>CM068712.1:32766038-33366038 GCA_035079005.1 Fraxinus americana
TCATGAAGAGTGTGTTTGATTGTTTTTATTTTTTATGAAACATAGTATTTTTTTCACCCAAATTCATATTTTTGGGTGTTTGATTGATAATTTTTTTCATGAAAAATATTTTCCAACTTTTGGTCATGTGACCATATTTTTCGCAAAAATAAGGAAAATATTTTCTTTATGGATACATGATTTGTATTTTCAGGTAATTCACCCCCTCTTTCTCTCTCATCAACTCACCAATAAAAAAATGGACAAATATAATATTTTTTAGGTTGAAAACTAGATCAATCAAACACACTTAATTAATATTTTCCCTAAAAATAAGCTCTAGACAATTGAATTATCTAAAATTTATTTTGTTTTCATACAAATTCCATGCTCAAAATCAAGCGCACCCGAAAATTTTTAACTTTTCATGAATGGATGTTACTATTTCATGTACCGTAAATTAAAAATATAAATAGGCGATGGTTTTTTATTACAAATATATGAAATCATCAATCCAAACCACTTTGTTGAGTGCCATAAAGATCGAATAAGGATGATGGGGAAATAAAGCACAATGAGACCCCCCCCCCCCCCCTCCCCTCTTTTTTCTTACATAATTTAGGCAACTTTATCTTATTTTAATTTATAATTAGTATAGTCTTTAATTAGTATTAAGACTCTTAATTTTCATAATTTTAATTAGATTTGGATTTTAATTTCATTTAAAATTAGTTGTTATCTTTAGTTATATCATTGTCTAGAGTTAGTTAAGTTATTATCCAGGTTTTATTTACTGCTTTAAATACGAATTGTAAGCCTTATGACAATTAATTGACTTGAGTTTTGAAAAAAATAAAAAGGTTTTGAGAAGTTTCTCAAATTATTCTTTCCTTCTTAATATTTGGTCTTTCAAATCTACAAGTTCCAGTTTTGTTTTTTCTCATAAGCTTCTGCTACGTCAACTTCAAACTTTTAATGTTCTTCAAGTTCTTAGAGGAAACACAAATGTTTAAGTGTTTTTTTTCTTAAAAACTTGTTTAAATCGTATAAACCATTTGTCTGTAAACCTTTTTAAGCACTCAAACTAATCATAGAAAGGACAAACATCGTTTGAGGATAACAATAACGTCTTCAAGCATAATTTCCATTTTCGATATTCTTGATTTGTTTGTGTTTTCTACTCCTCCCATACTTTTAAATTTTACAACATCACGCTTATCGAAAGCACCATTAGTCTTATTCTAGTATAGTAGGTACAACCCCACATGCAAAGAAGAAGAATATACCGAGGTGAAAAAGGACGGGGGAAAAAGAAAACTTCAAGCCAGCAGCATGTGGAGAGAAAGGCCAACTCCGATTTTTTTTATTTTTCTCACATATAAATTATAATTGAATATGAGTGATGTCGATGACATTAACGAATGGACGGAGTTAGGGAATATTTGGACCACAAGAAGAAACTGCTAGAAAAAGGAAAAGAGGAAGTTGATGAACTGTAACTGCCTCAAGACTGCACATGCCTCAATTCGATAAGGGTGGTTATACTGCTGTCACAATTTTTATTTTATACATCATATTTTGATGGCAGTTAAACTCTTCAATATTTTCTCATTGTAACAATTATTCTCTTAAACTTTTTTCATTCTAATTCTTATCTTCAACTTTCAATTAATTAGTACATCTCGTTCTTGATGATAATTTACATGAAAATATTTTGTTTTCATGCTTTCAAATGAGGGAAAAATATTTTTTCGCACTTTTTATTTATTTATTTTTTAAAATATGATGAGAAAATAAGTTATTTACGCAATTTCAATGAACTTTTGGACATAAAACTGTTATTAAATACAAAATGAGTAATTAATAAAAAGTGTAAAGATAAGAATGACATGAAAAATCGTTAGAGACATAATAAGTAAAGATTAAGAACATTAAGTGCAATTAAAATGTGATGAAAAAAAATAAAAATTGTGATGTAAATATAATTACCCATATCATAATCACCCCTTGCCATGGAGTTAAATTTATATTTGGGATAATTAAGGTTGCAGTTCCAACTTCTCAAATTATTGTAATTTTTACCATAGTCTTTCATTTATTGCATCTGAGATCCCAAACCTTCGACTTAAGTACGGCCCATTAGTTGACCAAAAATTCAACGGCATGACCACATTTTGACAAATTTTAAAAGGATAAAATGGCAATTGTACTTTATTTTTCAAATAATTAAATAAAAAATAGAAAGAAAAAGGAATAAATGTGGGTGGGTTTTGGCATATTAAACTCCCGTTTGATTCCTATTATTTTTAAATTCATTTTCAATAAAATAATTTTACACGTAAATTTAAAAAAATTTCTTATTTTTTAACCACACATTCTCCATCAATCTACTATTTCAAAATGTATTTTACAATAAACTGGAGCTCAAACTGGCTCTAAGTTTTGGTTTGGGGTGGGTCATTAACTTTGGTCAGCTGATAGACATATAAGGAATCATTCGGTCACACGCAAATCAAATGTTTGAGATCTTGGATGCAACAAATGAAAAATTAGAATAAAAGTTATAATGATTTGAAAGGTTTGAATCGCAGTTATAATTATTTCTTTATATTTCCAACAAATTAATGAAGTCTCGTCCTCATAAATAAGGCTAAGCTAAAATTTATATTCCTCAACAAATTAAAGAGCATACCTATCTTTTTTACAAAGTTGTGAATTTCATGAAATGTTAAAGTTAACTTAATTTTAATTAATTTTCTTATCTTAACCAAACAGAGACTAGATTTTTAGGCATTAAAGACAGGAACCATTTATTTTATTATTTATTTTTTAAATAAAAAAATGTTACCCAACTTCTCCACAGCCATGTTGAGATTAGACCGATGAAAGACTGAACATCATCTCTCTTTTCTTTACTCTCCAAAGCTTGAATTGGAAAATGGAAATATTCTCGTCAGTACAGTCAGAAACAAAATCATGCGACTTGTTTATGACAAAAATGAACTAGGAACAAAGCGAACGTTGAAGCAACAAAGCCCAAACCAAAAGATTTTTATTCTTATTTCTTACATACTTTGCCAATAATATGGTGACAACGCACGGCATGCTGACATAAAAAATTCCCTTGCATCTCCCCGAATCAATCCTCCAATGATTTCAACATTTGAAGTAATTCCAACCATTTTATTTTCTTAATTAAATTTATTTAATGCCTTATGAGAATAAGTTGGATATCTAAATCTGACTCTAGTGAACCAACGTCGATTGTCATGGTTTAGGATGGGCACAACAGGACCCAATCTGGGACGTGCTTAGGCCTAACCATTTTATTTTCTTAAATTAGGTTATTTAATACCTATGAGAATAAGCTTGACATGTAAATCTGACTAGTAACCCAATGTCGATTGACACGATTTGGGACGGCACAACATGGCCTAGTCTTGGACGTGCCTAGGCTAGACTCATAGCAGTAAAGACAGAATCCCAAAAAATAAAGCAATAGTCAAAAGTTCAATTTTATATGTCGCTTCCTCAATTCCATTGAACCTCCTTCAAAAAAAAAACAAAGTTATTTTTCTTTTCTATCTTGTTCCAACGATTAACTTAACCACTAAATTAGAGTAAAGCTATATATACAAGGTAAGAATGATACTAATGTGAAGCGACATTAATTGAAAATATTAATAAAATGAGTCTCATATTCTTACAATTAATTGACCTTATCGTTTCATCCCACATTACATGTCTATATCACACGTGGAAAATCCCTACTTTGTATATATAGTGCCATTCTTATTAAAATGCTAAACATTGGACTTTGTATTTTGAGTTCAAGACTTCAAGACGATTTTTTTAATTAAAATAGAATTAATGGCTCGATTCATTTAAGGCCCGATAAACTAGTTGTACTCACATTGTGTACAGTTAGTTTGACAATGTTTAATGTGGCAAAATTTAAATGTTGTTAAACTCAAATGACAAAAATGTGTGACACATCATGAAATGTAAATAAAACAGTCAACTATGATGCAAGTATAGCAAAATTGCTAGATGATTTACACCTTCGGAGTAAACAAATGTTTTGAATGAGGTTGTTTGACCAAGCTTCTAATAATAAATTTAACAGCTTTTAATCAAAGTTAATAAAATATGTGATTTAAAAATTGATAAAAGTTACGAGTCTCGTGAAATGCGTGATTAAAATTAATTGATTTTAACCTCAACTTTTTAACCTTTTCCAAACGAGAACTAAATGTCCTTGTTACCTATTCAAGCAAATTTCATTCATCGAGACTTTGATGAAACGGTTTAAAATAACAATACTTGTACATAATAAGTTAAATAATGATTTAAATACAGATAATGTATAAAAAAAAAGTTTGATTTTTATTTTTGTTGCAGAAATTGACTCAATCATATCTCAGAATTTCATGTGTATATAAACCATTATCTATATGTAGCACAATCGAAAAGTTTACCATAATTAATTATTTTAAAATTGAAGTGTATGTAAGGGTCCGTTTGTCAGGATTTTAAAAAGTCAAAAGTTGTTTATAAAATTGTTTGGATAATTTTTGAGAACATATTGCTTTATTAGAAGAGTTTTTAAGGAAAGCTTACTGCATATAACTTTTTCAAAAAGATCTTTACAAAAAAGTAGAAACACACATAGAAATTATTCCAAACCGACCCTAAGAAAAGCAATGGAGTGTGGCGGGGAATTGGAATACAAAAGAAGAGTGCATGTAACAAATAAGTATGATGTTTGCAGTCTTTTATTTCATGCAGATGCCAACATTTTTTATGGGGCATTGAGTCGTATGTAATATCCAGAAAAGGGACCTACGAATAAAAGAGCACAGGAAAGGCCAATGCAAAAGCGGTTTTTGCTCATAATATTGTGGGCTGCTTTACCCCTTGTTTTTTTTTTTTTAACCTTTTCTTCGACGAGACAAAATGTTAATCATGTCTGCAATTTCGAGGTCCTTTTTATGGTCTGTAGCTCATTTCTCACAAGGAAAATGCTATGAAGCAGTGATAATTTCAAGATTTTACATCCATTATTGTTCCATGTCCACTCCGTGACACTGGTAGCAAAACCATAGTTAAGAGATTTACGATTTTAATTGTTGCAACATGCTTTGACTGTATTCAAGATTCAATTTTAGTGTGCACATGAGATTTATCGTGAGTTATGCAATTTATTGTGACCAAATATAAATAAAATCTGAACGAGAATTAACGTAGCTATTTAAACAATGAACATGCATGAGCATGATTACTAGCCATATTTTTCAGTGTGGAATATGACAGACTTTTAAAGTTGCATTTGGATTATTCGTTATTTTCAAAGTCATCAAGTCTTTAATCTAATAATTTGGGTTACTCTCCTGACAGCCTCGATCCTGTTCGCATTTCACGGGGAATGAAGGGAAAAAATTTAATAATGTTTTTTAATTAGAAATTTCTGTTTGTAAAAACATGGCCTTGCTTAATTTTGTATAAAAAAAAATGCAGTGGGATTTCTTTTCAAAAAATATATAAAAAAAATGTAGGGGGAATTTTTCCAATAATTTTCTGTTAGAATCTTGGCAACACATGGAGATTTGACAGATAGAATAGTGTCAGCAATGAGCATAGCCACTTGTTTTCAGGTGATATATATTCCCTTATCATGCTTTATTTCAAAAGGATAATATGAAAGAAAAATATGAACAAACATACAGAAGACAGTACCAAAAATAGTAGCTGCTAACGCTGGTTCTACCATGAATCATGAAAACCAATTTAGGCCCTGTTTGTCTCCCATTTAGTGGTGGTAAATGTGTCGAGCGGCTAATCGGCTCGTGGATGGTTTGGACTCGTCATTTGACTAGTCTGAGCCCGAGCCATAGGTTCGTCGGGCAAGCCGAGTCGTCGAGCTCGCGAACTCCTAAGTTCACGATGGTTCGTAAAAAATCTTAAGAAAGAGCACATGGACTCGGCTCGTGAGCTCATGGGCCGAGCCGAGCTCGAGCTTGGCTTGTGCTTAAACGAGCTTGTGACGAGCCGAGCTCGTGGGTAGATGTCAGCCCGGTCCATTGCCACTACTATTTCTATTATTTCAAAACATTATTTGTTGCAGTAAGATTTTTCACCACACATTCACCCAATAAAAATATTTTACGCACAAATCAATAAAGTTACTTTAAATTTCTATCACACATTTTTCAAAAAATATTATTCATTACTCCATTTTTTCTACAATAATGGAAAACAAAAACACACTTAGTTAAGAGGCAATAGGACATGCTATGATTAAATGTACCCAATGGACTTGTTCGGTGCAAAAAGATTTATGTGTTTTCATGTGAAATTAATTACCACGTTACAGTCGAGAAACATTATTCTCCACCTAGTGTTCCTAGAATTCCACAAAATATTAAGCACAAAACCCACTTCAGTTTCATTCCATTCTCCAAGATTACTGAGGCAAATCCGTGAGATTTTAGAATTTAGCAAGCAATAATTACAAAAGAAAGAACAAAAAGGGGTACAAACTGCTCAATTAGCACGGTTTTTCATGCTCAGATTCAAGAGAAATGAATACTAAAAAGTAAACAGAATCAATTAACTCACCTAGCCAGAGTTCATGGGTCCCAATGCAGCAAAAGGTTTGCAATTAAGTTCAGAAAATGCAGATTTACAAAATTTATTAATCAAAGAGCCTGACAGAGGTCCATGTTGCTAAACCTACACTTAACGTTCCCGACAGATTATTGGGTCAAACCTTGCAGATTTACTTATGTATGTATCCTATCTGATTAAAGTTTGAGATGAAAAAAACCTTCTAAAATCCGTAGGAGATGACTCTGAGAAAAAGCAGATTCCATCCTAATCTAATGCCCTCTAGGTGCTATATTTACACAAGACAAATTATCAACCTTATCGTTACGAGTACTCTAATTGCACTATACATTGCTAATTTGTCGGATTTTAGACTTGTAACCATTGGAATACCCTTGTCTATAAGTCGGGTTTAAGGGTGATCCCTACCTAATATGATTGTAATAATATCAGAATAAGTATGCTTCTCGAAATAACTTTGAGTATGGCTACCTTTAGTAGAAAAATGTTCCATGAAATCATCTAGATGGTCACATGTTTCTGACGTTGCTAAGTAAAGGCTTCGCTTTTGGAGTAACAATCACTCGAGCATTCTCACCTTTCAAGCAAGTTTAAGGGTGCATTAACATATGCATTTTAGTCACAATATTAAAGACCTTCTAAAGCAGTCTATATATATTCCTTCAACTTACAGAGACATTAATATTACTATTCAGTCTTCCCGTTTGTTAGACAGAAGGAGAGATGGAGCTTACACAGCAGAGTCTCTTAGATGACTTAGTGGCTTCAAGGAGAGACAGTTGGATCACATTTCCTAACGATCTGAACGAGTTTTTCCCCACTGGTTGGACCCTGGAACCTAATTTTGATCACACACCAGAGTTGGCGGCCACAAATCCTTCATTTTCGGGACTCGTTTCACCAGAAGAATTATGCAATCTGTGTCCCTTCGGTGAATTCCAGCCGTTTGTTGATGCATTCAACTCGCCGGAGTTCAGTTCATTTAATAATAAGAATGATATAATGGCGATGCCAGTTCTTGAAGAGTACTGCATAGGAAATGCAGAAGATGAACAACTTGGATTTCCAGCAGATATGAGCAATATTTCTAATGTAGGTATGCTAGCCGGACAAAAGAGCAAGGTTAAGAAAGCTAATGGACAACCCTCCAAGAATCTAATGGCCGAAAGAAGGCGAAGGAAGCGACTAAACGATCGCCTCTCCTTGCTCCGGTCAATCGTCCCCAAGATAAGCAAGGTAAACACTCAGTTTCTCAGTCCATGTTTGGTACGTACTACTCATTACAGTTGGACCCTATCCAATGCCATTCGTTCAACTCAATGAAAAATGCCTTGGTTTTCGCTTTTTATTTTTATTTTTTTATACTGGTCTCGTTGACTTGACACTACTATATGATGTAATTGGAGAAAATCCATATATTAATTTTGGATTATGCAGCAAACGTACTATATGCTTCATTTTTCAGGAAAAAAAAAATCTGATATCCTAAATTACCTTGGAATGTTTCTTGTTGATAATTAAGCAGATGGATAGAACATCAATTCTTGGAGATACAATAGATTACATGAAGGAGCTCCTTGATAAAATTCAGAAGATGCAGGAGGAGGATATAAGTACGAGCCACATGAACTTAACAAGAAATTTGAAGGAGCTAAAGCCAAACGAAACGCTAGTGAAGAATCCCCCTAAGGTATTGTTTTCTTTATTCTATGACCTAGCTGAAATCCAAATAAAACCCTAGTCAAATCCTAATATTTCACCAATGAACTTTTCCAAGTTCAGTTTGATGTAGAAAGGAGAAACCAGGATACCCAGATTGAGGTATGCTGTACAGGGAAGCCAGGATTATTGTCATCAACCCTTAGCACCCTTGATGCACTGGGCTTTGATATTCAACAGTGTGTTATCAGCTGTTTCAATGATTTTTCACTTCAAGCTTCCTGTTACGAGGTAAGTACTAATGACATATTTGATCACTGAACTCGACAAAATTGAACAAGACTAAAAATAAGTTAAAATCTTGTACATTTTTATAGTGTAGTCGAGGAGAACTACATACCAAATTATATGTTCTAATTTGCTTCTAACTTTTCTATGGTTTCAGACTGTTGAAAATCAATCAATTATGAGCACCGAAGATGTAAAACAAGCATTATTCAGGAATGCAGGTTATGGAGGAAGATGCCTATAGAAAATAGGGATGGAAAATAAGTTAACCTAGCTAGGCTAGAATTGGTAGGAGCCAAAAGTAACTCATGTTATGTCTCTTGTCTTCTTATGGGAATTTTCATGCTTTAATAATCTCATGTCCTTCTGAGGGTTATTATTCTATCATGTATTATATTTTTTCTTTTTCTTCTAGTTATAAGAAAAATCAAGATTCACTAAATTACGTCTACAAACTAAGATTCAGAAGAATTGTTTCAAACTTTCATGGGGTATTTGGGGACTCGGTAGAGTGTAATTGAAAGTCGTGTTGTTATATGCAAAGCCTAAGACACGAGTGTCGAGATAAACATAACCAAACATATAAAAGAGTTTCTAGCTAGTGACATGATCCGGTAATGATTGTAGAATAATAATAAAAAAAAAAACTATGTTCACTTGGTCAAAATGAAAGACAGCGTAATCCTGATTGAAACGGCGCAAATACATTTGTTTATGAATCTTGATTCCCCCAAAATCATCCTTTTTAATAAATTTCCTACAATTCTATAGCATGGGAACATTTGATAAGAGTCTTAGTGTTCATTGCACATGACCCTACACAAGTTGCCAGGAAACATGCGCAGGAATTATGGGTGTTGTGTTTTTTTTTTATTTCTTTATGATTGTGACTTATTGTCTTGATCAAATACTTGTTACAAAACTATTTCACAAATTAGAATTTAATGAAGAAATTCCTTACTTACAAGAGCTCCAGAGTTCTTAGTCCGCTGAATTACAATTGAATGGCACTATTTATCATAGGTAATTGGGAGCATATTATATTACAGGTTAGAATTGGGGCCCATTTGATGAAGCTTTTGAAAAGACAAAAGCTTCTTATCATCTTATGAGATTAAGAGGTTACTTTTGAACACGTTTTGGTAGTTTTTTTAAAGTGCTTTATTTAACTAGAAGAATTTTTAGAAAAATCTGACTTAGGGCTTGTGTGGGAGGGATTAAAATCAGATTAAAATTGAAAATATAGCCGTTATTGTTGACTTTTATTAGATGAGTGGGGCCCAATAACGGCCATATTTTCAATTTTAATTGGCTTTTAATCCCTCCCGAACGGGGCCTTAAAGTATAGCACGCACTTTTATAAGAATTAAATGCAAAAGCAAATTGTCAAACGAGCCTCAACTATAACAAGGTAATAGAAGGATTAATACCAACAGTGAATCAACAAGAATGACAAGTCGTGCCGCCATTTGCAGGTCCAATATTCATGAATTGGATGGACGAGCCCAGTTAAGTCACTTCTCATCTTCAATTGAGTCAATTCTTTTAGATGGGCCGGACAGTTTATGTCTGAACATATTTCTGGGTTGATAGTGAAACTTTGAGATCCATTCTTCATTAGGCCCTACCATAATTGGACCCTGGGGTTTATTAAGCCCAGCACTATAGCTGGGCCCACTTAAATTAAAGGGAAAAATTCATAAATAAGGTGTTTAGTTTACACAAATTCAAAAATCATGTTTATAGTTTGAAAATTCAAAAATCGGGTTTTTTTTTTTTAAATGATAAATTATTAAGGGGGGTGTATTCAATTGAGACTTTTAGAGACTTTTGGAGACTTGAAAAGTTTAGGGGTATTCAATTGAGACTTTTGGAGATTCTCTGAAAGTTTGGGTGTATCCAATTGAAACTTTTAGAGACTTTTAAAAAGTCTCTAAAAGTCACGGGGTATTCAATTGAAACTTTTGGAGACTCTCTATAAGTTACGGGGTATTCAACTGAGAATGACTTTTGGAGACTTTATAAGTTGTGAGATTTCTGGAGACTTTTTGTTAGAAAATACAAAGGAAAATTCTCAAAACAAATCTCTCCTCCCACGAGAGATTTCTCAAAGCCCCCCATCCCACCCCACCCCAAATTTCAAATTTCAAAAAAAAATCATTCTAGTGTTTTCTCCTCCATCTCATTCTAGATTTTGCAAGACGCCATTTTGATGACTTCTTTATTTGTTGTCAACATCCAAATCCCCAACAAATCCAGAAAAAATAACATGTCTTCAAAACAAAAGCAAAAAATTTCCCAGAAACGGGCAAAAATCTTTAATGGGTTCCATTATTTTCTTCTAAAAATCCTTCTGTTAGCATTGCTTTTTTTTTTTCCCCTCTTTTTCAGTATATATATATAGCTTAATATATCTCACACAATCAAATGAAGAAAGAGAAAGATTGGTCAATGGTCATTATTCCTTCACAAATGTGAGAATTCCTTGCACCCGCTAGAATTTGATTTTGGGAGCGAACTGCATTTGTCCAGATTTTTCAGCAACTCTATCTTGTGTGTTGTGGTTGAGAGAATGGGTATTTCTAAGTGGGATACCTTGTGCAATCCTCATTCTTGTAATTGTTGTAATTCGTTGACAAAGAACGAGTTCCGGTCTCTTCATTGTCAATGTTTGAGGATAACATCTGGAGATTAAATCCAATACGATACATAATCCAGTTCATTAGAAAGATTCAAACATTTATTTTGTTTTTTTTAAAAAAATTGACATGAAAAATTTGATTTTTATTACTTTCCATTTTCAATTATACGAGTTGTAAATGATTTGGACATATAAAAATTTGTTTAAAATATTACGTTATATATGTTTAATATTTTTTTTAAAAAAATAAAAGTCTCCAAAAGTTTTTAGTAAAAGTCTCCAAAAGTTCATGGAAAACTTTTACTAAAATCTTACCAAATCCATCTAAATCACTTGAAAGTTCACAAAGTCTCCAAAAGTCATCCATTTTAAAAAGTCTCCAAAAGTCTCTAAAAGTCCCAATTGAATACACCCCCCTAAATATTTAATTCTAATATAATATAATATAATTAACTCACCCCACATACTCCACCCATACCACTCCGGGAACTATTCCGACGACGATTCCGACCACCATTCTTCTCCGGCGATTGTTCCGACGACCGTTCCGACGACTATTCCGGTCACAGATTTACAACTTACGGTCATAGCTCAAATTTTTTGTAGGTCACAATTAATTTGTTGGTCACAGATCAAAATTTATAGGTCACACAAGCACATATTTTCAAATTTGTTGGTCACAGATTTTTTTTTTTAGGTCACAGTTTCCAAATTAATTGGTCACAAATTTTTTTTTTAGGTCACAAGAGTCCGAATGGTAGGTCACGGATTTTTTTAGTCACAAATTACAAAATTTTAAGGTCACAAATGGTGTCACACCAAATATTAAGCCACATACAGGGTCACATACACCAAATATTTGGTCACATACTGCCGCCACCGCCACTTGCGACCAAAAAATGGGATACAAAAACCCCCCACACCTCACTGTCGTCGTCACCACTTTCCCATTGCCGCCATCCACACCATCATTTTCAACCACCGTAACAACCCACCACCACCATCAATAACAACCACCGCCACCTTCAGAACACCACCACCAACCCACCACCACCATCAATAACAGACGCACGACCACCATCACAAACCTCTCAACAACCACCTGCACCACTAAACAACCCGCACCCAACCATCGTACCCAAACTAACCACCTCCAATCGAAAACCCCTCATTCAAAGCACCGCCTGAATCAAACAACCACATCCAATAGAAAAACCCTCATTCGGATCTGCACCACGGACATCACCTCCACCCACAAACATCCGACACATCCGCCACCCACACACATCCGCCCAAAATACTCCCAGCAGCGTCGACACCACCTACACCCACACACATCCGACATATCCGTCACACACATCCGACACCACCTCCACCCACACACATCTGTCGACCTGTTGCCATCTTGTGCGACATAACAATAGCGAATGGACACACGCGACGACATTCGTGTCGCATAGCAGCGTGTCGCCACGCTGCTGCATCACGCAGTAGATCGGGGGGGAGAAAAGGAGTAGACGGGAGGGAGATGGAGGGGGAGGGAGAAGGGAGGCGGCGGCGAGCAGTGGTGGCTGCGGGTGAGAGAGGGAAGGTACAGAGAAATGGAGGAGGAAGAGAGAGTGTAGAGAGAAGAAAGGGACAAAAATGAATTAGGGTATGGAATGGATCAGGGTAGATTAATTAATTTTTATATGTATTAATAAATTAATAAAATATCCAATTAATACCTGATTTTTGAATTTGAAAGTTTAAGTACCTGTTTTTATGTAATTTTCCCTAAATTAAAAACAATATTTTTAAATCTCTCTCCACCAATCAAATTGATTGTATAACCAATCTCTCTCTCTCTCTCTCTCTCTCTCTCTCTCTCTCTCTCTCTCTCACACACACACATTGGAAAATCAATTTTAATAGCACAAGAAATAGCAAGAAGACAAAAACTACTCGGATGTAAAGAGCACTTGCCTTTTTCTTATGCATTTTTCAGTTTGAATTTTTTTTTCCTTGTGGCGGGGATGGTGAACATGGAAGTTTAGGGTTCTGGAAACATTTTATCTTTATTGTACTGATAAGATATTGGACGTTTAAAAACGAAATATGATTGTTCTAGATACAAGTACCAAAACCTATAGAAGCACATGAAGCAATATTGTGGACAACCTCATTCCCCTCTCAAAAAATAAAGTTACAAGAACCAAATTTTCCTAGTAGAAGATTTCTAACTCGGGTGAAATACAAGATGAAACATTTTTTTAAAGATGTTAATGAATTTAGTGAGTCTCGAAGGAGTAAAAGAACTCGAATTGAGAAATCTTTAGGATCGGATGAAATTGACTCTCAACTTATTTCGTTTTACCTAGTAGAAGGGAATGAGAAGAAAGTTGTAAAAATAATTCATTTTATTCTACAAGTGAAAACTGATCCTAAAATTTATAAAGAAGCTTTGAATTCTCGTAGCATTTTTTGAAAAGATACAATTAAAAATGAAATGGATTCAATTATGTCAAACAATACTTGGGAACTTGTTGACTTACCATCTGAATCCAAACCTACTGGATGTAAATGAGTGTTTAGGAGAAAATATAATTTTGATGGTTCTCATAATACCTTTAAAGCTATATTGGTAGTTAAATGTTATCGACAAAATGAAGGAATAGATTATTTTGAAACTTATGCACCGATAGCTAGAATAACATCCGTTAGGATATTATTTGTATTAGTTTCTATACATGACTTGCATGTTCATCAAATGAATGTCAAGACAGCATTCTTAAATGAGAATCTCAATGATGAGGTTTATATGGAACAACCTGAATGGTTTGCTCTACCAGGAAATGAACATAAAGTATACGAGTCAGTGAAATCATTATATGGTTTAAAGCAAGAACCTCATAAATAGTATGAAAATTTTGACTTAACTATTAAATCATTTGGTTTCAAACATAATAGCGTAAATAAATGTTTGTATTCCAAATTTGTGATAATTGTGTTATACTTATTTGTTTATATGTTGGTGACATGTTGATTTTGAGTAATCACATGGATGTCATAAAAGAAACGAAGATGTTTCTATCTTAAAAATTCAAGATGAAGGATTTTGGACAAGTGGATACCATTTTAAATATCAAAGTTACTAAAATTAAAATCACACTATATTGAGAATGTGATAGATAAGTTCAAATATTTGAACATAAAAGAATATAGTCGTCTCTTGATCATAGTTTAAAACTTATAAAGAATGATGAAAGAGATATTGGTCAATTGGAGTATGCAAGTGTTATAGAGAGTCTTGTGTATGCAGTCCAAAGCACAAGACTAGATATAATATCTGTAATTAGTAAACTTAGTAGGTTTACTAGTAATCCGAGTAAGGAACATTGGAAGAGTTCTTGGATATTTAAAGAAAATCAAGAACTTAGGTCTACAATATACTAAATTCCTAACTATATTAGAAGGATTTACTGATAATAGTTAGATGTCTAGTATATATGAGAGTAAATCTACTTCAGGTTAGGTTTTTACTCTTGGAGGAAGTACCACTTCTTAGAAATCAAAGAAACAAACATGTATAACACACTCAAATATGAAATCTAAATTTGTAGCACTATCAGAAATCAGGAAAGAAGTTGAGTGGTTTAAGAATCTACTTTATAAGATACCTTTGGAAATGAAGAATACATCTTCAATATCTATCATGTGTGATAGTCAAATTAGCAAAGGCATGCAACGAGGTATACAATGGAAAGTTTAGACTTATAAGTCTAAGGCATGACTACATAAGGAAATTAATCAAAAGTTGAATAATTTACCTAAATTATGTTACGTCAATAGAGAACGTAATTGATCATTTAACTAAACCTCTAAATAGAGATTTGGTAACATCTACTTCAAGTAGGATGGGATTAAAACTCTTAAAACAAAAAATCCACCAATGATAGCAACCTTATCTCTCATTACTTAACAAGTAATTCACAGGCTCAAATGGTAAAAACAAGTCATTCGATACGTGGATAATTTCAGAATTATAAAATCCATAATACCCCTATCTTAATGATATAATGCTGGTTGTTACTGAAGTGAGGGTTGAGTTTTAAGCTCTTGATGAAGTTCAGTAATAAGTATAAGTATCTCTAAAAGTAATAAAGATACTGAAAGAACTTCACTTAAATGAACTTCGAGGTGTTGTCGCCTAGCTATATCAACGAATCGAGCCGGGAAAAATAAGCTCGGGCTCGGCTCAAGCTTTTTTGTGCCCGAGCTGAGCCCAGCCAAAAAAAATTAAGCTCGGCTCGAGCTTTCGGGCAGAGTCGACTCGTTTTTTTTTTTTTTTTTTTTGTGGTGTAAAATCTACATTTTCTACTTAACGAATTTAAAATCGCATGTGCGTGAAAAGATGTTGATTAACTTAGGAGAGGGAGCGTAACCGAGGATTGCGTTTGAAAAGGAGTATGTCAATTAGTTTGGGGGCAAATCAAACTTTCCGAAAAGAAATTAATTTTTTGTTTTATAAAAACAACTTAGACGTCGATTTTTCAGAAAAACATTTAGAATAAGCTAAAGAAGAATGTTGCAAAACAAAGAATAAGATTGTCTTATGTAGTCTTTAAACCAAAATGAGTATCTTCATCGTAAATCATAATCAATTATCTCGTGCAAGTCTTTGTAATTGTGTCTTAAGAAAAAAGAGACATTATTAATTATTTTCTCAAGTGTTTTTCAAATTACTAAAGCAAACTAATTTATTTTATCTTTTCGTATACACAACCAAGTTGACCCCAATCTTTGTACACACTGCCAAAGTAGAAAACTTACACCCAAATTGGAATACCCACTGAATCCCGCCTTCGGTAATCAATAATCGGAGGCAAGAAATTTGGGTATTCCAATTGAATAATGTTATTTATTCCCAATGGGGATGAAAATACAGTTTAGGTGACTGTAAATGATAGGTGAAATGAAAGGTGAAATTAAATGACTTATTTAATTTCACATATCATTTAATGTCACATTAGTGCCACCTAGACTGTGTTTTCATCCCCAGTGGGGATGAATAACATTACTCATTCCAATTTGGGCATTTCACAGTAGGCAGGCATCTTTAAATTTTAATTTTTTTTTATATGAGCTGGACAGGGCCGGGCCGGGCTCAAGCTGACGCCCCGAGCCTCGGCTCTATGCAACCGAGCCCGAGCCAGGCCCTGCTCGGACTTTTTTCGAGCCAAGCCCACGAGGTTTTTTGCCACCCTTGGTGCCACCTCAATGGAGAGTTAGAGTTTCTCTCTTATAAGTTTGTTGGAAATGGTGAACGCAATGTCATATTAGTGTTATTCGAGATTGAGGAACTTGAGGACACGTAATACTTGTGTGTGTTCTTACCGGTATTGTCATATGGAATAACTGGTTCAAAACTTTTATGTCACCTTTAATTTCTACTTTACTTTGTTTGAATTATACTATGGTTATATTCAAATCGAAAAATATCTAATCCTTATGCATGAGTATTGTATATTCTGAATATGAGATTTATTGAATATTGAACAAGTGGAAGATTGTTGTATGATTATTCAAAAATCAATAAAAGAATGTGGAATGGAAAACGAAACCGGAGGCCTAAAAATTGGCATATGCGGCATATGCCAAGAAGGCTTGCGGTCGCGTAGGCCTTTGTAGGGTTTAAACTTTAAAGGCCCTACCATTTGTTGTTATATGAAACCACATAGGTTTGTTCCATGCGGTCACATAGAACAACAATATAGACGTTAGAGACCCGTTTTGTTTGAATTTTTTATGGCTTTTCAAGTGTTTTTGGCACCACTTTGTGTAGCCTTTCATGATGTCTATAAATAGGTGGTTTAAGATCAATGAAATAAGTTTGAAAACATAGATAAACACTTGATATTATTCCCTCATTCCAAAAAGTGTTGAAATTCATTTTCTCTTCATATTCATTTTGTGTTATTAAGTTTTGGAGGATTATACTAAAGGTCCATTTGATAGGTAAAGATAGAAAGAAATTTCAATTACATGTTAGTTGAAAAATAAAAACTTACAAAACCCATAGGAATTCGTTTTGCATGAAACAAAGAAAATGCAGTTTAAAGTAGTTGTACCTTGAAATTCGATTTTCATTTCCACGTTACAATCAAACGATCAAAGTGGAATTCGTTTTCCTCGGATGTGACATTTTTCATGGAATTTCATGCTATCAAATGGACCTTAAGTGCTCAAGTGTTAATCATTTTCAAACCTTGATAAATCCTATAAACCATTTGTAAAGATCCCTTTAAGCACCAAAATTCAATTCGATAGAGAGCAAATATCGTTTGAGAACAATGATTACCTGTTTAAGCCTTTGATTCTTCTTTGCAAGTTCTTGATCATTTGTTCTTTGTTTCTTCTCCATCCCTCTTTGTGCAAACATTATTTTCCAACAGAAAACACCATAAATTTTCTTTGATATAATTTGACAATTAACACTATGCTTTTTCGTGTTATAAACCTAACTTTTATGAGGATTTCCACTAAGGTGATGCCAAATCGATATTTATTTATATTCTTTTGATTTGAAGTACCCCACGCATCCAAACTAGCCTCTTCATTAGGGGACAAAAACCTAATTCTTTTAACGAATGGGATTAAATTTATTTATTTGTTTGTTTTCGTGTAACAACTAATGATTTTTTTTCAATGTTTAGTGCAACACGCAATCCTATCTCGTTAACATCTTATCGTTATCAAACAAACAAGGATCCTAAATTCAATTTTATATTATCGAATTTATAAAAGATTAATAACTAAATATGATTCGCTCACGAAGGAGAGCATCGTCAATAGGTTTTTATCTTTAATGATTCAAACTCGAAAATGAAGTATTATTCAACATTATCTCTTAATTAGTAAATCGATCAAATTTGGCCAATTATAGCCTTTGGGATTCACATTGGCCCACATTTTAAGAGGTGTTAAAATTAAAATTGTTGATAAATATGTGAAAAATATATAACATGCGCAAATTTAAAAATTATATCAGAATATTTAGTTTTATTGGCAAAACGCTATAGTGACGGAAGCATAGTTGGTTTTTGATTAGAAGAGCACTAGTAACCCACTACTAGCTGTCCCTTGAAAAAGTCCTGTACCTATCTATCCTGTTTTTAATTCTTCAAGGGTCCCTCTTGCAATTTGGAGGGGCCGGCCTGCTTACAATCCGTACATTAATTTTTAATGCAATTACGTGTATCTCTATTCGAACGTAGTATAATAAGATAGATAATGAAGCCACTGGTTTTTTTGGAGTAGAGACGCTGTTAGTTTTAAAAAATTAGATGTCTAAAAGTTAAGAAGATGTTGACAAATTTTGCTCATCCAAAATAATTTATTATGAATTAGTGCTAAATTAAAAATAAAATAAAGTGTAGTGGAAAAGGAAGAAATGAACGATCACGGACCAGTACAATTTGACCTGTACTGGAGTGATATGTACTTGGTGGACCAAAAGCACAGTAAAATTAGGTCAGGGGATTAATTCTTTAGAAATAGACTAAAGTCTTCATGTGTGATTATGTTTTTTGGCCCATCATAGAGATAATTGACTCAATTTGTAATGACCTAACTTTTTTATTTTTGGGAAGATGCTTCATGTCATCCATGAAACGCAAAATAAGCAAATTTATTAAAGCTTTTTGGGGAGTGTTTGTGAGTCTTATTTCTGAAGTAGGTAAAAAGGATAATAAGTAGTGCGTTCATGAAATATGTGAATAAAATGTGTGTTTCGTCAGTTCAGATTATAATTTAAACCTGATCAGACAAAACATGCACTCATAATTTGATTGGCGGAGTAGCGAGTTGCTTAGATTTTTCTTTTCAACAATTGTCACTAGCGAAATTATTAGTAGGGGTCTATGAATGGCCGAAGTCTAGTTTTTAATGACACATTTTGTACGTTTGAAAAATAGACATTATTTAAAAATACAGAAGTGTGTGAAATATTCGACGAAATTTTAATTTCTTTTTTCTTTCTTTCTCTTCTTATCAATCACATATTCTTTAATAAAATAATATTACATGTAAATTCAAAACTTTTTTTTTCCTTCTCCTATATGTTAATTTTCTCATACGCTCTTTTTTCTTTATAATGCCTACTTTTACTCTCTACGTTATCTTCGAACCCATGTTTAGTAGATTATTAATTATTATTTTTATGTATTTTTATTTTGAATCTTGATTACGCATTGATTCGAAAAAGATAAAGGTTTAATAAAAATACCGTGTACCTATGTAAACATATGGAATTTTTGACTATTTTACGATTTTTCTGATTAATTTAGGATAAAGCTTTTTGTACACCAGGTGTACTTACACCTGTCTCACATGAATAGTATGCGCGAATATTTTATTGTGAGAGGAGTGTAAAAGATTGTGTGAATGATTGTGTACATGTAGCATGATTGATTAATTTATGGGTAAAAATTTCAGTGAAACTATACTTCCAACATTATTTTCTTATTGTCATTAAACTTTAAAATCTTTTTTGTATAATAACAAGGTACTTTTAGTAGTCATTGAACTTTATTTTTTTTTAACAAATCGTTATTAAACTTTCGAAGTTGTTTCCTAATTGCTACTTTTAAGTTTTAATATTGTTTTTCATAAACGTTACGAATCATTTGAAAAAATTAACGTTTTTTTTTTCATGTCATAGGAATCACTAGCTTTGAACATAAGAAAACAAGAAAAAAATTTGGTACTCCGACCTACAGAAACTCGATATTCCAACGTGCAACGTTTGTAGTGTTGTAATCATTTATTTTCATTAATATTATATTGCTTTCAATTTTTTAACTCAATTTTTGACTTTACAATAAAAATGACTAACTCCGCCACTACTTGAAGCACTATCGGATGATGATGTTAATAATGCACCTTTTGTTGCAAGATTGATTGATGGTTTGTAACCTTAGTGTAAATATGGTAGACGGCCCTATCCATTCATTGAGTGGCTTAGAAATATAAGTGGCCAACTATATAAAATATTTGTTGCACTTATCACCCATCATTGTCATCGCGAATATGTAAATTCGACTTTTTGTTTGCAATCAAGTTGATATATTAGAAAATGGCTAGTTAGGTTTAGAGAGGGACAATTAATAATAAAATATGTAAAGAAAAGAAAATTTCGATCATGTTACACGTAACATTTTTGTTTGATGTGCACACGTGGCACTTTATTACACGAGGTTCGATAAACTATCAGACGAACAATGTTGGCATCAATTGCTGAGCTTATTGTAGGAGGTCGAAAAATGTATGGGGTCAAAATATATATATGTGTAGATATTAAAAAAATTCAAAATATGTATATATTAAGTGAAGCATTTATCCAAACATAGATATGTTTTCACCAACTTCATATTTACAATTTAGAAATAAACATCAAACAATTTCTCAGCTATGGTTTGTATTAATAATTAATACAAAGGCACTGCTATTCGAGGTGGTGGCTTAGGCGGTTTCTGCACCTCAACTGTGATTTTCGCACGTAACGGTGGCTCACGCGGACATGGCATTGCTATGAACTTTGGAACATCATCCCCAGCCATTATAACTGGCAAGCTCTGGTTCTTCTCTTGCTTTAAATTCTGAAAATGAAATAAGAGTTGATTAGTACTCTGTGAGATCGAATTGCACAAAAAAGTTAATATTTTGATAGTAAATAAAAAATTTACTTTCAAAAGTAATTCGCTTATGTTCAAATTTGATCGACAAAAGTTTTATTACTTTAAAAAACTTACCTTTTGGAGGACTTTAGGTTTGGAGGGCTCTTGATCACCATCTGCCTCGAGGTCGTGGTCCGAGAGGCGGAGGGAGCGAAGCTTGTCCCAATGGTAGATGCAGGAAATTATGCCACTGAGGCTAAAGATGACCACCAAGAGGAGGGCAGTCCCCAGAGGAAATCCTATGGACGGCCGAGATCCCTCGCTGTGACCGGGCGGCGTAGCATGATATGGACTATCCATCACTGCTCCCACTTCCCCTTTAATCCCAGTTCCCTCATCGAGGATGCAACAAAGCACAATTTGTTTTTATCTTTCGTACAAAAGATAAATGATATGGTATTTCTTAATATATGACTAAGAAAAAAAAGGCTCAAGATCAAACTTAAAGGGACGATGGAAATAGGATTATAATTTGAGGCAATGAGAGGAGAGGAGACGAGGTGGTGAGTATTTATTTATAATATAAGGCAAAGTGTGGGTACGTGTGTACATTTGGTGTCCAGTACGGATGGACGATGGACTTCGCCGCCACCTCCACTCTCCAAACACGCACATTTCTAAAGTTTAGGGGATTAAAATTATATATTTTTTAAGTAGATTTTGATAAAAGTTGATAAAATATGTGATTGAAAAGTTGTAGAACCCATAAAATACATGGTTAAAATTGATTATTGACTTTGACTAAACCCCGTTTAGCCCCCCATTAAAATTATAATCTATTTTTCTCTCTTCTTATCAATCGCACACTCTTCAATGAAATAATATTACACATAAACTCGAAACAATTTCTTTTTTTTAACTACACATTCTTTAAAAAAAAAAAATTATTCCAAAAATTATAATTTCAAATAATGGCAGACAATGGGGTTCAAATGATGGTTTAAATTAAAATCTAGATTTTAATCAGTACCCAATAAAGTTTGATGCATTTGAGTGGGAGTAGGTGGCCCACGGAGGATTTTAATATTGTTTAGGTTTAGTAGTGGGCATGAAAGCTTTGTTTCATTTGCTTGTC
Organism: Fraxinus americana; assembly: GCA_035079005.1. Lineage (NCBI taxonomy): Eukaryota > Viridiplantae > Streptophyta > Magnoliopsida > Lamiales > Oleaceae > Fraxinus > Fraxinus americana. The sequence continues at coordinate 32,788,024 of CM068712.1, forward strand.
TAGTGACTAATTAGGGAAGGAAGAAAAATGAAAAATGAGGAAAGTTGAAAGTTTTTTTTATTAGATTATATTTTTTCTTTTCATGGGTAGTAGGAAGAGGCGCCAATATTTCAATTTTGGACCTCAACGGTGAAAACAACCATCTCTATTCAATTTGGTAGACTAAAATGATTTTCATCTATCGATTGTGAATTGGATTTTTTTTTTTTTTTTTTTTACATTGGGTTGCGAATAGTTGATAATTTGAAAAGTTGTGTCTCGCATTGGATCTGAACCTTGATGGCAAATCTCACTACTTTATTGTCCATCGAAGTTGGACATCTATTATATTCATTAAACAATAAAGTAGTGAAGTTCACTGCTGCCTAAATTGGTACTGAGCAACAAAATATTATTCATTTTTAAATGTTTAAAAAAATTTAAAACTCGGTATGCTTTTAAGGTAGTATCAGTTGAAACTTTCGATAGTCTCTATAAAATAGTTTGTAATTGTAAAGAACAAACTAATATTAATTTCCATTTATTATCAAAACAAAATGTAAGGTTAAATTTATTGAGTTTCTGAGGCAATGTCCAATAAACTCTTCATCCATTCTAATTTTTTGATTTCAATCAGGAGAATAAGATCACTAAGATATTTCATTAAATTTTGCTAGGTCATTTAGACTTTTAATTATACTAGGTTTAAGCAACGTGCAACTTAGTTTATATATAATTTTTTTGGTTAAGAATTAAATTTTTATTAATAAAGATGTAATTTTTTGGTTAATTAAATAACTAATGATGTAATGTTTATATAATTGATAAATAATTACACATTGTGATTTATTAAAAAAAGAGCATTAATAGAATCTATAGCATCGTCTTATATATAAATATCGCTCATAGTTTTATGAAAACTGTTTGAGATAATTTTGATTCTAAGATAACGATTCAGCATTTTCCTCATCTTGCACTGCTTCAATAGAGACGACATTAAACTGCATATATTTTTTCTCCTTTAGTTTTTCTGGATCTACATAAACTTGAATCTTCCAAATTTCTTTTGATAATTTCTCTGCAACGCTTTTAACATATGGTCGATTTTCCTACAAAATAAATTTTGAATATGTTTACATAATTAATAAAAAACCCAATTATTTTTAAATAACTCATTATAATAAAAATCAAGTTTTGAAGAAAAATTTAAGAAATACCTATCCAGCATGTCCCATCAATTCAACTGTTGAACAACCAAGTGCATGTTCTGCTACTTCACCAAATATAGTAGTAGCTAGTTTTCCAGTATTATCGTCCAATTGAACATATCTCCTAACACTTTAAATGCGTTAAATATATTAATTTTAATTTGAATAGTGTTAAATTCTAAATTAAATTAGACATCAATTTTAAATTAAAATTGTAAGATACATACCGTGGTTTGTAGACCCATTGACTTTTGCAATATATACAAACGAAACTTTCATTGTATTTATATCAAGTTCTTTTATTACAGTTAACGCGTGACATGTAATAAAATATTTGGACAAACTCAATCACATTTATCTTTGCCCATATCCAGAATTTTGCTTTCTACATTAAATCATAATTAATTTTTACAATGAATGTTAGTGTAAAGACAAAAAAATGTATAAGTTTGTATTTCATACTATTATATTATATCAAATTTTGCACTTAATCGTGAACCTTTTGTACATAATAAAATAATAGATAACATTACATTACAATACAAAACTAAATAAATAAATATTTTTTCTTCATTAAATTCAATGTACATTACCAAATAAATTATTAGCATTTTTAAACCGATAATCTCCACGTCCATTTTGTTTTTTTAGTTTAATTTTTTCCTAGTGACTAAAATGTAGTAGTACAAAGCATTTTGTATTTCCCATTCATTTATTATTATTAGATAATGGAATTCCAACAGACACAACATCAATTACCACAAACGGTGGTTTAATTGTTATTTAATGGAAACAATAAAACTATCAGTGAAAAAAGATTTTCCGTTAAAACAAGAATTTCCGTTTCATAAGCACTTTATATATATATATATATATATATATATATATATATATATATATATATATATATATATATATATGACCTAATGAGCACCGGTGCTCATTTTATTCTAAACATCGATGAGTTGGCACATTAATTCATTGGTGGATTGGAACTCACAAAATCTTTATCCACCAATAAATTAATGTGCCAACTTATCGGTGTTTAGCATAAGATGAGCACTGGTGCTCATTAGATCATTTCTGTATATATATATATATATATAATAGTTTTGTTTAAGAATTAATTTTTTATTAATAAAGATGTAATTTTTTTGGTTAATTAAATAATTAATGATGTAATGTTTATGTAATTGATAAATAATTAGATGTGTGATTTTGATGTTGTGATGTAAGTTGGTGAGATCGAAGAAAATAAGCAAAAGTTGACAATTTTAGAGAAATGGCTAAATTGTAAGAGATCCAAAGTTCGGGAGCTAAAATTTAAATACTTAAAAGTTGTGTCGAATCTCACGATGAAGATTTGAGAGAGTTCGGAATCAATTGGATAAAGGAAGACATCAATGGAATCAAATTTAGTCAAAAGATGATCACAAATCAATTTCCAACCGAAAAGTTATGCTCCGATATTTTAGTCTCATATTGAGACCTATTTTTGGCATAGAAATTGATCGAATTGAAGAATGATATTTGAATCAAAGTTGTAGCCAGATGAGTTAACTTTCCAACGTATTTTGAATCGCCTCAATCGGATATCGGAATACAAAGTTATGATAAAAATATTGAAGGAAGGTGCAGCTGCCTGTTTAAAACAAGAAATTCCGTTACATAGTCCGTTAAAACAACAAATTTCGTTAGTTTTTCCGTTAAAACCAAGAAATTCTGTTACATAGCCACTTTTAATATGTAGAAGATATTTAACGATAAATTAAAGTAAATTGGAGAAGACTTATTAAAAAGGTATAAAAATATGTGAAACTATTAATTTTTCTATTTAATAATTAGTACTGTAAATAATTGTTTAGAAAAAAATTGATTACTGATTATTACAATTACCATGGATAATAGAGCTAAACTTTTCAAACATGTTTACTCGGAAAAAGTAAACTTGAGCTTCGCTATAAAGTAAAAATGAAGATAGAAAGTAGTCGTTAGTGTTGGACAAAGGCCTTGAATTATATTGGCCTTTGTTCCTGTCGCGTCCAGTCCATAAATTTGGCCTTATTAGCCCAATGATTGGGCCTTTGGTCAATCACTAATTCTTAATGAAAAATACATAGCCCTGTTTGACCACCATTATAATGTATTTGTGGGAAAACATATATTTTGAAAAAGTGATTTTTTAAAGAATGTGTGTATACAAAAAAAAAAAAAAAAATTTGAATTTAAGTGTAATATTATTTTATTGAAAAATATGTACTTAAAAAAAGTAGAGAGAAAAATGTATTAAAATTTTAATAGAACAGAACAAGAGCATATCTACCAACTTTAAAGATACGCTTTCAAACATGACACATTTGTGAGTTTTTTTTTAAAAGCAGGTGGTATTAATTAAATAAATAATTAAATAAGTTAAGATCACAATAACATATAGGGTGTGTTTGACACTCATTTTTTAAAGATAAAAATTTTTAGAATAGTGATTAATAGAAGAATGTGTGGTGGAAAAGTTTTAGATTTATGTGTAATATTATTTTATTGGAATAATGTGTGGTTGAGATGAAATAAGAGAGAAAAAAGAATGAGATAGGAATGAGTGTCAAACATGGGCATAATTTACAATTACAATTGCATATTAATCATAATCACAGGCATCACATTTACAAAGACACAATTCGCTATGTTAAGGAGTCGAGTCGAACCAAAAAAAAAAAAAAGCTCGGGCTCCGCTCAAGCTTTTTTGGGTTTGAGTCGAGCCGAGCAAAGTCTGAAAAAAAAAAAAAAATGAAGTTCGACCCAAGCCTTAGTGGGCTGAGCCGACTTGATTTTTTTTTTTTTTTATAAGGCTGCAGCAAGCAGCTAAAAATAGCTGCATGCAACTTGCTACTACCTGCAAAGGCAGCTCCTTTAAAAAAATTAATTTTTTATTTTTTTTTTCATGGGCAGGCTTGCCTGGGTCATGGGCCGACTCGGGCTCGAGCGACGCCCCAAAATGGGCTAGGCCTCGAGCCTTGGCTCGATGTAACAGAGCTCGAGCCGAGCCCAACTCTGGCTTTTTTCGGGACGATTTAAAAAATGGCGTATAAAATGGGTAGTTGAAAAATGATATAAAAATCATTTTTTTGAAAAATGATAAATTGTGGATCTCTCTATGTATGGATTAAAATGGCCTATAAAATGTGTAGTTAAAAATGACATAAATAGAGGTGGACAAAAAAATCGAAAAATCGACCAAACCAAACCAACTTAAGTCGATTGGTTTGGATCAGTTTGACATAGTTATTGGTTTGATTTGGTTTTATTTTAAACAAAATCACGGTGGTTCGCTTTGGTCATGGTTTAAAGCCTTAAACCATTGGTTAACCAATCCAACCCATTTACACATGTTTCCATTTTATTTTTATTTTTATTTTTTTTTGGAAAAAGAAAAGTCAAAATCAAAAGGTTAATGATGTTCTCCAGAATATGGATGTGTTCAATCTGTTTCATTGAGTAATGTTGTTGAATACTATATAAACATTTTGTTTTATGATGATACTTTCAAGTAAACACTGATATTATTTTATATTCTTTATAAACATTTTTTTCTATTTCGGTTGGTAGACTTTGTTTTTAGTTAATTTTTTTTATATAACAAGTTTTACTTGTAATAAGTCTGCCTTCTGAAAATGCATGTTGAGATAATGATTATGGATTAGTTATAATATTAAATCTTTTTAATTACATATTATGTTTTGATTCGTTAATTAAAGTTTAGATATTATGAAAATGCAAGTAACGATAATTATTTTCATTATTTGAAAACTGAAATTTCAAATATGTTTTTAGTTGCTATATGTTGTAATTCAAATACAAAAGTTGTATAAATCAAAAACAAAATTATGTGCTATAAGTGAGTTAAAACTCGGAGAGGTTTTTTTTAAAAAAAATATTCAATTTGGACAAAAACTCAAATCGACTAACCAAATCAAAGGATTGGTTTGGTTTAAGAGCTATATTGGGTCGGTTTGGGTTGAAATTTACCCAAACCAACTAATTTGGTTGGGTTGGGGTCGAAACCGACTCAAACCAAATCGTGCCTAGGCCTAGACATAAACATTACTTTTTGGAAAATGATATATTGTGGATCTCATAAAATGTATGAATGAAAATGACCTACAAAATGTATAGTTGAAAATGATTTTATAAAAAAATTTATTTTAGAAAAATCCTTGAAGTAATTATACTACATATTACACGCTGAAAATTGACTTGAAATCTTCACATATGAATCCGCAATTGACTCTCAAATATTCGTGGGTCTCAAAAATTAAATAATAATTCAAGTGGGAGTCTTATTTGAATCTTATAAATAATCACAATAATTAATAGTTTCTACTAGCATTGTATTGCCGTGCTATTACGTTCATTGATGCTAAATGAAAAACATAAAATAGAATCGGCAGATGTTTATAATAAGTGGAATTTTACCAAACCATACTAATCGACAGATTTTTTTTTTTGTAATACGTGTATAATTATTTTATAGGAGAATGTGTGGTTGTAAATGAGTTTTAAAAAAATACATTCTTGACAAATTGGAGCTCGAGCAGGGGCTAATTTTTTTTCCCAGTCCAATCACATAAATAAATGTGATAGAAAAAATAACTTTTTCGACCTTTTTCAATCGGCACCTTTAATACCTTGTACTTAGGTGCTATAATTAACCTCTCTCTCTCCCAATAAGACACATTTTACACAAGCAGTCTATGTGACGTTAATGTGACATTAAACAAGTAATTTAAATTCGCCTTTCACTTAGTTTATCATTTAGAGCTACACAGACTAGGATTGCAACTCCACTGAGGATGAATAACATTATTCTTTACACAACCACCCCAAACTTCTTCAATAAATTTTCTGACGAGCATTTGTAGTCTAACTCGTGCCGTATCATTTCCATATTAGAAGGTTGAACAAATTCTCTTTCTTTCTATTTTTCCAAGTTTGAAAGCTACAGCTCTCTACTGTAAGCTTTACGTGGTCCAACACTTTTAAGATGTCAACACTTGAACGATAGTTGTTTGGAAGACAAAAAAAAAAAAAGGCTGAACATCTATTTGTGGTTGTAAAATATTTTGACGTGTCCTTAAGTATTGGTATGAAACTATGCTCATGTTATTATACTAGGGCCTTTTTTTAACGTCAATGCTGTCAAAATTCAATCGGTTTGATCTCAAGTACGAACCAAAAATTAAAAACCATCAGGAAAAAAAAAAAAAAAAAAGGCAAGAATCTACCAGTTCACCTCAAATTATTCGCTTATTTATTTATCACTAATTTCATTAACCTAATTTTATTTCTCTTCTTGACTATTTACCTTTTTTCCGACAAGTCATCATTGCGGAAAAAAAGGTAATCAAGTCATAGTTTCTATATAAAAATGAATATACAAAAAATAATTGACTCGAAGACATTAAAAATGAAATTGTGGAAATTACAACATAACAGACTTTTCAACTTTCAATTTCAAAATTCAGATTTATAGGTTTTTATTTCAAAAATCAGATAATAATTAAAATTAAAATTTTAATAACTATATAATAAAATTAAATTAATACACATATATATCTACCCAATCCAACCACCCACCCAAAACCCTATCTTCATATTTCGTCTCCATCCCGTAACTCTCCCTCCCTCCCCTTCGCCCCCCCCCCCCCCCTCCTCCATTCTCTCTTCCCCATCATCTCTTTACTCTCAAATCGAAACCACTGTCGCCGCCACCACCGTGCAGCGAAGTGAAGTGGATCGACTCTGTAGTAATGGTGGTCTACAGTCACAGTCGCAGAGTGGCTTCGCCCATGCCAATGCTACAGTTAGGTAGAGATGGTGGTGCTACAGTTGGTGGATTTAGCAACAATGATGTACGATGGTTGGTAGCGGTGATGGTGGTAGTACAGGTCGTGGCGGATCTGGAGGTGCATTGAGGTGTTGGAGCCGATTGGTTTTTTGTTGATAGGTCCGTGAAGGTGGGTGGAAATGGAGTTGTGGTGGTCGTGGTTGAAAATTGTAGTGGTGATGGCGGTGGTGGTGGAGGCGGAGGCGACTGTGACGTGATGACGATTGTAGGGTGTTGGGCGGTTTTGGATCTGTTTTGTTGGTGTGGCGGTGCTCATGAGGATCTATTTTGTTGGATCTGTTTTGTTGGTGGAAATAGAGTTGTGGTGGTGGTTGAAAATCGTGGTGGTGATGATGGCAGCAGTGGAGGCGGCGACAACGGCTGTGACGTGATGGCAGTTGTAGGGTGTTGGGCGGTTTTGGATCTGTTTTGTTGGTGTTGGCAGTGTTGATGAGGTGGTTTTTATGGTGGTGGTAGATATGGCGGCAACGATTGCGATGGTTGGTCGCGGAGATGGTGGCGGATCTGGCGAGGGCAATGGGGTGTTGGCACCGTGATAGTTTCTTATTAATAGGTATGTAAAGGTGTGTAGGTTGGAAATGGTAGTTGTGGTGGTGGCTGGCGACGATGATGGTGAGGTGATGACGGGTGATGACGGTTTTGGATCTGATATGTTGTTGGCAGTGTTGGTGAGGTGGTTGTGACGGTGGCAATGACGGTGGCGGGATGATATGAGATGTTTGTGACCAATTATTTGGTTGATTGTAACTAATAATTGGTTAATTTGTGACAAATAAATAATACGTGACCTAAAAATTATGGTTGTGACTGACAAATTGATAAGTTGTGATTGAGAAAGTATTTGTGACCAATTAATTTGATAATTTGTAAAGAATAAATAAGTTGTGACCAATAAAAATTTAAATGTTGTGATTAATGAATAATTTGTGACCTAATTTTTTTTTAATTCGTGATCGAGAAATAACGCGTGACCTATAAAATTCTTGATTTGTGATCGAAAAATAAGTTGTAATCAATAATTTGATAAATTGTGATCGAGAAATTAATTGTGACCAATTAATTTAATAATTTGCAATAAATAAATGAATCGACCAATAAAATTTAAGATTCGTGACCGATAAATTATTTGTGACCTATAAAATTTTGATTCGTGATCGACAAGTAATCTGTGACCTATAAAATATCTGATTTGTGACCGATGAACAAGTTGCAACATATAATATTTTTGAATTGTGATCGTAAAATAATTTGTGACTGATGAACAAATTATGACCTATAAATTTTTTGAATTGTGTTCGTAAAATAATTTATGACACGTAAAATTTGTGATTTGTGACCAATTATATAGAATTTTTGATCAAATTATATAGAATTGTAACATTAATATATTTAATTAATAAAATATATGTTTAATTAATTAATTTATAAATAAATTTTAAAATTTTAAACTTAATTTCTTAAATTTGAAATTGGTAAAACTAAACCTTTTATTTATGAATTCTTCCCAATGCAATTAAGGCAATTCATGGCCCAATTCCTAACAAAATCCTATCATTCGTTTGGTAGAATTTTCGTAAAGTCAAAAATTACTTATTAAATTAAAAAGTTGATTTTAGATTTGTCTGATTCATTTTTGAAATTGCTTCGTCTGATTAAAAGAGATTTTAGAGAAAAATTAGTTCAAAATATCTTTTTCAAAAAAACTCTTCACGTAAAACAAAAATAGAAGAAGAAATCCCGAATCTTTATTATTTCTAAAACACATAAATACACACTTTTAGTGTGAATAAGATAGGCATGCGTGTATGGCTAAGCCTAAAAATTACTTATCAAAAAGTAAATAACAAAGTTTTATGATAAATATTTTATTTTTAAAACATATCAGTCATTTAAAATGAGTATTTTTATATAATTTACTGTATCCAGAGGCCAGAAAGTGTAATATGAAAATGTTTGAGAAACTTTTAAAAACTTACTTTTAACTTTGAAGCCAAACATGTCCTGAAACAAGTGGTTTGTACTAACCCTGGTTAATTAATTGAAGCTAATCCTCATCGATTACTATCTTCATTAAAGTCACCGGCAAAAGCGGAGGTCTAACTGGCGTTGGGTCCCCTTGTCGCGGCACAGCCCCGCACAATCTCTGGACCTAAAGCTACCATTTTCCATTCAATATAATTGTGCTTTTAATTTTTAATTACTCCACCTTTGAACGTCACTTTCATACCCAAACAACACTATTATTATTCATGCATAAAAATCATTATATCGCTTCTTTCATCTTTTCTCCAAAATAGTTTCTGCATTTTGTATTATGGCTTATACAAATTTTTTTTTTCAACATTTAAACATGTTTATGGTATAGATGTTTTTGAATGGGAAAAGAGACATTCTCGTCGTCACTTCAATTTTAAAAAGCACAACACCAATTGATCATGTAAATGATCAAATTCATCAAGACGTCTACCTTTGGAGACACTCTACCCTAACATTTAAACAAAGAAGCAAAATATGTGAATAAAACGCAACCATATAGTTTAGGATTCGTTAATACTTCACCAGCATTTTATGAATAAAGCACCCTTAGCTTGTCATAATACTCTTTTTCGAGGAGCCAAAATGTAACGAGGGTGGAATTTTACCTATGGTGTTGAGTAATTAACTTCTTCTGCATGTATGTATTTGCATATACAATAATTTTATAATTACTTTTATTGAAATAATGTGATTATTTATCTATTTATAATAAAGGAAAAAAGAGTGGAGCCTAGGACATCATAATTCAAGAGTCTCAATCATTGTTATCCAAGTTAGGCTAATTTATTTTCTTTTGATTCATAACAATAGTGAAACTCACATGATTATTCACTTGACCCATATTTATTATATAGTATTGGACTGTATTTGATAATACAATTAATATACTTCTAGCATATTTCCTTTCTTAGAGGCTGCAAAAATAACAAGGTAACAAAACTGTCTGTATTGGATGGGTTGATGTTTCAACAATTCTTACTTTATTGATTACAACTTCCCCTAGTAATATTGACATTATTCAAGAAGTAGTTTCTGAATTTATACTTTACGGGAGTAAATAATAATTCAGATGCCATTATTCATACTCCTACAGCTACATATTCGCACTTTTACTCAATTTTGGAAGCGGCATATATTGAATCTTGACAAGTCCTTATGAATTAATTGTTATACGCTTCTAGTTTTGTATAATGTACCTTTCTATCATACCATAAAAATGTAATTAATTACTTACAACTTTAGGGAAAATGAATAGCCTATATAATTTTATTCTTCTAATAATTCATTCTGCTCAACTTTAGGTAGAATGCATTTTGAAATAGTAGATTGACGAAAAATGTGTAGTTAAAAATAAATGAATTTTTTTGAATTGCGTGTAATATTATTTTATTGAAAAATGCGTGGTCGAAAAAAGAGGGAAAAAATGTATTTTTTTTTTAAAAAAGGGGATCAAACAAGGTCTAAATGAAAATAATATTAAACAAAATTATTGAGTTTAATAAATGAAATAAAAAAATATATAATTATTAAGCCCCCGTTTGGCACCCATTAATTTCTCTTTCTCATTTCCATTCTCATTCTCATTCTTCATTTCAACCACATAATCTCCAAATAAAATAATATTACACACAAATCAAAAACTTTTCATCACTTTTCCACCACACATTCTCACATCAATCACTATTCTAAAATTTCTATTCTCTTCAAAATTAGATTCAAACACACCTTAAATATCAGATAACAAAGCAGTTAAAATATCACACAGAGCGAGTGATGTAAGAGGGCAGGTTAGCGTATAAATTTGCAGATGAATTGAAAGAAAGAGTGGGGAAGCGTGCAAATGTAAGTGGAAGCTAATGATTCTTGAGCGACCAAGCATGTACATTTTGTTTAACAAAAGAATGATTTTGCACATAATTATTAGGTAGAAAAAGAGAAAGAGAAGGTTAAGGACGTAAAAATTAATTAATAATAAAAAGGTTTGATTAAAGAGGTTATTGTCCTACTCACCACCCGACAAATCAAGTTCAATTGCCGCTTTCTTGTCCCCCCACATCACTATGACAATCAATTGAGATCTGCTTCATGGCCAGGGCCACATGTGCCCTGGCCAACCAGATTTATTCCAATTACAATCCCCTCTCTTTGCACCCAGTCAACCCTTCCCATTTTTCTTTTCTTTCTTGGTCCTTCACTTTTACATTTATCTATTTCTGCCCCCACTCTAGTGTAATACTTTTTAGTTTTTTTTTTCTATAGGCAAGCTGCAAGTCAGCAAGTGGGATCTCTTTCATTTCCCAAGTTACCCTTGTTTTCAGATGGTGGACCCGATAGAAGTTGGTGTGAAAATCGGCATTTTCGTCATTTCACTCGCAGCCTGACTTAAATGCAATGAATTCAAGGGCAATTGATTTCGATACTCCTTTTGGCTAAACTAAAACATGGCTATCTTCCTTACTCGCGTGACATTATTGAGTAATCTGTTTTACATTTACATACATTTTGATATTCATCTCAAAACAATGTATGAGTTAAAGGTCATTAGACGAGAAATAATATATTCTCATAAATAATCATGAAAAAACGTTGACTCGCGAATTTCGAAGTTCGTGGTGACTTTAATTGAATCAATATGCTCATAGTAAATTATTTGAAATTAAATTGCATTATCAACATTTGTCCATGCTCTTAATTTTAAAAAGAAAGAAGAAAAAAGACCTTCCAAACATGTGAATTATTCCAAGTTGACACAAATCAAAAGAGTACAAAATGGGGTTATTTTCATGCTTAACCAAAAATAAGCAGATCCCTAACAGTGAACGGTGGCCTGCTGCCCTTTACCAAAATATCCAACAAATCTCAACTTTTTATTTATTTAATTTTTTCCGAACATTCATTCCAAAAGGTCAAAATACCATTTTTTTTTTTCCTTCAAACAAAAAGCACCAACAAAAAAAAAAAAAAAAAAAGGCAAATCCGCCATCAAATACGGGTAAATTAGTCATTTCAGACGCTAGCATTTATTACCAGAGGACCAGAAAGTAAAAACAGAAGAACTGTCTTCACGAAACTGTAAAAAAGGCATAATTAGCTGACACAATTTACCACGTGCCGGAACGACAGGTAATTATATTTATCTGATCACTTTCAACGGCCATGATTCATCTACAGCAATCGACACCAGCCGCTTGATTAGACAAGAATTTAAAAAGTACCCAACTTTTCTTCATAATTCTCTTTTAGCCCCCAAAAAATCGCTCTATTTTTTCGTTTATTTTTTCCTTCCAAGCTTTGAGTTTCTTGGCAAAACAAAAGAGCTCTCTGATTACTTTTGATTTTAGCTTTCTGCTTAATGGAGGGACCTTAAAACTCCTCTCTCTGCTTTGCGTTTCGTACATTTCCTACAGTTATTCAAGCTCTAAATCGTCATCTCCTATTAACTTGTGCTGTTTCTACTACTCCCACTTTCAGGATTATTTTTCGGGTATGTGCTTTATTTTTTAACATTTTTGTTTGACTTCATAATTTTTTGAGTTGATGGAGCCAAACTGAGCTGGGATCTTGTAATTTGAGGGATTTTTTGTAGGTCACAACCACTGCTTGTTTATGTTTAGTTTTACATCTAGTATCCTGGATTTTTTTTTCCATTTTATATTGTCTAAAATTTCTAAATTTGCCTCTTTGTTTTCTCCTTGAATTATCTGTGGGTTCATTTCTTATGGTTACGGTACTCCGAAAATCTGAGATACTGTCTGTTATTTTCCTTTATCTGATGATTCAGTATTTCTTTGACTAAAAATTTTTTAGAAATTATTTTTCTTCTAAAAATATGAGATTGGGTATGCATGTTTCACCTAATTATTAATAAGATTTCCTTTTGAAAAATTGAACCGGATTCTGAGTATGTCTTACATTTTTTTTTTTGGTTGATATTATGATATATTGGGTGGCTTGATATTTTTTTTTTTCACAAATCACAAGTACTTACTTGGATCACGGGTTTTTTTGGCAAATTTGCCGAATTTATATTACTTTTTGACTAGGATTTATGGGTCGTTTAATAGTCCTAAAAACACACCTTCTTAGTCAAAAAGTAATATAAAGGAGATTTTTTTTTTCGTGGACTCTAGATATTACAATTCTATGTTTTGGGATTTTATCCCTCTTATCAAAACTTTGTTGGTGCATGGGTTAAATATATATCTGAATTTGTTTGCTTTAGCAAGGGAAATCAACATAAACAATAAGTTGTTCTTAATGGCTCCTACAAGAAAATTCATGAAATGGAAGTTTATGACACTAAACTAGTATAATTTGTAGCAGGTCAACAGGGAATTTTACACTTTATTGATCTGATGTCTACACCGCTATTGGATGTTGATGGGGTTGGTCGTGGTAATGCTACATTGATGTCATCTTCAGCATCTGTGGACTGTATTTCCCAGAGTGGCTCGGGGTTGAAAGAATGCAATTTTCTGGGATTGTCTGATTGTTCTTCAGTGGACAGCTCGGCAGTCTCAAATGTGTCTGTGGAAAACAAGAACAATTTGAATTTGAAGGCCACGGAATTGAGGCTTGGTCTTCCTGGATCCCGATCCCCTGAACGAGATTCAGACTTTAGCCTGCTGAGTTCAGGCAAGCTCGACGAGAAGCAGTTGTTTCCGTTGCTTCCTTCCAAGGATGGAATCTGTTCGTTGACACAGAAGTCCATTGTTTCTGGAAATAAAAGAGGATTCTCAGACACTGTGGACGGATTTTCTGAAATAAAAAGTTCTGTTTTTACTGAAGGAAAATGGATGTTCAATGCTGCTGGTTCTGACTCTGGAACTCCTCAATCTGTTGTGGAGGCAAAGTTAGCTGGCAATGCCGGGTTAAATGTGATTCTCTCCAACAATTCATCTGGGGCTCAGCCATCCATGAAGAAAGAGGTGTCAACAAGAGCACCAAAGGAAGGCCATAACAAGATGAATGGTTCTAACAATAACAGCAGTGCACCTGCTGCTAAGTAAGTGCTTGAATCTCAATGGGCCGAACAAGGGAAAAAGATAATTATTCATAGGCGAAATCTTGTTTAAAAATCTGAGGCATGCAACTGTTAATTGAGTCTTTCACACTTTGCAGGGCTCAGGTGGTTGGTTGGCCACCAATCAGATCTTTCAGGAAGAATACTCTGTCCACAACCTCAAAGAACAATGACGAAGTTGATGGTAAACCTGGTCCTGGTGCTCTTTTTGTCAAGGTCAGCATGGATGGTGCTCCTTATTTGAGGAAGGTGGATCTCAGGACATATTCCACATATCAAGAACTTTCTTCTGCTCTTGAAAAAATGTTCATGTGCTTTACTATAAGTAAGCTTTTCTTCCTATCGAATCTTTTAACGCATTTAATATTTGGTTTATGAGATGCCGTAGGTATTTTTGTATTTTGGTTTCAGGAAAATGTGGATCCCAGGAAGCTCCAGATAGTGAAATGCTGGGTGAGAACAAGCTCAAGGATCTTTTGAATGGAGCAGACTATGTGCTAACATTCGAGGACAAGGATGGTGACTGGATGCTTGTTGGAGATGTTCCATGGGAGTGAGTTTCTTGTTCTACCTGCTTTGTTTTTGTGGTCATATTCCACTTTCTTCGTATATGCAATAACAGAGAGAATAGAAGCATGATAATGTCCTGTTCTACACCATAATAGTATTTATTATTTGATATACGAGGCCGTAAACATTTTACAAAATTTTGTGTGCTATATGTAATACTATCGACATTAACCAGTCTTAGAAATTACGTAAGAGACTTTGTATGAATCAGAAATTTGGCCTCCTTTGCCTAAGATGCTTGATAAATAAAGCCTTTTGTTTCCTCACTGTGCCTCGTTGCTTTTCATTTTCATTTTCTAGAAGTTCTCTGGTAAGATATTAGGTACATAAAATTGATATATACATCCCTGTTTCGGATAACCCTTTATCAATCTAAAAGCCCTACAAATTACCTCCAAAATACGGGGATAATTGATAGAAATTTTACAAACCAGAAAGAGGAGTTAGGTTGCCTTGTTCTCAACATTTATATGGTTAACAGGCGTCACAAACAGCAAAACTCATAACCATGGGATGTAATGCTAATCAACCATGAGCTTGGTGAATTGAGTCACATGTTAGACTAGAGCGTTTATAGGAACCTTGATGAAATGGATTCCTCTTCCCCCAAACACCATTTTCGCCCTTGTGTCTACGGTTCGATTTCCCTCCCTTTATTTAGAGTCTAATGATGTTGATATGCTATACCTGGCGATAAGTTTGTTACTTTTTTTCCCCACAAGTAATTATAAAAACCTTTTATTTTGCTGATTCGTCTGACTACAACAGAATTGGGAACGCATGTTACTTGATAGGGCTATTATACTCTGGGGTTCTCTTAAAGAATTTCCTTACTCTCTTGTTGAGATCATGTTTTGGCTGTCATTGGTGACTCCTCTCCCTTAACTGTTTGACCTCCTATTTCTCTTTATTTATGATTAGATAATCAAAGTGTGATACTGTAAATATTCTAATTCCTTTCTGAATGACAATATATGATACTGGCTAAGTGTTTGCTTTTCAAAAGTTTGTTGAATTCCTCGTGCAAAGGTTTCTACAACTTGTCAGCTATTGAAAATGTTATCACAATGGATAAAATAGCTAAGAATTTATGACATCTATGAGTTTTGGGCTCCATCTTCCATGGTTCAATTCCTGGAATTTCTGTATCCGAAGCCCTTAATAGACAAGGACTGTGACATATCACTCTCCTTTTACTTTGTTGCATCCCAAAGTGAGGTGCAATTGACATATCTGAAAAGAATCTGCATGGAAAAAACATAGGGAATACAGTAGACATTTAAATTCAAATGAAATGTGAGCTAGTATTGATACTTTCTTAGATGATCTTAAATATGATACTTATTCAATTAGTACACTGAAATTCCTCGAAGCACTTGGATGATTTCCATTAATTCTGTCTGTCAACTTGCTTGATGATTACAGTAGGTGACAATTTTAAGAAATGTTAGGAGATTGTAGTGAACATTGTGCATGGCAATTTATTTTATTTTACTGAGATCTTTCCTATGCCTCTTCATGTTGCTCACAAGTGGTTCTGTTATAGGATGTTTATTGAATCATGCAAGAGGCTCAAAATTATGAAAGGCTCTGATGCTATTGGATTAGGTAAGCATTTTATTTCATGCCTGTTTGTTTACTGTTGTTCTAGAGTACCGATTAGTGATATTTGCTTCTTTTAAAGGCATGCTTGGTGCAAGTTTTCTTCTGTGAGATCCTTGCAACTTTTTCCTTGCATTTGTAAATGCAGCATAGGAGCTTCTTATTTTACACACCGACTGAAGTCATACGGACACAATTACTATAACAATTGGAGACGATATACATTGTGAATAGGGTATAAAAATAAGTCAACAGGCTTTTGCTTTTGGGGTCTTTCTTTGTTTTCTTCTTGTGGTTTGCTATAAAAAGTTTTGCTTTTTTTCCCCCTGAATTATTTGTATTTTAGGTTCAATTTTTTTTTATATTTCCTATATTTTAGAACTCAAATCGACTTAATTGGGATGTGTAAAGAACATTCCATGTGGTAATATATTGGAGGATTTGTCACTTCTGCAGGTTGACAAATTTTGGCTCGGAGTTATTATGTCAAACCAGTTCAACTAAATACAGATCTTTAATTTTGTAGTGCCAGACCAAGAATAATAGTGCTCTTTTAGTTAGCCTGAATGCTTTCATTAGATTAAATACAATTTTATGTTTAATACGATCTTCTATATCAATGAAGAACTTAACATCTTAGTTTAACTGTAGAAACTTTTAACTATTTTAGATTTTGAACAAATTTGTTGTGAATAGCATGTGATGTTTGTGACATCTTTCATTTGGTTCATAGCTCCCAGGGCCATGGAGAAATCCAAGAACCAGAAGTAGCTTTCCACTGAAGGCGACTGCTTACTATCTGCGCAGTCCAGAGTGGAAAAATCCAGTGGAGCAAAAGGATAACGGATGAAAATATGACGATCAAAAGAATGATTGCTTGAGGTGTATTTGGAGAATCCTTTTGGTGTTTGTGTTATTGAGTGCATTCTATGCCCTTGTCAATTTCTGTTTGTCTTTAAGATTTTTCGTTGGCTTCGTATTAATACTGAGAACAACGTTTGTGGAGTTCATATTTCTTTTATTGGAACCAATACTACTAAGTGCGTTGCATTTGGTGAATGTGTATGATACTTATTCGACATGTTTTGCAACTGCTGCATGTTCTGTAATTGTTGATTGTTTGTTATTTATATTTTGAAAGTTTTTCCTAGATTTTTAAAAATATTTTGTACAATATTAGGTGGATTGAATTCGACACGGCAATGTACAAGATAGTTTCTTTTTAATATTAGGGATACTTGTAACGTGGTCCCAATGGGGGGCTTTGCTGACTTTATTTTAATCTTCATGTTGTGTCAACCGCAGTTTCGAACCTTTCAAAAATTAGTACTTGGGGTCCAAATAGAGGATTTTTGTTACTTTGACTGTTAGTTGATCCATAAATTTGACTTTCATCAAATCTAAATTTTTTAAAGGATAAAATGGTTATTTTACATTATATACATAAAATAAGGTAAAAAGTTAGATTAAAAAAAAAATAAAAACACATAAACCCATCAAGCCATCATCTTTCCTATGCCCAGCACAACCTCCACTCACCCATCCCCATTCGACCAAATCAAAATCAGAAAATTGTTGCCCCTTCGGGGTGGTCGAGTTGGCGGAGATCAAATGTTATGAGTTCGAATCCTCTGCAAACACTTCCTTGGTCGAGCTCGTCGCACCGGATTTGCTTAGTGCGATTTACCTCTCCTGAGTGGTTTGCGGGTTACTGCACATGAAGCGGGATTTATTTAGTGTGCACTCACGGTGGTCGAGGCTTCGTTGGGAGGGTAGTGGCTGCGAGTTCCTACGTTAAAAAAAAAAAAAGATCAAAAAATTGTTGGAAAGACTTCAACAAACCCAAGTGGTGGTCAGTAATTCGACGCGAGCAAGGGAAAATTGCAACTTTTCAATTCCGATTTTAACACAACAACGGCAAATGACGAATCAATTTCACTTATTCTATCATTATTTTTTGTTTTCTATTTAGGCCCGTTCGATATGGATTAAAATTAGATTAAAATTGAAAAAATAACCGTTATTGTTGACTTTTATTAGACGAGTGAGACCCAATAATGACCATATTTTCAATTTTAATTGAATTTTAATCCCTATCGAACGGGGCTTTAATCTATAACTTTCTGCCATTTTTTAGCGTGAATCCATGGTGGCTACCGCTAGCCAAAGCTACTACCATTTTGCTCAAAGTTTGACTTCAATTTTGATGATGTTGACGAGGGTTCGGGAATGGTGGTGGTTTCGGCCGATGGTTGAAGGTAGGGGAATGGGGGGACAGAAAGCTTCATTTTTTTCCAGCAAAAAGGGAATTGACTTAAACCAAGTAATATGAGAAATGGGTTTGTTGGAGTGTGAGGAAGAGGAGGGAAGAATTAAGGAGGATATATTTGCGGGAACAATGGCAAAGTCGGTGGAGGAGGGCGACGGTGGTGTTGGCAACTGTGGCAATGGCGAGGAGGGGTAAAACGGGGACCAATTGGTTTTGGGTTTAGGAGGAGGTGGGGTGTAGGGGTGGGTGCTAGAAGGAGAAGATGAATAGTATTTGGTTTTGATTTTTTTTTTTTGATTTTTATTTTTAATTCAAAGTTACCAATTTACCTTTTAAAAATGGTTTAGATTTGGTCAAAGTCAAATTTATTAGGTCAACTAACGGTCAAACTAACATAAATTATTCATTTGGATCTCAAGTGCTAATTTTTGAAAGATTTGGGATTGTAGGTGGTATAAGGTGAAGGTTAAAGTAAAGTTTACGAAAAATTCAAAGGGTTGGAACCGTTGCTGCAATTATCCCTTAATTTTATTTAGTACTTTTTATTTCACACGATGGAACTTCATGCCATTTGAAGCGATAAACATGACGAACACAAAGAACGATCTACAAAAACGTTGATTCACAAAAGAATACCTATACTGTGAATCTAAGAATTAAATAAACAAAACCAATAATAATAGGATAAAAGCTTGTGCCTTGCAGCCTTTGTATGAAAATGTAGTGTAGGAGAGTTTTTTGAGATTTAATTTATACAACAGATTGTCGGATAGCCATAATGGAGGATTGTTAATTGTCCTGAACCTTCTGCAAGCCGACAATTTCCCGTACCATCTCTTCTGTAATGACAAGGTACAGACAGAACTGTCCTGAACCCATACTGTTCTCTCCATGATGTACCAGTGTTGTCATTAAGCGATGCTGGTTGATTAACTATGGGCTCTAATCATTCTTTAGTTAGTTCAAACCTTAATCATCAAACCAACGAATTTTAACAATCGCATAAAAATAATGTTGTGGTGTTTTTTTCCCAGTTCAATCATGTAAATTCTACTGGCATTCAGTATTTGCTTTCTGTGTTAAAAGTATTATCTTCGACAAATCTTGCAGCTGTCATTGTAATTGAAAGATAGTGGTCTGAAATTTATCCTTAACATATTAGTGTTGTGGGCAGTGAAAACTTGAGCTTTTTCCTCGTTTTGATAACTATATGTACAGTTAATAAAATTGATTCCGAGGTTCCCGTGAGGTTTAGTGAGATATGTTCTCATTGTGACAGAGAGTTCGCGCACAGAGGGTGCATTTGTACGGTGATTCAAGAAATTTAACTTAACAAACAATTTATAAATTTTGATTTTTCGATAAGTAAATCCGATCTTAGTCTTTCTGATTTCGTTGGTTCTTGGTTATAATCAGTTTAAATTAGTTTTATTGGGCCTATTGGCCGGCAAGGTATTTGGTGATTTTGACCGAGATGGTAGCAACATGATGCCCAACTTTTTACCTTAGGACAAATTCACTCAACTTGGTTTTGTCTCCATCTCCATCTCCATCTCCATCTCCATCTCATCTTGAAATATGTATTGTACTTGCTTTTTTGGTAGGACAGTGTACCGTCCAATCAAGTCTGGTAATCGATAGTGAACATGGCCTACACGTTTTGTTCCTTTGCAATTTACATAGTACATTTTGGTTGGAAAGTGGAGTAACTATAGGAATAGCTGTGATCATTGATTAATTGATGGATAGTTGGATTTTTGTTTATCAGAGGTGTTGGTACTATGATTATGTCATAAGAAAATCTCAGATACCTAAGCCATTTTTTATTTTCTGCTTCTTGTTTGCCACTTTCAACAAGCAATTACCTTCGACACTGTGCAACTCAAAATTGCCACAAAGTTCCTCCTTTCCAATGGTTCAACAACCTAATCAATATGACTATGTAATGGCAATAGTAGACTTGCATACTCGATTCTTGAAGTTCTAACTTGAGTAATGAATTCAAGCTTGTTCGCTATGCTCGTCCCAATACAAGAAGTTTTTTTTTTTAAGAGTTGATCCATCTCAATTGTCGACATACATCATATAGGGGGTTAATACAATAAATAGTCATTAAACTTTGTTAAAAGTTCCTAGGAGGTCACTGTATTTCAAAATTTCTCTAATTAGTTACTTAACTTCGTAAAAAGTTCATAGGAGGTCACTGAATTTCGAAACTACCCTAAATGGTCACTGAACTTTTCCAAAACTACCATAATTAGTCACTCAATTTTGTAAAAAATTTCTAGGGGGTCACAATTTGCAAAGTTCCCTGACCTCCTAGGAAGTTTTAGCAAAGTTCAATGACTATTTAAGGTGATTTTGAAATTCAGTGACCTCCTAGGAACTTTTAGCAAAGTTCAGCGACTAATTAGGGAAGTTTTGAAATTCGATGACCTCTTGGGAACTTTTAGCTAAATTCGGTGACTATTTAGGATATTAACTCTCATATAGGCGTGTATTAGTTTCACTTGTCGTAAGTTTTCTATGAAGAAGAAAGCTATATTACAATCTTGGTCTCACGATCACATTAACCTGTGCCTCACTAGAAAATGACCACTAAAATAATATGACGACCAAATATAGGCGTGGATAGTATGATCAAGCAAGTCCGTTATTATTGAGTCTAAGTGCAGAATATAATTAAATTCCACACAGTTAAATCCATGTTTGGTTTAGCTAAAAAAATTGATAAAAATTTGAAGTCATAACAATAACAATTAATTTTAATTACACATTTTATGAGATCCATAAAATTTTATCAACTTTTCAACTACAAATTTCTTCAACTTTTATCAAAATTTACTAAAAATCTGATTTTAACAAAAATAAAACAAACATGGACTAAACAAGAAAACGAAGTACGCAGTAAAAATCTTATACTATTTCATTATGTCTAGTTCAATGTCTCAAATGTGTGATAATATTTTCCAGAAAATTGAAATTTGTCTAGTCCAATGTCACGAACGCGTGATAATCTCGTTTTCTTGTAGATCCTTCATGTGGACAGCGATGTATAACAGTAAGGCATTTAATTTTGTTCATGTTCAAGAAATCAATTTAATGCTATCTTCTTGCTTTATATACGTGCCCTAAGCTGCCACATTTCATTGCTCAAGACCCTGCACAATTTTTTCCAAACTCTTCCTATCAAACCTGTCATGGCAAAGACACGTGGATCTACTTTTATCCATACCCTCTTGAAATAGACATCCTGCCAAATTTGTCCGCTGAAAAATTAATAAAAATGGAAATAGTTGATTAGGTTGGAAACTACTAAATTTGTTCATAGTATGCAATAATTAGGTAAAAAAGTGTGTTGTACTGGTTCAGAGAACCCAGGACTAGTTTCATGCATTTGGTCTAGTTGAATGTTTGGTGACGCTAAGAAAAATTAATTATAAGTAAGTTTTAAAACAAATAGTAGTCGACTTTTTTCTTAGGGCAGTTAGGGAGGATTAAAAGCCAATTAAAATTGAAAATATGGCGTTATTGGGCGCGCTTTCGTCTAATAAAAGTCAACAATAGCGGTATATTTTCAATTTTATCTGATTTTAATGCTCACTCACAAGCCCTTAATCTCGTGTAATTTGTAATCCAAAGTGAGAGAAGCAATGAGTAGTTTACGAGGCTGTGAACGAGTTACTTTTCAATGAATCATAGAGAGACATCATAATAAATAATTTGGTCCCTAAAAGGCAGTGACAATATCATTTCTTTCTTTCTTTCTTTTGATTACAGACTAAACCTTATTAGAATCTCTCTAATACATACATCCAGCTGTTTAAGCCCACCAAATTATGTTGTTTTCCACTGATTATATATTATTTGTATTCTTTCTTAATTGCCTGCACTTCTGTTTCAAGTCAAATTTTCTAATTAAGTATGATTTTATTTCATTTCTTTCTTCCGAGAAAAGACGATCGAAAAATTCTCAATCATAGTGTTGTGACTGGGAAAGAATTTCAATAGATGTTGCTCGATTAAAATTGAAACTAGTCTAACACTATAAAAAAAAAAAAAAAAAAGCGCGATAACAATATCATTTTAAAAAGGTATTTTCTTTCAATATCATTTCCTTGTGTGGGAAAATTACACGAAGGCACTATACCTTGAAATAAAGATGCTTCCCCCAAAGAGCATTAATTTATTTTAAAAGAAATATTGATTTAGTTAATTGTGGTTGGTAGGGATTCTAGCATTTATTGGCTCATGTCATGTGCCCCAATAATAATGACAATACTTCAACTACCTATGCCCACACCACCCATTTCATTCGAAAAATGCTATTCATCTCCAGTGGGAATGCATCCACAGTCTATGTGGATATAAATGATTGGTTAAATGATAGGTGAAATTAAATGACTTATTTGATTTCACCTATCATTTAATGCCACATTAACGTCACATAGACTGTGGATGCATCCCCAATGGGGATGAATAACATTTCTCATTTCATTATCTATCACAATTGCTTAGACTTGTTAACCTTCCACATTTTTTTTTAAAAGTTTTGGATCAATTATATTATTCAATGGGACCTAAAGGTTCTTTTTGCACGACTTTTTAAAAGTCAAAAATTGCTTCGAGATTAAGAAATTGTTTTTCAACACATTTGACAAATTTTTTGGAAGAGCTTTCAGAGAAAATTGAATTTATCAGAGAAACTCTTTTAAAGAAATAGAAACCCTATCGAACAAGTCCTCAATGTATGAATACCAAACACAAATAGCTCTATAGCTATTTGTGAATGTTACCAAATTCTATATGAAAAAAAGTACTCTTTAGAACATAGGAGAAATGAGATATGTTTTTACTTTCTTTTCATCGATTCATAATGACATGTCTTATTGAAATTTTAAACTATCGAGAAAAATGTGTGTTTATTTTATTTAGCGTTGTCTACAACAACGTCTTTTGTATTCAAATTAAATTTATTTTTTATGAAAAATGTCTAGTGATTTTCATAATATGCAACAATAAAAGACACGCTCTTTGTATTATTCATTGCCATAACGAACCAAATCATCTACAATCTTGTTACGCCTCATTTTTCCGAGGCCCAAGAAGAAAGCGCCACGTAGCAAGTCACGTATGCGAAAAGTCAACAAGTTAAATAAAGACCCTATGAGGTCAAAATATGAAGAAATCAAACAAAACCAAGGTTCTTGCATTGCAAGGCCGAGGCACTGCCTCAAAGGCGGGGTCCATCTTGAGAATCTTGCATCAAACGAAGTACTACAATTTTAGGCTGAACCACTCCCTAAGGAAATAAAGAAAAGGAAACTGAAGCTCTTCAATTGGAGAACCACCTCAAAGATCTCTCCGAGGCTCTCAAACTCTTCAGACATTCATGAAGAAGAAGATGTCTCTTGTGATAGATTTGAAGATCTTTTAAAAGTGATTGATGTGACGTTTGTAATAAAGCTTTGTCAGTATATCAGCTTATTGTATAAAGCGGCTGACCCCTTGTCAATACATTAATTGTATGAATGAACAATGATGTGGCGTCCCAACAAAGGAGATGAGGCCACGTAGTTCTGATCCAATGGTCACCACCTTGGCCAAGACAGTATAAATAGGCTCTCTTTGTAAAAAAAAAAGGGGTTGGCTCCTTTACGATCAAGAAATCAAACACATACCCACTGAAAAACTCATGGGAAATTCATAAGGAAATACTTAGCAAGTTTTTCATCAACATTTCTTTACATATTCATTGATTACAAATTCTAATGTTAAACATTGTGAATTTCCTACAAATTATTGATTCAATCTGGCCTTCCATACATTCCTTCAAACAAAGAGAGTTGAATATTTTTGATTATCTTGGTTTGATGATCGTTGTTAGTGCGGTTGCTTTCGTTCCACCCGTCGGAGCTCAAACATTTTTCATCTCTAGCCGTAAAGTGCCTCCGAGTCCATTTCCTCATTGCTACCGCTGTTATTCTTGATGAAAGCACAAGAAATCATACTTGACTTGGCGTGAGTGAGCCGAGCATCTGATGATTCATTTTTGGGGTCAACAAATCTTAAACACTTAACTTTCGTCTTCAGACGATTGCATAATTTCTTTTTCTATCCTCTTCGATTCATCGTCAAGTAAAATATATTTTACTTTTATAGTCAAGTAGATGACAAAATTCTATAACTGAAGAAATTTTGAAGCAACTTTTTCAAAACAGTCCTGAGCATCATGTCATTTTCTTGGGCCATGTAATATGATAAGAAGTGGGCCACAAATCATGCAATGAAGGGAAGATTTTCTGGACTGCTTCCAGACCTTTTGAATTAAGATAAGATAAAAATTAATTTTGTTACGCGTTTCTTCTTCTTTTTTAAATTTGTTCGATTATATTCAATCCAAGTGCCAAAAATACTAAAAGACAATTATGTCCCATATCATGTTAAAGGAAAAAAAAAAGATGGCAATTAAATATTTTTTAATTGTTTAATTTTCAATTTGTGAGTGTCCACATCACATGATTTCAAGTGTCTAGATCAGGTGTATTGGGATATTCCCAGTGGGAATAAAATAATTAAATTGCTTGATAAATGAGGACAATTTTCTATGATTCTTAAGTCAAAAGGAAAATTAGAGTAGGTAGGTCATAGTGGCCCGTCAAATTGTAGTCAGTATAATATATAACTATGATTAGAGATATACACAAGACTGGCTTTCTTTATATGACGAGTAGTATTCTAAAAGCGATGTCTAGACGTGAAGTGGGAGCAAAACGTTTTGTTTCAAGCTTTTTTGTACTTTTTCATTTTTATTTTTTTTGCGCCTAGCCTGCACTTTTTTCTTTTACGCGTTTCAACTCTTTTTTACACTTTTTTTCCCTCTAATTATTACATAGTTTTTAAATTGATTTAAAAATTTAAAATAATATTAAATTAGAAAAACCTTTTTTTTACGCTTTTTAACCCATACGCTTCGCCTAGGTCGAAGCTTAACCTCCATGCTTTACAGCGCTTTACACTTTTTAGAACACTGATTACAAGCATAATTTTTGCTGTATTATGGTTAAAGGGAGCTCCATGTGTTTTTGTTTAGGAAAGATTAGAAAATGGTACTTTAATTTCTCCATGTAAAATTTCATTCTCAAATTCTTAGGATTCACGCTTGATCGTGAGAATAGGCTCGTGTCAATCATCTTTCGATACCAGAACCACTTTAAGTAATTTAATTTTTATATGGAAATCATGATTTTTTGAGTATAAGAGCATTTGAAATCTTATCATAACTATGAAAATTGATATGCAAATTGCAATTGACGTTCCCAAAAATGTGTCAAGACCGAGTACTATCACCCGAGGAATAATTTTGCTCATTCACCTATTTTCTTTCATTATCCTCGGGTATGGTACCTCGGGTAGGTTCCTCCTCGGGCTCATGATGATTCCCCCTCCACCATGTAGGCTTCGTCGGCCTATCTCCTCGGGATAGAATATCCCTTGTTAGCTTAGGGTCTCCTCAATGTCAAGCCTTGACCTCGCACCCAACAAACTTGGTCTATTAGGACTCTCTCATAAGATAATGTTTATCCAATTCTAAGGATACCGAGTCCTGCTATAACCAATTTGTCATATTCTGATAGAAATCTACCATCGGAGTTTCATCTATATCCGAACACATCAATGGTACAATATCAATAAAGATGTAACTCTTAAGCATGGTAGGAATCTTAGGGATTTGAGTAACTTAATCCTATCATGAGCGTGCAACCTACCTTTATAAATACAACATCCAAACGCATTATTTAGGTACTTTTTTTTACATAATTTTCAGTTCATAGCATTACGCATAATTTCTTTATCTAATTTAAGCATCAGAGGAGCGACGATAACACACATCAATGCCTTTGTTTCAGGTACTAAAAGATTCTGTTCGTGCTTATTCTCAATCATTGAGCTTGAAAACGAACATATATGATTTTTGGTAGCATTAGCAATATTCAAAGTTTAACTTGATGCTCATTATAATTTTTAATAAGCAAAATATAGACTTGTGTATCCTGTGCATGTGAGGTGTCCCAAATATTTCATGAAAATCTACATTTCCATAAATAATAAAAGCTAAATTATAATTATAATAAAGATATTTCTTCCCTGTGGGTAACAATTTTTCATTTTAAATAACCAAGGTCGGCAAAAATTCAATCGGAACTAGGTAATTAAATTTTTTGCTAATTATTTTGTTTAATAATTTGAGTGTACATACCATGATGTTCCAATGTTAACCTTGGAATTTGTTGTAGCTTGCATTTATGCCCCTCTGATCCTGTACTAAGGGAGTCAATTTGATTAGCCGGCTTGACTCAATAAGGCTTGAGTCGAAAACTCGGATCGAGTCTAAATTTTTTGGTCGAGCAATGGTTGGCTCGGCTCGGTTCTGTTCGACTTGTTGACATCTCTATCCTGTAATCACGTGCCACATGTATTCACTTCTTAATTATTAACAGCCCCAAAAATACTATAAAATATTTAGAAAAAAATAAAAATAAAACCGAGTAAACAGTTCTGAATTTCAGGGGGAGAAAACATAACTAATTACATTCAGAGACTTTTTTACTCTCTGGAGGATTTTTTTTACTGCGATAGGACTACGTTGACCGTACCAAGCATGAAAGGTGAAATAAACGGAGAAGGTAATGGCGTCAGGTGAAAGAAGACTGAAGAATGCTTGAAAGTCGTAGTGCAGGTCCTGCAGGAGTCTGTTAAGAGTTAATTGTCATCTCGGTGAAACAGAAGAGTCCGTGATTCTTTGGCTACACTCTGCGCCTACTGGAAGGTTACGGTCGCTCTGTTCCATGCATGCTAATCTATATGTTTGGAATTTTCTTCATTTTTAAATTCCTAAAAATTTACTTCAAAGATATATTGCAACAAGTTGAAAATAAAATTTAAGAATACATGTGGTGTGGATGGAATAACGTGCTAGTAAGTTCAATGACAATTTGGAAACTGAAAAATATTTGAAAAAGTTTTGAAGTCCATGCAATTAGCAAACATTTGTTCAAGCAATTGAGATATTAAACTCTCTCCTTTTTTTTTATTGGTTTTATTTTATATGAGATTGTTGGCATCGTATCATGGACAAACTAATAATTGTGCATATGTGATATCATATTTGATGAAAAAAGTGAATTTTATTTTGTAGGTAAGAAATGTGTAGATTTTCCTACTCATTGCCTTGAGCTATCTCCATTATATCGCAAAAAAATCATCCTCATTGAAATTCACTTCATTAGTCGCTTCATGTTCATTCTCAGAAATATTCTTCCTCACAATAGTTACAAAAAAGAAGATAATGACCTTTTTGTTAAGATCAACTAGTCATTCAGTTCAGGATCTGAAATAATCTTTATTGATAAAAATGAAAGTTGTGCGTTGTTAGGAAAAATAATTAGAACTTCATCTCGTATCCAGAGGAATCAATACTACGAACGTTTGTACATCATGGTACACTTTTGTATAAGACGTATTTTACACGAAGTGCTGCAACATTGTCTCCATTAGTTCCGATCTATTTTTATGTCCATCGACCTTGGTCATTCACAAATAGCGAGCAATGCCGAGTTCATAACTGCATTTCAGCACAATTTTTTTTAAAAGTTATATTGTTCAAAATTGAAGTTAGGTTGCTAATCTAAAGGACACGCGGTTAGTTAACAGGCCGTCTCTATTTCACTTAACACAGCACATAGTGCAGACTTTTTCCCAATAAATTTGTACAAAAATTCACTAATTTATCCAATAGTTTGTGCCCATTTATTTAAAAATGATACAATAAGCCAATATAATATTTAACAATGATAAAAAAAAAAAAAAAAAAGGAAATTACGCCCAACCCTAGTTTTAGATTTCCATTTTCATAAATCCCATCCCAAGTTTAACTTTTCAAAAATCAGGTTTTAATTAATAATTTAAAAATATTTTTTATTTTTTATCTATATAGAAATTGACCACAACCAAACCCTAAATCAGTCTAACGAATTCCTGCCCTACTCTCTTTCTCTCTCTCCATCGCCCGTCAGCCTCCATTTCTCTCCATCCTCTCCTCCAACCACCTCTCTCTCTTTGACATTAGTTGGTGCAGCGTGGCGCCACCTCCTCCAACCACCTCTCTTCACTTCTTCACATCAGCCACTATAGCGTGGCGACGCTGCTGTTCAGGGTAGCGTTGCCACATTATCGTTTACAGGGAGACGACAGACGGCACAACATTGTCCGTCGTGAACAGTAGAGTTTGAACTTACAACAGCGCTCACATCGCCGACACATCATCGTCTTCCACTATTTCCGGCCATCTTGCCGCTGTGGATCTATTTTTTTTTTAGTCTTGAGGTTGATTTGTTGGATGGGTATGGTGGTTGTATGTTTGTTGTTGGTCGGTGGTTGCTGTGATGGTTTTTAGTCAAAGGGTGGGTGTGTGGTTGATGTTTTGTTGTTGGCTATGGCGGATCTGGTGGTGGATCTGGCGTATCAAGCGGCGATTTTGTTGTTGTTCCGTGTTGTGGTGTTGAGATCGTCGTTTTTGTCGTCGTTGGAGTGGTAGTGGCTGTCGTGGTTCCGTGTTTGGTTGGTGTTGGCGGTGGATCGGGCGTTGCGAAGTTTGGATCTGAAGTTAGTGGCGGTGGTGGTTGTGTGTTCTCTGTGTGTGTGATTTGTGTGTTTGTTTTGACTGTGCGCGTGGATTTGGTGATGGTCACAAATGATTTGATTGTTTGTGACCAATAATTTGGTCGGTTTGTGACCAATGAATTCGATAAACTGTGATCAGTACAAGTTGTGTGACCTAAAAATTATTAATTTGTGACCAATAAATTGATGTTTGTGACCATAAATTAAGTAACGTAACTTTTAAATTTTATGATTGTGACCGATGAACAAATTGTGACTTTTAAATTTTTAAGTTGTGACCGATGAATAAATTGTAACCTAAGAAATTTTTGAATTGTGACCTAAAAAGTGGTGAAACGGTTATTGGAATACTCGTCGGAATCGGAGCAGTCATTGGAACAGTCGCCGGAGAAGAGTGGTGATCGGAAAGTCGGTAGGGGTGGTGGAGGTGGGGTGGGGTAATTATATATATTAGAATTAAATATTTAATAATAAATTGATTTAATAATTCATTAATTATTAATTAAAATTTTAAAAAAATCTGATTTGTGAATTTTAAAACTTGTTTCAGGGGATAGTTGTACTAAGTTTTGAAGATGAAAATGAATAAATAGAATAGAAATTAGGGATGGCAAAAAACACTTCGCCCCTTCACGGTGCTCGCCTAATGGGGCGAAAACCGCCCTTGACGGGGTTGAGGCGGGGCGATATGGGGTGCCCTGTCATGAGGGGCACGGCGGTGAGGATGCCCTACCAACCCGGTCGTGAAGATTTAAAAAAAAAAAAATATATATGTGGATTTTTAAGGAAAAAAAAATAAAAAATAAAAAAAATTAAACGGGGCGGTTAACGGGGCCAGTAGCCCGCCCCAGCTTCGCCCCCGCCCCGCCCGTTTAAGGCGGGGCGGGCGGGCGGCACAATGGGGTGATAGGCGTGGATGGGCCGATGCTGGGTGCCCGCCTCTAACCCGCCCCGTTGCCATCCCTAATAGAAATTACAAGTGCCAGAGAATATGAAATATCAGTAAAATGAAAGAATAGTTGGGTTTACTATGATATGTCATTTCTCTTTTTACAACTGGAAGGTATTCATTTCTCGTACGTTTTGCTTTTTGTAGTTTCTAAAGTTGTGGTTAAATATTAGTTTTTCAGTAAATTTGATCAAATGTATGGTGTAAAAGTTGATAAAAGCTGTAAATCTCAAGAACCGTATAATTAAAAATGTATAAACTTAAAAACTCTATTTTAATTTTTAAAAAATAGAGAGTGGGTTTGACTCTCACTCTCCTTTTTTAATTAATAATGATTGCATTTACTAAATTACAAATTTTAATACTCTATAATTTATATTATTCAAATCACATCTGAATTGATTTTCCATTAACATGAAAAAATTATGTTAAATAAGAGATGTATAAATTGAAAAAAATAAAATAAAAAGTTAAAATAAAGAATGTCGTTAGAGTGCATAAAAAATTACTTTTTAAATTTAAAAATCCTCTCGATTATGAATAAGATGCTATTATGTCCCTGTTTGGCCCCCATTTTCATTCTCATTTTTTTACTCATTTTCAATAACATATTTTTCAGTAAAATAATATTTTTCATCACGTCAATAACTTTTCTTTCTTTTTCAACCACAAATTCTTCATCAATCACATACGTAGAAATGGAATGGGAAAGTAAAAGAGGGCACCGGTTGACTTACCCTACCGTGTTAATAAAACCATCCCTTCAATTTATTATTTCAATGCAGTGAAATAAAGGGAGAGATTCTCAGTCAAGTTTGTTTTGCTTATAAAATTCAATTCTACATATCAATGTATTTCATTTGAACCACTTTTAGAGCTCATCATTTCCATCATCAACAAACTCCAAACTCCAATACCAACACAAAAAGCAGAAAAGAGCAGAGCAGATCATAGCAGAGCAGAGATTGCAATACAATGGTTTTAGGATGGCGAAGAGCGTTTTGTACGTCAATTCCAAAAGATCAAGAACGAGATTCACCAATCATCAAAGACAAATCAAATCCCACTGCCTTTATCACTAACCCTTCAACGCCGCGCCTCCAGTCTCAGCCTGTTTCTAGCCCCCGTCTCCGCTGTAGAACCACCGTCTCTGCTCCGCAAACCCCAAAACTTCAATGTCAAACAAAAAACAGCCCCAGATTTTTCAATCGCTCCACCCCATCTTCCCCTCGATCCCCATCCACCCTTTCTCTACTCAAATCTACTCTCCGTATCTCAAAGGTATTATTATTATTATTATTTAATCATCATTTTAATTTCAAACAGTAGAATTCAGTTATTAGCATTTGACTCCATTTACTAATAATGGTTTTTTTTTTTTTTTTTTTTGCAGAATAGGTGTGGAATATGCTTGCAGAACATCAAGACAGGACAAGGCACGGCCATTTTCACGGCGGAGTGCTCCCACAGCTTCCACTTTCCGTGCATCGCGGTGCATGTGAAGAAGCAAGGCTCCCTCACGTGCCCTATTTGCAACTCCGCATGGAAGGAGCTGCATCTTTTATACGCTCCCCAAAATGATAACCACCAAGAGCACAAGAGAGTAATCGCTAGAGATGCAAACTCCAAGAACGACAAAAGAGGCGTATTGAAAGTGTACAATGATGATGAGCCTCTATCGTCGCCCACTTCTGGAGCTAGATTCAATCCAATACCCGAATTTGATGAAACGGAGGAGGAGAATGAAGAATTTCCGGGATTTTTTGTGAATGGATATGCTAATAAAACAACCAGTCCAGAACTGAAGCTAAAGAATGTTGAGGTGGCGTTGTCGCCGGAGGCCGCGGTGGTGTCGGTGGGGAGAAGCAGCGAGACCTACGCTGTGGTTTTGAAGATCAAAGCTCCGCCAGCCCCTGCAAAGAATGTGAAGAGAGCTCCAATTGATTTGGTGACGGTCCTCAATGTTAGCAGTAGTGCAACCACAGAAAAGCTGCTTATGATGAAAAGAACTATGAGATTGGTTGTCTCATCTCTCTCTGCGGCGGACCGGTTGTCGATCGTCGCATTTTCCACCACCTCGAAGCGGTTGCTGCCGTTGCGTAGAATGACCACCGCCGGCAGAAGGTCGGCCCGAAGGATTATTGACGCCATTGTTGCACTAGATGGAGCAGCTGCGAGTCCAACTGATGCGTTGAAAAAAGCGGCCAAAGTTATCGAAGATCGCCGTGAGAAAAACCCATCAGCCAGCATAATGCTTTTCTCCGACGGTCATAGAAATGGTCCATTAGTCTCATCAACGCGCATCTCGCACACTGAAATTCCGGTGCATTCAGTCAGCCTGAATGCGTGTTTAAACTCGCCGCCTGATGAAACCATTGCCAAATGCATTGGAAGTTTATTAAGCATGGTCATTCAAGATCTTAAAATCCAGTTGAAATTCATTTCCGATTCAGCCTCATCGGAGATATCGGCGATTTACTCGTACACGATTCGACCCACTTTTCTCGGATCCGGGTCAAGTGCATCCCGGATCGGCGATTTGTATTCTAAAGAAGAAAGAGAATTATTGATAGAATTAAAAGTCCCATCATCATATAGTAGGGCCCACCACGTACTGTCCGTTCGATGCTCTTACAAAGACCCGTCAACTCAAGAAACCATATACGGCAAAGAACAAGCCCTCGTGATTCCCCGTCCACGCGCCGTCGGATCCTCCACTCGCGAAATCCAAAGGTTGAGATGCCTTTTTGTCACTACACGCGCCGTCGCTGAAAGCAGGAGACTTGTAGAGAGAAATGACTTAACCGGCGCGCATCATATGTTGGCTTCAGCTAGGGCCTTGATCCTGCAGTCGGGTTCGGGATCGGGTGAGGAGTTTGTTCGCGGGTTGGAAGCTGAGCTGGCTGCTTTGAATTGGAAGAGACAGAATTTACTGCAACAGGTGCACAATGGGAGGAGGAACGCGAACGAAAGGGAAGCAGCTTCCATCGAGAACAAAGCCGAGCCGCTTACGCCGACATCGGCTTGGAGGGCAGCTGAGAGGCTGGCTAAAGTAGCCATGATGAGGAAGTCTTTGAATAGAGTCAGCGATTTACATGGCTTTGAAAATGCTAGATTTTAATATAATTTCTTTTTTCTTGTTCCGGATACAGTAAATCGAAATAATTTTATGTATAAATATTATATTAGGAAAAAACAGAAAAAAAAAAATTAAATTAAGTAGAAAGGTGGGTCCATTTGAATGGGATAACAACAAAGGGTACCCGACGGCTCGGCACTTTCTGCAGAGAGAGAAACTAGGGATTATTGAAAGGGAAATATGGAAGCCCACAATTAGTGGTGGCAAATGAGCCGAGCGGCTCGTCGGCTCGCCCGCTCGGCTCGTACTGTTCACGCCCACGAGCCGCTCGGGCTCGTAAAAAAACGAGCCCGAGCACGAGCCGAGCGGGCTCATGGACTAGACGAGCCGAGCCGCTCGGCTCGTCGCTTGTTCACGGCGGCTCGGCGAGGCTGCTCGCCAGAGCCGCTCGTGAGACGAGCCCACGAGCCGAGGCTCGTCTTAGACGAGCTTTGCACAGGCTCGTCTAAGGCGAACTGCACAGGCTCGTCTAAGAACGAGCCCACGAGCCGCTCGGCTCGTGGGCTCGTCTAACGAGCCCACCCAAGAATTAAAAAAAAAAAAAAAAAAATATAAAAGCAAAAAGTGACCAGAACGGTCCGAACCGATAATAGATTACGGTCACAAGCGGTGACAAACGGTCATTTGGTTCGATGGACCGTTTGGTCATTGTTTTGGAAAAAAAATTTTTTTTTTTTCTACTTTTCTCCAATTCTTCTCCTATAAATACCCAACCCATTACAACATTTTTTTCCCACCAAACTTTCATTCTATACTCTCTACTCTACAATTTACAATTTACAAATCATTATCAACAATTCTATAATTCTCTTCTATATTTTTTTACATTATTATCTTCATTTTACAAATTCACATTTCTACTTATTCTACATTTCTACATTCTATTTCAACAATTCACAAATGGATCCACGAGCATTTGTTGAAAACTTGTTCGGTATGGAAGGTGAAACACACACCCAAAATCAATTTGGGAATGAATTTGCAGGTCTCAACCAACTACCAATTCCGAGAAGACATTGACGATTTCGACGTTCGTGAAGGCGATGCCGATCCGATTGATTTGGATGACGTTGATGTTGATCCCGGTGTTCCTATTGATTTGGAACAAGATGAAGAACCATCACTAAATATTCCCGATGCAAAGAGGGAAGAGAAAGGGAAGAAGCGAGGCAAAATGTTGGGACCATTTCAAATTGGTGAACAATGGTCGTGTGATCGATGGAGTTCCAGAAAATAAAGCAGTATGTAAATACTATCAACAACGACTGGCATGGCAAAAAAAAATTGGAACCACTCACCTCAACCGTCATTACAAAGCATGTGCGTCCAAACATGGGCTTCTTGAACGTGGACAAACGCAACTACAGTTTGGTACTAGTAGAGACGGTGCTACTACTTCGCCACTTTCTACGTGGATGTATTCGGAGGAGGAAGCACGAAAGGGAATGGTGAAGTTCGTTGCCGCACGACGGGCGCCACTTGCAATAGTGGACAACGAACATTTCGTAAACTACGTCAAACAATATCTTCAACCAAGGTACGTTGGGGTAAGTCGAAATACTCTTCGTTCTAATACAATTGAATATTTTCTTAATGCAAAGCGATTATTGATTGGGGATTTAGAAAAATACGGGGTGTCATATCTTTAACTTCGGATTTATGGGAAGGGATTAATAAGAGAGGTTATATAGCTGCATCTTCACACTATATAGACCCACTTTGGGTTATGCATAAAAAAATTATTGCTTTTAAAATAATTGAGTATCCTCATAATGCTAACACTATATATAATGCAATTATGTTAATAATTAAAGAATATAAATGCGAGAGTAAAATCCGTTCTTTTACTTTTGACAATGCTTACGTAAATAAAGTAGTTATCGATAAATTGCATAGAGTACTTCAACCCGATTTTGGTGGTTATTTATTCCATATTCGATGTGTGTGCCATATTTTTAATTTAATTGTACAAGACGGTTTAAAACATGTGAAGGACGAAATTAGTCGAATTAGGAATGCACTTACGTATATCACGATTACACCTAGTAGAAAACAATCATTTGAAGAATTTTGTGAACAAGTCGGGAACTCTAATACAAAAACTTTTATTACTGGACGTGAGGTCATAGGTGGAATTCAACTTACTTATTATTAAAATCATGTGAAGGTTTTGAACCGTTTATCACTGAATTTTTATAACAATAGGCATATTAGAGACGACGACGATGATATCTTAAATGAATCCGATTGGAATACGGTTTTTAAAATTAAGAAATTTTTGGAAAGTTTTTATACGTCTACGAATATATTGTCTGGTGTTTATTATCCAACTAGTTGCATGGTTCTTGAACGTCTTTATATATTGCTAGGGCTTTTAATAGATATCAAAATGACCACGATTTGCATGCGGTTATATATGCTATGGAATTAAAATTTAGAAAATATTGGGAAGAATTACCTATGTTATTTCCTTTAGCATGCGTCATGGACCCCGATATAATTTATCGGAGCACTAAATTTATAATTGACCAAATTTCAAATGCTTTAACTTTTAATATGCCTATTACTTATAGGAATTTGGAACAAACGTTAACTGAGATGTATGAATTATATGCTTCAAGAATAGGTACACAAGTTACTCGTGTACCTACTCCTACTCCCACTAATATAAACGATGGCAATTATTTGAAGTAATTAATTTATTAGAAAACATAGACTCAATTAGATATGATTCAACCGCATATGCATATGGTTCCTCTAGTAGTAGTAGTATGTCTTCCATGCATGTACTCAAACTTCGAGTAGTAGTCAAAATGCGTTGCCATCTGAATTAATTGATTACTTTCGTTATACTATGCCTAGTAACAAATCGGTTAAGAAAAGTTCGAGAAGATGTAATCGAATTACGGCGAAATAATGAACGTCGATGGCCAATTGTTTGCAATTGCAAAAGATCTACTAACACCTCCGGATTAGCACCTGTAACCGGAGTACGCTTTTAGTGCGGGGAAGAGGGTTCTCTACGAAATTCGAAGTCGACTAAAAGAAGATATTTTGGAAGCGTTAATGTGCGTGAAGGATTGGGAAGACGCTAATTATCGAATTCAACATAAATATGCCGAAATTGCATGTAATCAAGTAAGTGATATTTAATTTCAATACATTCATTACAAAATTTTATTTTCATACATTTATAATTTTTTTAAAAAAATTGTACGCGTAAAAAGTTTTTCGTGTACAATTTTAACTCCGCCTACACGAAATTGAAGTAGCCGGTCCCAAGCCCGGATAAAGGAGGAGGGTTTATCTTTTTTTTTTTTTTTTTAAATAAATTTATATTTAATATTTTAAAAATTATAAATTTTTTGACGATCCCCTATAAATTTTTTTGAAAATATATATTTAAAAAAAATATAAAAAATATACTTTTTGTAGTAGCGTTATTTAAAAAAAAAAAAAAAAAAAAAAAAAAAAAAAAAAAAAAAGCGGCCGTGAGCGGAGCTTAAACTCGGCTCGGCTCCGAGCCGCCCGCCTTGGGCGAGGCTCGGGCGCGAGCCGAGCTCGCCCAAATGGCAATGAGCCAAGCTCGCGCTCGGCTCGTTGCGGCGAGCTGTGAGCTCGGCTCGTGCGAACACGAGCCGAGCCCGTCCGTCAATGGGCCGAGCCGGCTCGGCTCGGCCCATTGCCACCACTACCCACAATAGTGATTGATTGTGGCAGTGAGGGCTTTTATTTTATTTCTTTGTATGTTTTTTCTTGAAAAAAATATTTCTCTAACGAAAGTGAACAGAATAATTTCTCTACTTCTGAAAGCCAATCGATGATGGACGATGAGAGAGAAGGAAAACAAATGAGTCGAACTCAACCATAGTCCTGAATCGAACATGTCACACACCTACCCAAGTTTTGCATAGAAGGTGAACTTAAAAAGTCGATTAGATCATCAGAGAAGTCTTTAGAATCGTATTGGGAAAATATTTGATTTCATTTGGTAATCACATAATTACAAATGAATTATGTGCTAATTGATAAATGAACAATGCTACATGTACGATACATGGGTAACAACCCCCCACAAGGGAGGTGGGTCCCGCGATTAAAACAATGGTGGGCTCCGCTTTCCTTGTGAGAGGTTGTAATCCTATGTTGTTACCCAACATTGTACAAATAGTGATGCTACCAAAAATCGCACCTGTCGACTTCCGAGCTTGACGACTGAGGATGGGCACGAACGTGGTCTTCTCAGTACTGAAACAAAGGCGTCGAGGTGTGTCCTCGTCGCCCCTCCGATGCTTAAGTTAGAGAGAGAATTTATGAAAGTAATATATCTTTTTGTAACTTGTGTGAAATTTTTGTGTACACGATAATGAATGTGAATGAGGTATTTATTGAGGTAAGTGGTAGACTCCCAGTGGGGCTTTGCCAATGTTGAGATGTCTAGGACTCTTGGTGCAATTGGGAGTTGTAGTGTGGTTGACTTCGAATTGCACGTGTACGTATGGACATGGAACTCTAGTAGTAGAATTCTCTCAGAATGATGAAACACATTCTCACAAGGACTCTGCTTGGTAGGCAGAGATCGACCTCGAGGAGTATGAGCCCGAGGAGGTCGAGCTTAATTTGGCCTGGAAGCAGCACTGACTCCTTAAGATATGCTGCTCGGGAGACTCTTCAAGGATTGGTATCATCAGTGGCCCCCGTGCGTTCACACCACAGATCTGCGTTCGAGATTCTGGGTTGAATGCAAACGACAGAGGGGTGTTCAGAACTTGGGCTTTGGGTATCATCGCCTTTGGGAAAGGGGTGTGCAGCATGGTGGTTGACTGCTCAGCCTTTGGAATAGGACTGTGCAGTCATGGTGGGTGACTGCTCAGCCTTTAGAGTAGGGCTGTGCAGCCATGTTGGATGACTGCTCAGCCTTTGGAATAGGGCTGTGCAATCATGATGAGTGACTGCTCAGTCCTTAGAATAAAGCTGTGCAGCCATGTTGGATGACTGCTCAGCCTTTGGAACAGGACTGTGCAGTCGTGATGAGTGACTGCTCGACCCTTAGAATAGGGTTGTGCAGCCATGTTGGGTGACTGCTCAGCCCTTAGAATAGGACTGTGCAGCCCTGGTGGGTGACTGCTCAGCCCTTAGAATAGGGCTGTGCAGCCATGTTGGATGACTGCTCAGCCTTTGGAACAGGACTGTGTAGTCGTGATGAGTGACTGCACAGCCCTTAGAATAGGGCTGTGCAGCCATGTTGGATGACTGCTCAGCCTTTGGAACAGGACTGTGCAGTCGTGATGAGTGTCTGCTCGGCCCTTAGAATAGAAATTTGTGCGACCATGTTGGAGTGAGTTGCTCACCCTAAGAATAGGGCTAATGCGACCCTGGTGGGTATTTGCTCATTACCCTTAGAATAGGGATTTGTGCGGCCCATGTTGGATATTTGCTCGGCCTTTGGAATAGAGGCTGTGCGACCACTGTTGGATATTTGCTCGACCACTTGGAACAAGGGGCGTGCGACTAGGACCGCGTATTGATGACGCGTGGTCTCGATATTTGAGCACACCTTACTGATGGATGGGCGCCACGTGGCACGATGGATGGCTAAGATGGGTAGACCTTTGATCTTCCTCAGAGTTCTATAAATACCCCACCTCTTCACTTTATTTGGAACTTTTGAACTCTCTAACTCTCCTCGGACCACTTCGGGTTTAGACCTAAGGTAAGACCTCGTGCTTTGTAGTAGTTAATTTAAGTCTTTACTTCCTGAATGTCTAGTAATAGTGGATCGTCGGGGTCGGGCTCAACACCCGAGGATGTTGGGCATTCTATGATTCCCCTAGCTGTCCCTTTAGATAGTAGGCCCGTTCTGAATTATCCTGATCTTAGGAGCCGGTATAAGGAGCACGAGATAGTGGCCATAGCTAGAGAGTTTGGGCTTATGCCGGCCTGTGACATTAGAACTCCTGGGCCCGAGGATACTATTACCAGTGCTCGGGATGGGGAGTTGGTGGTTTTTAGGGATTCGTTGAAAGCTGGGTTCAGATGGCCTCTTCATCCATTTTTTGTAGAATTCTTGGTCGAGCACTTCATGTGTCCGGGGCAGCTCGTTCCGAACGCATGGAGGATGATTATGTATTTTTTCGTAGCTTGTAGGTTCCTGGCTATCAAACCTAGACTCGACCTCCTCAGGATGGTGTTCGAGCTTAAGTCAGGCTGGGGCTATAAGCTGTTTCGTTTACGTGTCCACTCGGGGTAGGTTTAAGATTCCCAAAATGCCGAGTCCCTCGAGGGTGGAAGCAACGATATTTTTTTATTCAACCTCAAGATCCCGACCATCCTTTTGGTCCTCGGTGGACTATCCCGGACACTCCTCGATTTAATGAGGGACGAGGCCTATTTTGAAATTTTAGAAAGAGATAGGCGAGTTTGGAAGACCTCGAGCCCCTGTGTTTTGATCTCGATGATATGCTCGGGGATGACATTCTCGATCTCGCAAATGTAAAAGGTTTGGAGGGTAGGGTCAGCTTGCCTCGACCTTTAATCGATCATTGTTCCGACCTATCCTCGTCCTAATGCCTTGTTTGTTTTTATTTTTGCGAGACGATATGACATTCGATCCTCGGGCTCTTCGGGCGGCGAGCGAGCAATCGAAGGCTCCCCAAGTTCGAGGCCAAGGCCAAAGGAAGGGGAAGAAGAGGCCCCGAGGTGAAGCCCGGTGATTCAAAAGGGCACAGGGAAACTTCCGATCGGCCTCCTCGGGGTAGTGTGACCAGAGCCTTCGGCGACAGGTGGCTTGTGGCTAGGTCCCCTGTTTGTCGTCGTCGATGCGGAGGACGAGCCCGCGCAACCTGAAGCTCGAGGCTCGGAGGGAGAGGAGGTCTGCACTCTCCTTCCCGATGTTGTCGAAAGATATCGAGGTGTGGACCTCGAGGTTGGTGTAAGGGCGGTGCAGTCCTTGGCCCTTAAGGTGAGCCCGGGTTTTAATGCTTTTTCTAGTAAGGCCATGTTAGATGTCACTGAAGTATGATCGCCTTGTGCAGGTACTCAGCGTTGCTCGAGGAATGTCATTGAAGGGCGAGGCTAACTCTAACGAGATGGTCGGGCTGAAAGAGGCCGTTGAGCTCCGAACCCGACGTGTTGCAGAGCTCGAAGTCGAGCGTGGCAAGAATTTGGCGAGGATAGCTGAGCTCGAGGCCAACTTGCGTCAATCCATGGATGAGATTGGGGTGGCAAAGGATGAGGCTGAAGAGGCAAAGCTCGAGCTTGAGCAAAAGATGAAAGAGTTTAAAGCCGAGGTTGCCGCTGCTCGAGTTGAAGCTGTCGAGGACTTCAAGAAGTCTGATGAGTTTTCTGCGATAAAAGGAGGCTACGCCCTGGGCTCGTATAATTATGCTTTTAAACAAGCTCGAGCTTACTTGAGGGCTCATCTTCCTGATGTACAACCCGAACAACTTCAGGGCGTGCCCGAGGTCACCGATGCGCTTGAGCTGTCAGCCTCTGAGGAGACTGTGATCGAGGATGGAGCTGCTGAGGATGAAGAAGCTGTTGACATGCCCTCGGGCAATGATCAGGAGTAGAAATGACCCCTTTCCCCGTCCCTACTAGTTTTTGGTTTTATGAATATTCAAAGTACATTGCCCGAACTGGGCCTGAATATTTGTTTTGTAATATGCTCGATCTTATCTAATATTGCACAGTTATTTTGACGCCATAGATTCTTGGTGTTCGTCGAATGCATTTTATGGTCGATTAAAAGCTCGAGGACCTTATTTCAAATGTTAGCAAAGTAGCAATTCGAGGCTTTAGAGATCGAGCAGCCTAATATCAAACAATTTCAGTTAGTAGCTCGAGGAGCTCTAGGCTTTTGAAGCTCGAGCAACTTAACATCAGTTAGTAGCTCGAGGAGCTCTAGGCTTTTGAAGCTCGAGCAACTTAACATCAAACAATTTCAGTTAGTAGCTCGAGGATCTCTAGGCTATTGAAGCTCGAGCAACTTAACATCAAACAATTTCAATTAGTAGCTCGAGGAGCTCTAGGCTATTGAAGCTCGAGCAACTTAATATCAAAGCAATTTCAGCTAGTAGCTCGAGGCTACTTAAGCTCGAGCAACTTAACATCAAACAATTTCAGTTAGTAGCTCGAGGAGCTCTAGGCTTATTGAAGCTCGAGCAACTTAATATCAAAGCTTTGAGATGTGTAGCCCGAGGAGCTCTAGGCTTTGTTGTGCTTGCTTGACGGCAAGGCTTTGTTGTGCTTGCTCGATGGCAAGGCTTTGAGATGCTTGCTCGGGAGCAAGGCTTTGAGGTGCTTGCTCGGAAACAAGGCTTTGTGATGCTTGCTTGGAAGCAAGGCTTTGAGATGCTTGCTCGGAAACAAGGCTTTGTGATGCTTGCTCGGAAGCAAGGCTCTGGAATGCTTGCTCGGGAGTAAGGCTTTGAGATGCTTGCTCGGAAGCAAGGCTTTGAGATGCTTGTTCGGAAACAAGGCTTTGAGATGCTTGCTCGGGAGCAAGGCTTTGTTGTGCTTGCTCGACGGCAAGGCTTTA
The DNA here is from genome assembly GCA_035079005.1 of Fraxinus americana. NCBI lineage: Eukaryota > Viridiplantae > Streptophyta > Magnoliopsida > Lamiales > Oleaceae > Fraxinus > Fraxinus americana. The sequence goes on from CM068712.1 coordinate 32,829,924, forward strand.
AGATGCTTGCTCGGGAGCAAGGCTTTGAGGTGCTTGCTCGGAAGCAAGGCTTTGTGATGCTTGCTCGGAAGCAAGGCTCTGGAATGCTTGCTCGGGAGCAAGGCTTTGAGATGCTTGCTCGGAAGCAAGGCTTTGAGATGCTTGTTCGGAAACAAGGCTTTGAGATGCTTGCTCGGGAGCAAGGCTTTGTTGTGCTTGCTCGACGGCAAGGCTTTGAGATGCTTGCTCGGGAGCAAGGCTTTGAGGTGCTTGCTCAGAAGCAAGGCTTTGTTGTTCTTGCTTGATGGCAAGGCTTTGAGATGCTTGCTCGGAAGCAAGGCTTTGAGATGCTTGTTCGGAAACAAGGCTTTGTGATGCTCGCTCGGAAGCAAGGCTTTGAGGTCAAGAGTACATTGCTTTGGTAAAATTCTGACCTTATTTATTTAAGCAAACATTGGTGCAAAGGACTGGTCAAACTAAGAAGGAAAATGATGCTGGGCATACAAGCCCGGCTAATATGAAAATAAACTGATCAAAGGGCATGAAAGCCGACCAAGGTGAAAGTAAACTGAGTATTGGGCATGCAAGCCCGAACAATCGAAAGGTAAATATGAGCCTAAACAACTGAAAAGTAAACTGAACAGGGGGCATTACCGAGCGAGATAAACTACTTTAATAGATCTTTAGGTTGTCTGCATTCCATGGCCTTGGGAGCGGTCTTCCTGAGGTGTCTTTCAAACTGTATGCTCCTTTTCGAACCTGTCTAATGACTTCGAAAGGTCCTTCCCAAACGGCCCCTAACTTCCCTGGGACGTGACCAGCAGCTTCGGCCCTCCTCAAGACGAGATCCCCGACCCTGAATTGTCTGGATCTTACTCTGCGGTTGAAGTGTTTTGCTGTCGTGCTCTGGTAAGATGCTGCCCTGATGGAGGCTTGATCTCTTACTTCTTCAAGGAGGTCAAGGTGCTCTGTTGAGCGTTCCTCGGATCCAGGCTCAAGTCTCCTGAGGCTTGGCAATCTGGTCTCGATTGGAAGCGTCGCCTCTACCCCAAACGCCAACATAAACGGAGTTTCTCCAGTGGCTGTCTTATGGGATGTTCTGTATGTCCACAGTATTGAGGGTAGTTCTTCTGACCATGCTCCTCGAGCTTCTCCGAGTCTTGTCCTGAGGTCTTGCAGGATGATCCGATTTGTAACCTCGGCTAGGCCATTGCTCTGAGGATGTGCAACCGAGGTGAGGCGATGGTCTATTCCCAAGTTGGTGCAAAAGCTTTTGAACTGCTGGTTATCGAATTGTCTCCCGTTGTCAGTTATGAGGACCTTGGGTATCCCGAACCTACAAATGATTGACTTCCAAACAAATGACCTCAACTTTGGTTCCGAGATTGTGGCTAGGGGCTCGGCTTCGGCCCATTTGGTGAAATATTCCACAAAGAACGGCAACGAACTTCAATTGTCCTCGAGCGAGGGGGAATGGACCTAAGATGTCCACTCCCCATTGCTCGAAAGGGGCTGAGCAATGAATTGTGGTGAGGTCCTCGGCTGGAGCGTGGATGACGTTGCCGAATCTCTGACACTTGTCACATTTCTTTACATAGTTCGCGGCATCCATCTTCATGGTTGGCCAGTAGTACCCGTATCTTATAAGTTTAAAGGCTAAGGCCCTAGCACCTTGATGATTCCCACATATTCCCTCGTGGACTTCAGCTAGAGCTTGGGAAGCTTCTGAAGGACTGAGGCAACGAAGATATAGAAGTGTGAAACTTCGGCGGAATAACACTCCGCTCCTTATGCAATACCTTGGTGCTCGGGCTCGAACACTCCTTGCCATACGCTGATCATCCGGCAAACTCCCACTATTTATGAACTCAATTATTGGGTCCATCCAGCACGGCTCATGCTCGATGTCCATGACAGAGGGTGACTGACTTATGCTCGGTTCTGTTACAAATTTGACGTGAACTGTTCGGTCCAGGCCATCCACCCCCAGGAATATGAGCCTGGACAAGGCGTCGGCCTTACAATTTTCAACTCTGGAGATCTTTACAATTTCGCAACTTTTGAATCGTCTTTGAAGATCATGAACTTTCGAGGCGATACTGAGCTCATCTTCTCATCCTTTCTCTCGAAGGTACCTTCAATCTGTCCGAGCCACTAGTTGCGAATCGGCGAAGATTTTTATGTGCTCAAGCTCGAGGCGATGGTGAGCTCTTGTGCAATTATGAGCGCCGTATTACGCCTCATTGTTCGTAGCGTCAAACTCGAAACGGAGCGCACATTGTATTTCTGTGCATCTGTTCGGGCTGATGATTATGAATCCTGCACCCGAGCCCGAGCTATTTGATGCTCCATCCACAAATATTTCCCATGCTTCCGTGATGTCACTGGTCGGGCTATCTGCTGGCCCCCGAGGCCTTGGGGTGAGTTCTGCGATGAAGTCAGCTAAGGCCTGTGCTTTAATTGATGGTCGAGACTTGAATTCAATGTCGAATTCGCCGAGCTCAATTGCCCACTTCAATAACCTTCCGGACACGTCGGGCTTCTGAAGTATATGTTTGAGTGGTTGATTCGTCAACACAACAATCGGGTGAGACTGAAAATATTGCCTTAACTTTCTCGCTGTTACTACAAGGGCAAGAGCTAGCTGTTCGGCCAAGGTATACCTTGTTTCCGCATCAAGCAATACCTTGCTCACATAGTAGATTGGTTGTTGAGTCCTGCCGACCTCTTTTACCAACACGCCACTTACCGCGTTTTGAGAGACTGCCAAGTATAGAAGTAGGGTATCCCCAGGCTCGGGTCTTGTGAGCGGGTGGGGTTGCCAACGTTTTCTTCGACTCCGGAGGGCGTCTTCCACATGTCTGGTCCCATTCGAAATTATGATTTCCCACAGAGTGCTTTAAAGAATGGAAAGCATCATCGGCGGTACGGGACATGAACACCTTTCGATGCGACGATGCGGCCAGTCAATTTCTGAACCTCTTTCTTGCTCCTAGGGGATTGCATTGATGTAATTGCATTTATCTTGTCTGGGTTGGCTTCAATTCCTCTGTGTGTGATCATGAAGCCCAAAAATTTGCCCGAGGCCACTCCGAAGGCACATTTGGCCGGGTTCAATTTCATTCTGTATTTGCGTAGGGTGGGGAATACTTCTTCTAAATCTGCTATGTGCAGCTCCGCTCGCTTGCTCTTGACTACCATGTCATCCACATAGGCCTCAATATTTTTACCGATCATCTTTGCAAAGATTTTGTTGATGAGCCTTTGGTATGTTGCTCTTGCATTCTTCAATCCGAAGGGCATGACTCTGTAGTAGTATATGGCCGAGTCAGCCATGAAAGATGTGTTCTCCTGGTCTTCCTCAGCCATCATGATCTGATGATATCCCGAAAATGCATCGAGGAAGCTGTATAGTTTATATCCCGACGTGCTGTCTACGAGGTTATCAATCCGAGGCAAGGGGTAGCTGTCCTTCGGGCACGCTTTATTCAGATCCGTAAAGTCAATACACACTCTCCATTTTCCGTTGGGTTTCCTGACGAGCACAACGTTGGCAAGCCAGTCGGGATACTGAACTTCCCGAATAAACCGAGCCTTGATTAGTTTATCGATCTCCTCCCGGATGACCTCTCGTCGTTCTGGTGCGAACTGCCTCTTCCTTTGTTTGATCGGTCTTGCTCCGGGATTGATATTGAGTTTATGGACCGCAATTCTTGGGTCTATCCCAGGCATGTCTTCAACGCTCCAGGCAAATACGTCTATGTTGCGGGACAGACAACTTACCAGTGACCCCAACAAATTGGTGTCAAGATCCCGACCAATCGTCACCTTCCTTCCGGGCTCGAGCTCGACCTCTACCACTTCTTCCACCGGAGCAAGTCGGTCACCGTTGTCAAGCTCAGGTCCGGATGACGAGATTTGCATGACTGAGGAATTTATTCCCCGCACACTTGTTACATAGCACTGTCTAGCTGCTGACTGGTCACCCCGCACTACTCCAACACCACTGTTAGTAGGGAACTTCATGGCAAGGTGGAAAGTTGAGACGATCGCCCTAATCTTGTTGAGCAATGGCCTCCCTAGGATGGCATTGTAGGCCATTGAAATACGAACGACCTGGAAAGACGTGATTTCTGTCACCTGCTTCCGATCCGATCCCAACGTAAGTGGAAGATTGACGATTCCCTCTGGGATGATTGTTCCTCCCCCAAACCCTTGAAGCGGAGTTTTAACGACTTTGAGCTGTTCGGCCGAAATCCCCATCTTAGAGTAGGCATCATAGGAGAGTACGTTCGCCGCGCTTCCATTGTCAACCAATATCCTCTTCACCTCAAAATTTGCAATGATCGCTGTTATGACCAGTGCGTCGTCATGTGGGTGTGACAGGCCTTCCATGTCTTGTAACCCGAAGGTGATTTCTTCCATATCCTCAGTCGTTGTCCTCGAGCTCGGACTATACTGCCGGCGTACTGCTTACGCCCACTGTTTGAGTCCCCTCCAGACGCTACACCTCCAACAATAACGTTGATAGTTCCTGCAGTAGGCTTGTCATTCCTTCCTCTGTCGGGACCCTTCCCGTTATCATTGTCGTTCCTCGGGCGCTTATCATGACCGACATATGAATTTAAGTACCCTCTTTTTATCAAAGCCTCGATCTCATGCTGGAGGGCTTTACAGTTTTCAGTTATGTGCCCGTGGTCCCGGTGGTAGTCGCAATACTTGCTCCTGTCCGAGCATCGGTGGAGATTGCATTCTCGATGGCCATTTAAACCCCTTCATGTCCTTAATCTCCATCGAGAATATTAAACCTTGAAGTGTTCGGTCGGGCCTAACGACGTCGGTGCTGCGTCTCATGCCTATGCATGCTCTTTTTAGTTTCTTGTCGAGGATTGAATTCATCTTTGCCTTTTATGTTCGGGTCTATCCAAGGTCGGGTGAGAACTTCTCCTCGGGTTCATTGTCTCCTCCTTATTGATGTACTTTTCTGCTCGGGTAAGTAGCTCGGTCACGGACTTCGGCGGGTTTTTTGAGAGAGACATCTTGAAGGCATCGCCCCTTATAGCATATGTGAGGGGCCGAGATTCTTTGCCGTGATGTGAAGGTCGGGTATCTGAAGCCTTTCCTTGTTGAACTTGGTCATGAAGTCTCGCGAGGGACTCATTCGGTCCCTGCACAGCCGCACAGGGATGCCGCCGTCTTCCTGATGCGCTTGCTACTGGCGAAGAAAGCGGAGAACTTGTCGGCTAGGTCAGAGAATGTGGCAATAGAATTGGTCTCCAGTGTCGAAAACCAATCCCTAGCAGCGTTTGTCAGTGTTTGAGGAAAAGCTTTGCACATTACCAGTGCAGTGCCACTTGGAGGTTCATGACGTCCGTATACACGTTGAGATGGTTGGTAGGATCAGTTGTTCCATCGTACTCCTTCATCCGGGGAAGCTTGAACCTGTCCGGGAGCGGATATGAGAGCACCTCCGGCGTGAAAGGAGTGTTAGGGGTGAAACTCGTCATGCCTCGGGTTCTCTTTTGAAGTCCAGCTGTAATTCCATCCTGTATGATCTTCGCTATCTCTCCTGAATCCATGGCGACCAGTCTCGGGGCCGAGGCTCTTGGTGCCAAACCCGGGGCTCTGGCCCCACCAACGTCATAAGCTTCTCGAGAACCCCGAGCTCGGGCGTCCTCCATGAACCCTACGTTGTCCTCTACTGTTGGTGCCGGCGGCTGTTCTTGTGTTGGATTAGCATTCCTTTGGCTTAGCAAGTGGGTCAAAATCGTCACTTGCTGCCGAAGTTCTTCGAAGGCGGCCGCATCTACCACCTGTGGCTGGGCAACTGGTGCCGTAGATGTTGCCTCCTGATGTTCCTGGGGCTCCTCCATCGGTGGCTGGCTTGGTGCGGGGGAAGTCGTTGGACGAAGACCTGAACGTGTGTTGACCATGGCTTTTGGTAGCGTTTCCCACAGACGGCGCCAATGATGCTACCAAAAATCGCACCTGTCGACTTCCGAGCTTGACGACTGAGGATGGGCACGAACGTGGTCTTCTGGTACCTGAAACAAAGGCGTCGAGGTGTGTCCTCGTCGCCCCTCCGATGCTTAAGTTAGAGAGAGAATTTATGAAAGTAATATATGCTGTAACTTGTGTGAAATTTTTGTGTACCTGATAATGAATGTGAATGATGTATTTATTGAGGTAAGTGGTAGACTCCCAGTAGGACTGCAATGTTGAGATGTCTAGGACTCTTGGTGCAATTGGGAGTTGTAGTGTGGTTGACTTCGAATTACCCACGTGTCTGTATGGACATGGAACTCTAGTAGTAGAATTCTCTCAGAATGATGAAACACATTCTCACAAGGACTCTGCTTGGTAGGCAGAGATCGACCTCGAGGAGTATGAGCCCGAGGAGGTCGAGCTTAATTTGGCCTGGAAGCAGCACTGACTCCTCGGGATATGCTGCTCGGGAGACTCTTCAAGGATTGGTATCATCAAATAGCATTATTCTAGTTTGATAAATTGATTTTCTAGTTTGAATTCAAAATTATTTATGACTATTTTGAATTGAGGATAATATTTTTATGAATTGGACAAGTAGTATTAGGTGAATTGAGGATAGGTGAAATTGGCCCCACATTGTAGACAAGACATGCATTAGACGACGCAAGAAATGTGTTGATTGAAGCATTGTATCAGAATATGAATTAAGCTCCTTTGCCAGATGAAATTTGCCCACCCGGTTGACCTACTCTCACATTCGAGTGGGACCCGTGCCGACCCCACATGAATAAAAAATGCAAAAACATACCCCCCACCCACCCCTATTGTGTGTGTATGTCAACTAGGGTGTCAAAAAAATTCTGGCACCCTAGCTTGATTGATCAGAATATAGGGTGCCTTTGTAAGATAGGTTAAGAAATAGGCAAATAGCTGGGAGGGAGGGTCACTTCATTTTTCTATTATTGCTGCTACGATGACGATGGTCTTGCCACGAAAGATTTACTTGTCTGATTTTGTATTTAGAATTTCAGTAAAATCCTAAATTTATCCTGTCTTCTTATTGGTGATCCATCCATCTCCGCAGGTTTAGTACCATAGACTATGTTGTTGAAAGGTGTTTCCAATTCAAGTTCTACAGCGGTGTAGGCATTCTAGCAAATTGAATAGCTAGTTATTTGCAACGCAAAAGACAAGAGTAAATAGATTCTCAAGTACCTTTCTTTATTGAGCCAATGTTGAGAGTTGAGACTGAAACTTGGTTTGGACTAAATTGTCAAGCTAAATTTGAAGTAAACAGGTTCCGATTAGAATTTTTAATTTCCAAAAGGAAAAGTCATTTTCAATTAGTTGGGGAAAATTGAAAGTTCATCAACAACTTGGATTTTTCAGCAGGAGTAATGCTATTCATCCCCACTGAGGATGAAAATACAGTCTAGGTGGAGCTAATGTGGCATTAAATGATAGGTGAAAATAAATAAGTCATTTAATTTCACCTATCATTTATAGCCACGTAGACTGTGTTTTCATCCCCACTGAGGATGAATAACATTACTCTTTCAGCAGTTTCTATCCTAAAATTTAGATGGTCCACATGGCATAGAGTTGTGGACCACGCATCATAAATTGAGATGGCCACAAAGTTTTATATATATACATATATGTTTTGGTGAAAATCCCAATAAAAATGGGAACAAACTTTTAATGTTGTAATAATTAGATGTTGGCATGACTAGCTGAACGTTTGTAAATATTAAGGCAAAGAATGGGAAGCTTTTTAAAGTGAAAATCTGTGTCGGAAAGAGTAGTAGAAGAAGAAGAATCTGGAACAATTTAAAACTAGAAAGGGCACTTTCATCTACCTTACCAATATTGTGACTTTTTGTATCCTGAAATTGCGCAGCTTTACAACTTTTTGAACATAAATTATGAATTGCCCACCTTTCGTTTATCTACTCTGTTTTTGCAAAGGACATGTTGCCCCAAAGGTAAAATTGAAGTGTATTCGTAGGTTATGGTAGCGATCCATTTCACCATTTTGAATATAATTGATGATGCATTATCTATAATCACACCCACCATCAACCCTTGTTGCCTAATATATTCGATTTTGATCCCATTATTCTGTATGGCATTTCAAAAATCTCCGAAATCTTGAAACACTTGATCAAATGAGCCCTTTGGGATACCATTTGATGCCACTTTTCACATCATATTCATTTCTTCAGAATTATGTTTGTCAATTCTACAGATATATATATTAGCTAACGTAACAAAAGAAAAGGGTGTAAGTCATGTATAATGATTCCTTCTTCCACAACGATCAAATTCAAATTATTATTATTTTGTTTCTCTTTTGCTGCTTATCCTCCATGAGAGCACCTTTTCCCCCATTCATTATTATGATGGCCCAAGTTTGCATTCTCACTGGTTGAAGTGAAGCATACATGCCCATGATGCTTCCATAAATATGCAAAGAATGTCTATTTACAGTTCAGCGGCCTACTAAAGCAGAACAGTATACACAGACCAAATCTATCTAGATGAAAAACCATAAAATTCATAACAGTACAGTAACTTTTTCTTCTCTTTTCTTTTCTATGGGAGGTGGGTGCATGTAGGAAGGCTATACAACTATATAGTAAATCTTTTAACAAAGATCAGAAATACAACTGCCAGCACTGACCTGCTTCGACCTCAGAGGGACAGTAAGGACACTTGAAAGACCGTTTGCTATTATTTCTGGACAGCTTTGTAATAGATTGCTTACACAGTACATGTCCGCATGACATCAGCATAGGGGGGTTCTCTTCACTTGCCATGTCCCGGCTCTCTGGACAGACAAACATCGAATGGAACTGGAATTCTCTGTCCAAATCCAGGGGCACGGGTAATTGTTTCATGGATTGCCATTCATGCTTTTTGTTAGTCATCACATTCATCAGCTTTAGAAGAGTTGGCAACCCCTGAGCTCCAGCTGATATTGTCACACTCAACGGACTCTCATAAGATTGCCCAATAAGGTTGCAGAACTGCCTGGTGAACTCCTCAGCCAATTTGTCCCAGTGCACGGGGGATGATAATTCGGAATATGGAGAGGAGTCGAGTCTTCCGGCCCATAAAAGACAAGCCATAAGCTTTTGAATTTCAGCAATACGACTGGTAGCATTAGGAGCAAAAAATGTTCTAGCATACTTCAGAGCTTCATCTTGGCCATTGTTCTGCAAGATCTCCACAAACTGAAGGCGATGAAGCTTCAATTCAATGTCAGATCCACTTCGTTTAAGTTGTTCATTGTTGGTGGCAGCCCAATTCAGAGCAGGCTCCAGGTTCTGGGATTTCATGGCTTCAAGTATCCCATACATTTCCAAGAAAGGAGATTTATCAGCTGCAGCTTCTGGTTCCCTGGACTCGTGTATGAAAAAATCACCAATATCAAACTGACCCTCCCGGTAGAAATAACCGGCTATTATTTGATTGACAGTATGAATATCAAAATCGACATTACGAAAAGCCTTTGATATATCAGGATTGAAGGATTTCTCGATGATCTTTGGATACTTGCTCAACACACAGTTCAGTTCCTTGCGTGCGCCTTCTAGTTGGCTGAGTGGAGCAATCTCTTTCCACTTGGTTTTTACCTCGCCAAGGATCAACTTATGATCAGTTGCAGATGCAGAATCTTGACTTGATTGTATTCTAGATAAAGTTTGTTCTATTTCTTGTCCAATCTGTTCAATTATTTCTCGAGATTTTGAGGATGACGATTTCTGCTTCTTTGTAACACGATCAAATGCATCCATGATGGAACTCAGCTCCATTTTAAATTCTGAAGTTCCTGAATGGAGATGTTGAAAAATTAATCAATGACTACCTACAGGAAGTGATATAAGACAGATTCCAAGAACAAGACTGATTCATAGAAGTACAAATAGCAAACAAACATGTAGAAACTCCTAGGTCACACGAAGGAGGAAATGGATGAAAAGAATACAAGATAAGATGAAAAAAAAAAATCACTTACCAAATAACAAATAACATCAATATAATAAAACCATGGAGTATGCATGAAATCTACATCATCTTTCATTGGTGTCGACAACAATAACAGCTATGCCAATGCTGTAAATGAAGTCTGGATTTAACTAGATTGAATAATACTAATACAAATGCACATGCAACACTGAAAAATCAGGAAAAGAAGTATATTATTATAAGCATCTAAACAAAAATAGATCATTCCCATTTCCCAATGGAGGGCTGAACAATGGGGGATGGGGAGAGGAGGTTATTTTTTTTCACTAAATATCCAATGGTGTTCATCTGAGATATACTATTTCAAAGGCAATTTTGGTGTACCACTACACTAGAAGTCCAGAAATGTTGGTCTTGACTGGGCATTGGCAGGTTAGGCTATGTTGTACCGGCATGGACATGGACACGGACACGGACACGCAACACGATGTGATGGACTCACCGACACATAATTTTTTGAACATATCAGGGACACGTAGATTTAAATTCTTTAAAATTTTGAATTTTTATACTTTTTAACATAGGACACAACATGCCATATAAAATACTTGCTCCAGAAATGTCTCTAAAATCTCTCTCGAGTGATACAAATTCAAAGAAAATAAAGAATAAAAATGTAAAGAAATGTTGGTCTTGATTGGGTATGGGTGGCCTATGTTGCAAGAACATGGACTTCGACACGCAACACGACAAGATGGACTCGCCAACATGTGATTTTTCAGAAAAGTAGAGCACACATGTATCAGGGACACGTCGAGTTAAATTCTTTAAAATTTTCATTTTTTATATTTTTTTTTATAGAACACAACACATGCCATATCGAACACTTGCTTGAGAAATATCTCTAAACCATTTCTTGAGTGATATAAATTTAAAGAATATATGAATATAGGAAACAACATTTGGTTTATCTTGCCATGTCATGGAGTGTTCAAAGAGTGTCGATGTCTGACACACTATACGTGTTGAACACGGATGCCACCCTAATAGAAGTCTCCGTGCATCGTAGCTTACATGAAGTGATCACGCAGAAGGTGAGAGGAAATGACAAAAACTGAAAAGGAAAAATGTAAATACTTCTTTAGCCACTGTATTACTATTTTTTGAAGATAGCAAACATGTGTCCGGTTAGGGAAAACCAGAAATCCGTCCCCATTTTGTTTTCAAGACCGGTAAAAAAAGCTGGTAGTATAGTTAGCACCTCCACTTATTTGTATGCATGCTAGAGCCCCGAAAGGAATTTCTAACTATGTTGGGAAAAAGGATCCTTTTTGTATATAATAATAAATACAATTTACCTTATTCTTGTTTATAGTACATGCATGCTACTTCAGTAGATTTCACTTTATTTAATTCAAATTTAATTTAGGTTTATTCTGTAAAATAAAATTTCCAAAAAGAACTCGTTATATTACCAGTCTATGTGCAATCTTTAATCTTCTTCATGGTTTTGAGGATCAAATTAAAGACAATTGGATCATCTTATAACACATTGTTAAGTCCAGCTGAAAAAAAATTTGTGCGTCCATGCAAACGTATGTCTGTTTGACTGTTTCTTTATAGAAAATGAGCATGACTTAGAATTGCAAATAAAATCTTAATAACACAAGGTGACACTAGCACCTTCTCAAATTATGCAAGGAACCAATCAATGACATAAATAGTAACTACTGAACAAAAATTTTCACACTTCAAAAAATGAAGTTGAACAACAAAAGTACAACACAAACACTAAATGAGCAAATCCAAAAAAATAAGCAAGGCACACCAGTCTGTTTATGCCAAGATTATAAAATTTTTGGTTCTAGTATAGTATATATTCAGAATTACCATCAAATTTTAGTAACTTTCAGCAAATATATTAGTTAACCCTGCCGTATAACTAGGATTCCTATTTGCATTTCAACAATCAATCCAGTATCAGAAAGAAAATACCAATGTCAAAACAGCAAATTAAATGTATATAAGAGGTAAACCAAGAGGACAACCTGATAAAATTGAAAGTTACAGGCTCAAATTGTCTTCAACCATACCTGGAATAGACGAAAATATATATCAATGGGATGTTGCTAAAAGGCAAGTTGCATTGGTGGGATACAGAGTGGTGTAATCTTTCTATAATTTTAGAAAAAGTTTTAGAATTTGCTCATGCCATCCATCCGCACTTTAAAAAAGACAACTTATCCAACTAGAAGATCGTAGGACAGCATAAGCACATAATAACATTGTCATGGTAATAGAACTAAGAAGGCATTGGAATGACAACTTATAAAAACAATAAACAACGAGAATCTTAGTAGTAGCAATATCCATGGAATAGGCATGAATCGCCAAATCGAGCGGAACCTCACAATGACGCTTCATGAAAGCCTTATGTGATGACGTTTTCAAGGCGTAAGTTTCAAATGGTTCTTTTAATCAATGTGCATGACATTCTGTTTTCTAACGAGTGTAATGACTACTTATTTTTTAAAACAATTGTGCATATCAGTGGGACAAGTGGCGGATGGAAAATTAAATAAGAAATTTACAGAGAATATATTATTTTTATAATCATTGATTATTTTAAAGCAAGACCTTGGACCTAGCACATTATCATTTTTGACAGATAACCTAAAACATTTTGCGAGATTACGTTTGCCTTCAGGCTTTAGTAAAATATAAAGATAGACCTATAACTACAGTACTCTTCTACTTACGTTTCTTCCACTTCTTTTCCGCGTCTTTCTTTTGTGGGGGGGGGGGGGGGGGGGGGGTTAAAATAGAATTGCATTCAGATCCAAAACGAACAAAAGATACTTCACATGAACAGGACTGGGTTATAGGTAGCGTATGCTGTCTGGCTATAGATGCACCACCATAACTGTTTGACTACAAATATAACCAGTCTCAAAAAAATAAAGGTATAGATTATTTATCAGTATCCATCAGCACTTCACATTAGAAATGGCGTCACATCCTCAAAGATATATTGCAAAAGTGAACAAAGAAGCTTCAAAATTATGAGGCGCGTGTAATTGTGCATGCACAGGAGCAGAGAATCAAAGACAGTTGTTTCCTCAGTATTAGCATAGCTCAAATTGACATAATTGTAAAAAATATTTAATTATCTCATAGGGACCGCAAGGAATTTATACAAAGCTAAGTTAAAGAAATTCTGATTTTTCACCAATTAAATTAATTTCATGGAAAATCAAGTAAATTGAAGGTACTGAACTAAAAGAGTTACTTACCAATCAAACAAGCATGGAAATTACGAGGAAGGAAAAACAGAACTGAAACGAGATCGAGATTCGAGAGAATAGCATTCAAATAGAATAAATTAAGGTTGATTCGCAACTTCGTACAAAGATTAAATGATTTTACAAATCGATACATCATATAAAGATACGGAAATAGAATAGCTTGTTTTGCATACCTGAAGAAGAGCAGAGGAAGAGTGTGAAATGGAATGATGATTGATTGGGGGCAGTGAGGGAAGAGATTCTTTCGCTTCAAAGTTAGGAATTCAACATCCTCAAACGACGGTTTTGTCCCCGAAGGTTTCCAGTGGGTCGGCTTCACGTTGGCCCAGACGAATCTTAGTTGATTTTAAGGGAAAATTACATAAAAACAGGTGTTTGAAAATTGAAATTAAAAAATGAGGGATCAAGTTTCATTATTCAAAAATCAGGTAATATATAAAAGTTCTAACCCTAATTTTTCACTTACTCCTTCCCTCCCTCCCCCACCCACCCTATGTGAATGGACTGTGATGCTGTTGTAATGGAAGGAGATCGAAGCCTCTTCGTGCGGAGGCGGAGCAGATGGGCTTTGCGGCGGTAGCGGCGGAGCTCGAATCTCCGCGAGTTGGGGGCGGTAGCGCGACGCTGCAGAAGCTTCAACCACCCTCAATCCATTTTCGCCGGCCAGAATGAGCTCGAATCGTCACGAGTTGCGATGGTATTTGGTGGTGTCTCTCTGTTGGTGGCAGTGTATTTAAGATTTTAGTTGAAGACGGACGGTGGCTGAAATTTTTGAGGCGGTGGTGGTTTTTTCTGTAGGAATTTGAGGCGGCGCGGTGGTTTTGTTGGACTGAAGGTGGCTAAAATTTTTGTTGATGGTGGCGGCAGAGGTTGTGGATCTGACAGTTTGAGTATTTTTGTTGAATTTGGTAGTGGATCTAATAGTAGCAATGGTGGTATGTAGTTACAAATGGTGATTTGTTGGTGGTGGCGATGCGGTGACGGGGATGGTGGTGGATCTCGCAGCTGCGAAGACGGGTGGAGGTGGTGTTGATGATGGTGGTGTGTGACCACTTGACAAATTACTTGGTTACGTGTGACCAAGATTAAACTATGACTTTAAAATTTGATAACCTGTGATTTGAAAAGTAATTTGTGACCAACAAATCTTGAAATCTGTGACCAATAGCTAAATTGTGACCTGTAATGTTTTTGATTTGTGACCAATAAAATAAATTGTGACCAATAAAATTTTAATTTGTGATTTCGAAATAATCTGTTACTTATAAAAAATTTGATAATATGTGATCAATAAATAAATTATGACCTATATTTATGTATATGTGACCATTATTATATTTAATTAATAATATAAATACCTGAATTTTGAATTTTTAAACTATAAACCTGATTTGTGAATTGATGTAAATTATACACCTGGTTTATGATTTTTTCCCTTGATTTTAAGGGAAAATTACATAAAAACAGGTGTTTAAAGATCCATTTTTATAAATCAGGTTTGGAAGTTATTTATTCAATTTTTAGGTTTTTATCATTTTAATTAAATAATAAATCTTTTAATTAATTGACGTGCGTATCCCGTTAATTGTGGGTTTCAAATTGATTTATATCCCAACTTCCATTTTTATTCAAACCCTATTTTCTCTCAAGTACTATCTCCTCTCTACCTTATTCATGCCTAATCTCCACCACATTTCCAAAATCAACCGTGATAAACCTCCAAACTCCACCCAAAATCCAGTGCATTCCGTTTTGTCTACAGCGTGAGTATCTCTAGTAGGTAGCGATTAGCAATGACGAAAACAAAGGATGAAAAGAAGGGGAAGAAGATGGAATGTGAACTGAGTGTATTTGTAATTTGTGGCTGTGACCACTGTCATGTTGCATCTGTCACCTGATATAAACTTCTGATGCAAGTTGGAGGTTTATATTTTGGAAGTTTTTTTGGAATTGAAATTCACAGAGAGTGTAATGGATCTGTGACCTACTTCCCACATGTCATTGATATTATAATGGGTCCGTGACCTAATTTCGTCACTTGTTATATGATTATACTCGTATGTGACTTGAGTGTATTATGTAATTTGTAGTTGTGGCCGCTGTCATGTTGCATCTGTGACCTGATATAAACTTCTGTTGTAGGTTGGTAGTTTATATTTTGAAAGTGTTTTTCGGAACTGAAATTCACAAAGAGTGTAATGGATCCGTGACCTAATTTTGTCACATGTTTTATGATTATAAGCGTATGTGACCTGGGTGTATTATGTAATTTGTGGATGTGACCCATATCATGTCTCATCTGTGACCTGATATAAACACCTGCTGCAAGTGTGGAAATTCATACTACCACAACATAAATGTTGAATTTACTGTCAGTAATTATCAGCCTAAAGGAACTCCACTGGCCGAAGCTAAATTTGTGACTTGAGATTAACACCTTCGAATTGTGACCTGGAAGCCCGATTGTACTATCGTCAATTGTCGTCAGGGGAGGGAGTCTATTGAACCGAAGCTGAAATTGTATTTTAGTGAAGGTATTTTAGGGAGTCTTCATTGCAAGCATAATTCATGGAATATAATGTAACAAAATATTCCTAGATCGGTAGGATGGTAGAGCTGGATTTGTTAATATATTACAATTAAAATTTAACTAATTACTAAATATCTGATTTTTGCAACTTTGAAACTTAAGGCTTGAATATTGATTTTGTTATAGTTAATACCTGATCCATGAAATTTTCCCTGGTTTTAATGGGGGTAGGTCATGTAAAATAATATATAATATATTAAATATCACGTCAAGTGAAAATAATTTTTTGGATAATTTTAACCCTATTATAATTCAATTATTTCAATAATATTTTACATTTCATTTTTTAATATGCAATAAATACTATAAAATCTTTGTTATATATGAATTTCGTGTTATTTCTTCTCAATAATTAACATTCACATTAATCCAAATTCAATGAATCTTGACTTGATATATCTTGATTTACATAAAATGATTTACATATATATATGTACTGAATGTAGTATAAAATGTTGTTCATTTGTAATATTTCATCATCACAAAAAAATTGAATCATAAAAGTTGAATTTTGAAAGTACAATTTTTTTCTCTTAAATTTCTATCCAAAATTTTATTTTCTTTAGTTTATTTGAAACTTATCAAATCCTTCTAATAAATTGGTATCAAATATTACTTTTACATCATCTATAAAATATTTAAGAATAACGTCTAATGTACATTTGTGGGACAAATTTTATAAGTTATCGTTACCGGTATTCATCTTCAATATTTTGTTTCAATTGTTAATTAACCATATAAATAAAATAATGTTGTTGGTGGTAATGAACGCACAATGTAAATCCAATCGATGAATGACATGACATCAAATAAGGCAAATATGGTGGATTTGACGGTCCTGATTTTCCACTACGGTCTTCATTCGTGTTAAATTTCATAGTTTTCAAAGAAAAATCATATAATTTTTTTCCTCTCATCAGCGTTTTGATTCCAACGATGGTGATAGTGGACTTGGAGTCGAGGTGGAGGTGGTACAAGTAAAAGTTTTGGTGCTGGATTTTGCAATGGCCAGGAACAAGAAACGTTGTTAAGGAGAGATTTTAAGTAATCTCAATGAAATAATGAACTTTAATTAGGTAGAGTTTGTTTGAAGAATAAAACCAAGTGTATAACATTTGTCGCCAAACATGGTTGACAACTATGAGTTGTCAAAATTTTAACATGTGATGTAGAAAATAGTTTTTTAAAATGGATGGATATGATAATATCAAATAAGATGTTGTCAACTAATGTTGTACATGTAGCATAATTCATTGAAAAATGAGAATTTTTTTTTGAATTTGCCTGTAATATTATTTTATTTAAAAATGTATGGTTGAAAATAAAATAGAGAATATTGTATTCTGAAAAATAATATGGATCAAACAAGGGCATAATATACTTGTCAATTAAATATTGACAAAAATTATTGAATATTCAATATTCTGGAAGTACTAAAAAAAATTCCGCTTACGAAGGTAGTCATAAACACGAGCGCTCAAAATTTTCAGTCATCATTCACAATATAATTTAAAGATTATTATAGACATTAGAGAGTTGGAGGTGTGGTTAATTCAGAGGTGCCGGTGGTGGATTTTGCGGTGATGCTAGTTTTGGTGGAAGATTGGATAGAGGCGTAGGTAGCGGCATTGGATTTGATGGTGGGCGAAAGAAGGGTACAAGTTGTGGTGCAAGGGCAAGATGCTGGTTTTGAATAGGTGGCAGAGGTTGCCAACAATGATGGGTGGTGGTGACAACAACGACTACAACCTACAGGGTTGTAACACATTATGTTACACACAATACAAAAATATAACACCTAAAATTAATGAGTTATGTTACCCCTCGATTTCGAGGTCCAGTGAAACGAGGCCACATGGGCAGGAAGTCAACAAGAGAAGTCAAAGAAGTCTCAGTAGGTCAAGCACACAAAAGTAATCAAACGACCGAGGTCCTTACACAGCGATTGAAGCCTTTACACTGCATGACTAGAAGTTTGGAAAGAAACTAACACCCTCCACTTGGGAACCACCTCGGATCTCTCCGAGGCACTCAGTTCGTCCGAGGCTCACGAAATCGAGGCTGGTTCCTTGTAAAAGGTTCAATTTGAGGATCTCTCTGAAGTAATTGATGTAACACTTGTAATAAAGTTATCAGTGTGTCAGCCTGCTGCATCGGGCGATTGATCTCTTATCAAAGTATTAATTGTATGAGCAGACAGTGATGTGAAGCCTTAGTAAAGGAGATAAGATCACGTGGCTCCATCAAGTTGCTCCAATCCAACGGTCACCACGTTAGTCAAGCCAATATAAATGGATCCCTTTTGTAATTAGAAATGGTTTTTGGACCATTGTGATAAAGGAGAACGTATAATCACATATTTGGGCCATACACATGAACTTCGAAGAAAGAAGAACCATATTAACATCTTATCTATCTTTCCACATATTTCGGCCCACGATCTCATAGATTAGTTTGATCTCAATCCGGCGATCGTTGTTAGCACGATCGTCCTCGTTCCACCCGTCGAGCCTGAACAATTTTGTCTCCACCGTAAAGTACATCTTGTGTCCACCTCCTCACTACTACTGTCATCATTTCGTTAGGAACGCACCAGAATCGAACTTGACTTGACATGAGTGGGCCTGACATCTGTTGATTCATTTTTGGGGGTCAACAAATTATAAAAAGCATCATGCGTTTCAAATAAGTGTAATATTGGTGTTATGCCTCAATTGACGAGGTCCCAAAATAATTGATATAACAATTCACTACTGCCGCAGCCCTACCTAGCCACTATATTTTCATCTCATAGCCAATATTCATCCTATTCTATTATAAAAGTTCACGCAATATGCTATTCCAAAAATAATGTAAGTTTAAACTCTCAAACTACAATCTTGTCACTATAACTATTATTAACACAATTTTCTTCAAAGTTGGTCCTCTTTTTATATTAGAGGCTCATATCTAAAGCAACTCCTACATTCATAATTACTACTTCTACTGATTTGATCGTCTGAGTTTGCACAGTCAACTCTACCTCCACTGGAGGAAGTTACGCGTGGTTAACGATTTGTCCAAGTGTGCATGAATTATGGTTACGTAGACGCAGAAGGTCTTGAAATCTGGTGACCATGTTGGAGGTATAAAATTTGAGGTCAACAATTGTTATATCACTTATGCAAAATAAGAGTTTTGCAATTAAAAACATTGAATAAAAATAATTTATGCTTATGGTCAAATTTTATGTACCATTTTTCTCTTCAATCCAAAAAG
The DNA here is from genome assembly GCA_035079005.1 of Fraxinus americana. Classification (NCBI taxonomy): domain Eukaryota; kingdom Viridiplantae; phylum Streptophyta; class Magnoliopsida; order Lamiales; family Oleaceae; genus Fraxinus; species Fraxinus americana. The sequence goes on from CM068712.1 coordinate 32,849,016, forward strand.
GTTGTCTTCGTCCAAAGGTTCAACCGATTAGGTATGGCGGTGGGTGGGTATGGGGGCGAGTTAGCCATTCCTGTCTCCTATCTCGTCATGTATTTTTGTTACATTTTCCCGTCCCTATACCCGGTTAAAACGGAAAGGAACGTTGTATTTTTTTGTTCATTTATTTAATAAATATTATTTTTTCAATTTGTTAAGAGTAACGCATATTCTCTTTAAAAATGATGATAAATCTTTTCTTTTTGTTTGATTAAAAATTTAAATTTGAAATTAACTTTTAGTTAAGGGGGGACTATATTTTCTGTACACATGTATCTATTTACCTGATTAAATAAGTCATCCTTGCTCCATTCGGGGCGGGGCTTATGGGTATCGGGTTGAATTAATTTTTTTGCCATCTCTACAACTGATATCTCCATAAAGTTTCAATCTTCAAGAATTTTTTTACTGACTAAATTCTATTTCTAATTATCTAGCTCATCACATGTGGATTCTGTTGGGAATTTACTTAATCATGCACAGCGGAAATAAAACAATTTTCAATTCCCAAACGAGAATCTGCAATGTGTTTAGATAGAAACTGTGATTAGAATTATACATTTGATGAATTCCACAAACTCTTTTGCTTTTTCTTGAACTCCAATGATCACGATCTGCAATCCAAGCTGTCCAATTGTCCAGCCTCCAATGGTGATCCACACAGAGAACAAGAATGACGGCTAGGGTTTTCTTTTCTTGTGCTAGCAAGAATAATAAAAAATCCATATTGTTTTCAAACCCTAGTAGCCTATTAATATAAGTCCAAATGGACTCGGCCCATCTGTTAAACTTAACCCGGTCCAATATTTAATTAATCAAATTAATTAAATCTGGTCCATGAATTAATTAATCCAATTAATTAATTCGGGCCTATTAATAAACAACACAATCAATTAATTATCCAATACTTGTAAATTAATTAATTGGTAAATCTCATTCTTCTGATTCTCTTTTGTGTGTGACCCATTAGGTTCCCGATCACGATGCCTAACGACGTGAATTATTATTTTGATCTAATCAAAATCGATAAATTAAAACGCCCCTTTTAATTTATCACTAATTCACTTTCGTTGTCCCAGATTGACATCTAGCAATGTGTCGGGCAATACATGTGACGGAAAATATCACGTAGTATGACAAAACCAAACTTGTTCGTTTACCGTGAAACTATAATCATTTCGTCAATATGATCCGATCAATTATGAGATATGGATATGTGTCAATCTCAATTATCGATCATATCTTTTATCCCACTGTTAAGTTAATGTACGTCGAAAACGCTTTTCCGACTTATGAGTTCACCTTGGCCAAGGATTTTATTATTAACTTAACTGGATAAAATGTAGATCATAATCTCTTACTATCTAAGAGTGACGAATCCTCTTGATCATTCACAACTTTCATATGATTCTTGACATACCCGAACGATACTGTATTAGCGACCTTTGACAGAGCAACATCCAACACCACCAAAGTATGACTGCCCTCATATAATGTACTATGATGACCTCAAGTCAAAAGACCAATTCCACTACCGAACGTTAGAGATGAACCACTAACACTTAGATAGTTATCCATGTGGAATCTCTCAGCGGGTCTCCAATGTTTTGTTCTATAACAAAACATCCACGTGTTCACTCAAGTGTCACCACACTTTAGTTTGTGAGATCAGCTACTTACTATACAAGTAAGAATGTCACACGCGATAGTCTATCCGTAATAACGATATCCGTATCTCGTTATTACTTCGACCACGGACGATTTAAGATTCAGTCATATGTAATTTGTATCTCACAATCACAACTCCTTGTGATTAACAAATCATCAAAACTTGAATCTACGGATTCTATTATTTAATTTATTAGAATATTAATTCAATTAAATAATAGATATTGCCATTCATATGCATTGATTATATATATATTCAAAGTGTTTATGTCCAAAATTGATTGGACTTAGGGCATAACACTTACAGATTCGACCACCAAATGGGAGTTAAAAATTAAATGTAGATGTTGCTCTTTGGCTAGATGGGAATGGTTATATTTAGACTGAGTGGTTAGGAATCACGAAGTGTACGTCCTTGTTACATTTTCAAAAAAAAAAAAAAAAAATCCAGGGACAAATTTTGTCGTATTTTGTTGAGTTCTTTGCAATTTGAGAGGGATGAGCTTTGCCAATAATCATTATTTCAACAACTCTTACCTAGAATCGATTACATCAATATTTTGGTTGTGGTTAAAGACGCGTTTATTTACGATACGCTATGCCAAGAATCATTATTTGCCAATAATCATTATTTCAACAACTCTTACCTAGAATCGATTACATCAATATTTTGGTTGTGGTTAAAGACGCGTTTATTTACGATACGCTAGGCCAAGAATCATTATTTCAACAACTTTTACCCATAATCGATTACATCAATATGCTGGATTTACGCCCAAGAGCACCATCTCCTATATATGTATGATTTATTGCACTTTTTCCTTTTATTTTTTGTACTTTATTCAACATAAAATAAGCGTCGTTGCTTATGTTCTTCCTATAAATTTTTGTAATGCACCTTTCTTCTTCGGAATGATTTGGGAAGCTCTCAAGCTTTACTTTCCATGCTATTTTGGTTTGTACGAATGAAAGTTAGACTTTTTATGTCAAAAGAAGGAAAAAAAAAAAAAAAATCTCTTCGGAGGTTGCACAAATTTTTAAGGGAAAAATTCATGAATCAGACATTATCTATCATGAAATCAAAAATCAGGCCCCAAGTTTTAAAATTGCAAAAATCAGGTTTTCCATGAATTAATTAATTATATTTCACAATTATTATATTAAATTAAATATTAAACAGAAATATAAAATAACCACCCCACCCCACCCCACCCCACCCCACCTCTCTTACTGCTCCGGCGCCTACTCTAATGACCGGCGACTGTTCTCCGGTCAAAGATTATTTCGAGGTCACAGATAAAAAAAATTTGTAGGTCACAATATTTTTATCGTTCGCAGATCAAAAATTTTGTAGGTCATAAATTATTTTGAGGTCACAGATAAAAATTTTTGTAGATCACGATTTTTTATCGGTCACAGATCAAAAATTTTGTAGGTCACATATTATTTTGAGATCACAAATCTAAAATTTTATAGGTCACAGATCAAAAAAAAAATATATGTCACATGTCACGTATTTTTAAATTTGTTGGTCACAGATTCATTTTTTAGTTATAAATTATCAATTTTAAAGTCACAATTCAATAGTTAGGTCACAGACAAAAAAAAAAAAAAAAAAAAACCACCATTGCCATTTACCCCGCCACAACAATAACAAAAAACGACCACCACCATACGGATCACACGCCACCACAGATCCACCACCACTACCCAGAACATACCACCACAGATCCACCACCTCCACAACCACACATCCCCAAATATGCGACATTTTCTAAAATCAGACCCCATCTTCGTGACGACTGTCACTAGATCCACCGCCAACCACAAACAGTGGGTCACATACATCGGTACCATCGACACCACCGCCCACTCCATAGCCGCCACCAGATCCACCGCCCACCCTATCACCGCCGACAACACAGATCTCCACACCACAACCACCACCCAGCATCCCAACTATAAATTCCAAACCATATGTTCCTGAAAATCATGAGAAGGATTAGAAATAGACCACTGGTACCCAAAAAATAGATTTTGATTTGGGAAGATCACTCACTGAAATGATAAATTTGGCGCCAGGTAGTAAATATGAAAAAAAATTGGCAAGAAAAATAGAAATAAGAGAAACAAAAATCAGCGGTGGTGGCATCTTGAGTCTTCGTAGCGGTCACACGGTGGTGACGATGGTGGCGTCTCGTGAGAGAAGAGAAATGAGGGATAGAGAGACTCTGTACTTGTACTCAGCTGCTGAATCATAATCGGCATCATCGGTTGGGGCTACATAAAATCAGGTGTCGAGCGGCGCCCAAACACCCACAGCAACGTCGTGACGTCACTGTCGGCGCCGCGACGCTGTGAACGGCAGCGTTGCGACGCTGCTGCCGTTCACAGCAGCGTCGCGACGCTGACAGAGAGGAGAAGTGAGGGAGGGGGAGGAAAGGAGGGAGAAGGGGTGGAGGCGGCGGACGGTGGTACAGGTGAGAGAGTGGAGAGAAATGAATTATTTAGGATTTGGATTAGATTTAGTAAATTTGGGGGGCGGGGGTGGATATATAGATTAATTTAATTGAAAACATCATTATTAATATTAATTGTGAAATTAAAACCTAATTTTTGATTAAATAAAGTGTAAACCTGATTTTTAAATACATCAAACTAAACACCTGATTTTACGTAATTACCACAATTTTTAACGCTAGGAACCTAGTCGAATTTCGCGTTCTAAGCCTGCATTCATGGGTCTGTATGACATTGGTTCGTGGGCTTGCCCAAGGATGGGACGAAAATACGTATTGAAGGTTTTGCCGCTCAAATGCAACTTGTGCTAATTAGGGGACAGTCTTAGTTCCCTAAAGTAAAGATGTCTAGGGTAATTTTTTCTCAGAATAGATCGGCAATGATTAGAAGGACCACTAATGGTAAAATAATTATATGGGAAATAAAATAAGAAGACATTAGGAGACAACTAATGTCTACATTGACGATTTTCGTCACGTAAGAAGTCAGATTCACATATTTAAATAAATTAGGATCCGAAGCCTCATTCTTAAGGATTAAAGAGTTGGAACCAATCCAATTCAAATGTTAGGGAATTTCCTTATATTTTTTTATTAATCAATAATGGTAAAATAGTATATGATATTATATTTTTGATTAATAAATAAATTGTAAAATAAGATTGGGCCAACAACACTAATAAATAGTGTACATCAAGGTTTCAAAAAGTTCCACAACGAATATTGCTTTTTGTACAGCTCGAAACCTTATTGAGTTCCCACAGTAGGAGATATTGATAGACCATAATACTCTTGGAATGCGGAAGTGGAATTATACAGAAATTGAAAAAAAAATCTTTAATTCAATAAATAAAATCGTCTCGATGTTCACGTGTATGTTATATCAAAATTAAGGATTCGAATTTTTGCCTAAATTCAATGATCCATTCTAGAACTGGATCTGAATTACGAACTTTCAACATTTTGAATCACGAACTTCCAATTTTTAATTGCAAGAACTTGATGTTTCAAACATCCAAGTATTCTATGGTATTCTCCAAAGTCAAAATTACACCGGTTGGTGAACATCTTCTTTTAATTAAATTAAGAAACTAATTTTTGAATTAGACAATACGAAAATATGATTCTCTCTGTCTCTCCCCAAATTTGAACACTACGAAATTATGTATTATAATTGTTGTAAGATTTTTATGTCCATCCAGTCTCTATTTATAGAGATAAAGATGTTCTAATTCATGTAGAATAACAATTCGAATATTAAATATGAGTTTTAATTAAAATCCAAATACGAATTTTAATTAAAATCCAAATTCAATTAGTTTACATTTAATTACATGTGTAGCTCTAGAACTTCAACTACAATTATAATTAAGTTTACAGCTTTTATAGTAATTATAAGTAAGTAAAAAACTTTATTGTAATTACAATTAAGTCTAAAAATATTATAATTATCGTAATTAAGTTCAAATACTTTATAGAGCTACCACAAAGACCTAATCGAACATATATATATATATATATATATATATATATATATTTTCTAAGCTTTAATAATTAGATATACATAACTCTGTCAAGTAATTTAGATGAAACACACAGCAGTCAAGTGGAATTTAATTCGCTGCACGATCATGTTATAGAATTAAACTCGACATAAGATCCGTTCAATGTACTCCGAGTGTACTAATATCACCTTTAACTATTTTTGTGATAATGACAAATCACAAACCCAAATAGTGAATTGGACAATACCACAACATTCCAGTACAAGGTGCTACCCTTATACATTGGTAGTGAACAAATTATTTATGATCAAAATATAAGTTGTGTCATACTGTACTTTTCAATGCAAGTACCTAACTTATATTATTACAAGTGATTATACGCACTTTAATTCGCATGCTCAATAATTAAATAAGTACAATAAATGAAAAAAAAAAGTAATTTTATATAATATAAAAATATTGTTATTTTTACATCAACAAAATTATACTATATGGGTACATAACCCAACAAATACATCATTCACTACTGCTCATGAAAATTCTAGCATTATGCACTCTAAAGATTAGAGAGATTTTTTTTTCTCAATTTTTGATCGACTCTTAAGAGCACTCTTGTTGAGGATGTTCAGATGAAACTGCTATCGATTAAACATGGGAAAAATCAAAAATTAAAAAGAAAATCAAACCACTCCACTGGCCATTGTCAATTTATAAAAATAATAACAATTGGATGTTTCCCATTAATTGCTTCGAGAAACAGACCATAACTAGTATGAGCCTTCCCCGCAAAAGACAAAGCCCCGCCATCCCTATTGCATCATTTATCACCAACTGATCCGTCGACGTCGAAAACCTTGAACGATTCAGAGTATTAAGTCATCAAGCCTGACCCATATTTCAGAAATATTGAAAGCAGTATTTTCTCGGAGTTGCAGAAGAATAAGTTACTAGTCACGCATCACCATCGTTGTATTTATATACGTGCCCTATTTCTACGTAATAAACCCTAATTTCAACTCAATAGCAATCAAGTACACAAGAGTTTATACTGATTCATTTTCGATGGAAGAGTTATGTTAAAGAGTAAGCTCACGTCTCTCAAGCATGATAAATTAGGTCGATCTACATGTTGACGAGATGATGGTTTCAAACTTTTTTTAGAAATAATAAACTAGGTCAATCCACGATCAACAGAGATGATTGGTATGATCAGACTCTACAAAATATACAACTCTTTCAAACATGATAAATTAGATCGAACCAAGATTGGAGAAATAATGAAACAATATTATTTAGACTATACAATCTAGATTAAAACTTTTTTACAAAGTCGTTTGTACAGGGAAATTGCCAAGTGCTGATTTGGTGGGTTTAGATTGGCTATTTTAAATCCATTTTTTGTGCAAAGTTCAATGAAATTCCGTCTCTTGGCATTCGGGCAATTGACATTTTCCTCTGTATATGTAGCATCTTTGGAAGAAAGTTGATCTGAATCATTTTTATATATGACAAGTTGAGCAGACCATGACTATCTCTTCTGTATTTATTGGCAGGGATTAATTTCTAGTTTGAAATTTGAAATTGCAATTAAAATTTCATTGATATTTTCTAAAGTATGTTGAGCTTTGTCAAGGATAGTGGCTGATTGACCCCGGCAGGCATTTGCTTTCTTGGTAATTACGATTAGGTAAATTGAAAGTTTCATGGCGTTTCAAAGTGCTCTCGGGCTGGTCAATGATGGTAATTTATCGATTTTGGACTTTTAATTAGCTAGGGCCCCAGGCCTGGTTTGATGGAATTAAAAATTATATTTTTATAAAATGATTTTTTTTTTAGACATACTCCAACAACTCCTTATTTTAGCGATTCATTCTATTTTTTTCAGTAACTATTTATTGTTTTTGGCATCCATTTTTTTAAAAATAAAATTTAAATAATATCATTTATTTGCTAAGATATTAAATATTATTTAAATAATTAAAGAAATTGATCATTGAAACTTGCAATTCTTAAGTAGAATAATATATAGTACAAATAGAGGGAAAATTGCAGCCGTGGTCCCAAACCTTTCATTTTGTTGCAGATTACACCCAAACCTTTAATTTTTGCTGCCGAAGTCCCAAACCTTTATATGTAATTGCAGCGTCGGTTCCAAACCTTTAATTCCGTTCATAAAACCGTTAGTCAACGTTTCGACAGTAATTTTGACTCGGAAAAAATTGCAACGCTGGTCCCAAACCTTTCATTTTGTTGCTGATTACACTCAAACCTTTAATTTTTGAGGCCGAAGTCCCAAACCTTTATATATAATTACAATGTTTGTCCATTTTACGCATTCCGTCCATAAAATCGTCAGTCAACATTGAAACAGTAATTTTAACTCAAATGACATCTTAATTGATGGGCAAAATTGTTAAAATAAGTTATCCAAAAAAAATGTTTGTTTTCTTCAAATCCGATCAGATAACAATCCGATCCGATTTGTTATAATAATCGAATCGATAAATTATTTTTATGGCATGTTATTTGTAACTAAAATAAATAAATGAGAAAATAAAAATAAATAAACTGCATTTAGTACTATAATTTGTATGTATTATTAATAATTTTTAGATTGATTAAAATTTAAAAATAATATTAAAATAAGAAAATACATTTTTATGTATTTTTATGCATATGTTTCGTCTAAACTCGTTTAACCTGAAACATTGACTTCTCCCAACGTATTATGTTTTTTAGAACACCGTATACAGGCAGATTGACTTTTTTTATTTTATTTTTATTATGTTTTGAATTTGATGATTTTTTTATTCTAAACTTTTTTATTTTCTCATGTATTTATTTTAATGACAGATAACATGCCATAAAAAAATGAAAAAAATTGCAGCGCTGGTCCAAACCGGCGTGTTTAGACGAAGCCCAGGCATAGATATTATTAAAAAATTATTTTATTATTTTAATATTAGTTTTAATTTTTAATCAATTTAAAAATTATTTAATAATACATATAAATTATAGCACAAAATTACTGTTTCAACATTGACTGACAATATTATGGACGGAATGCGTGAAATGAACCAACGCTGTAATTATATATAAAGGTTTGGGACTTCGACCGCAAAAATTAAAGGTTTGGGTGTAATCTGCAACAAAATGAAAGGTTTGGGACCAGCGTTGCAATTTTTATGAGTCAAAATTATTGTTGAAACGTTGACTAACGGTTTTATGGATGGAATTAAAGGTTTGGGACCGATGCTGCAATTACATAGAAAGGTTTGGGACTTCAGCCGCAAAAATTAAAGGTTTGGGTATAATCTGCAACAAAATAAAAGGTTTGGGACCACAGCTGCAATTTTCCCTACAAATAGAAGGCGTAGCTCCGAAAGGTTGAGAGCCATATCCACTCTCAATTTAGGGCCTTTTAAATAGATCCTTTAAATATAATATATTCTCTATTTTGGAGGATTACTGATTAAAAAATATTCTCTATTTTAAATATAATATATTCCCTAAAAAAAAAAAAATATTAAGAAGACAGTGCCGATCGTCCGCATTGCACAGACCAAAACGTCCGTCCGCGCTGCACAGACGAGTTTGGTCCGTGCAGCGCGGAGTGAAGAATCCTCTTCGTTCTGAACGGAGTGCATCTCTCCGTTCAGAACGGAGAGTCCAATTTTCCTGTTTTCTCACGCAACCATCATTATTTACGTAGAAACGTTAAAACGGGTCTGGTAAAGCGAGAAAGAGAGAAAAATCTGATTTTTTTCCTTTCAATTTTTGTAATTTTTTCAGCTGCAAAGGGTTTATGGGATGGGAAAAATTGGAGTTTTGGTTTGAATTAAGAACTGGAGCTTGGATTCAAGGGCGTTTTCCGAATTTTAGAACGAGGTAAAACTCCTTTTTCATTTTCTGTAATTTTTTTTTCATGTTTTGAATAATTTCTGGCTGGGTTATGGTTGGAAGCGTTTCTAATTTACTATTTGATGTACTATTTACAATAATCCTAATTAACTCTTTTGTATACATCTCCTTCGTCTTCAGCTTCACCATTTCTTCATCCTTCATTTTTTGTACTTTACGTTTGCGTGTGAAAAGACGAAAGTAAAATAATGACATGTTTACATTTGTTGAATAAAATATATAAGGATAAGGCTAGATTAAACAAAAAAAAAAAAAATGTGGCATGGATTCTCTCCATTTTGAGAATGGAGAGAATCTCTCCTTGCAGCACAGAGAGATCTCTCATGCTGCACGGAGGGATGATATATATATATATATATATATATATATATATATATATTTTTTTTTTTATGTGTAAGAGTGAGTTTGTTTTTCATTTTGATTTTTATTTACTGTTCATATGAACAGTACATGCATGTTTATTTTTTTTGGAGTGGGTCTTCTTTTACTGTCCGTATGAACCTTGCTTTCCGATGTTGATTCGAAACATTTAGCAACTTGTAAGAAAATTTTATGTAACTAATGCTTGACATAAATATTTTTTTATACATACGTTATTACGTAGTTAACTATATCATGGACACGTGCTTCTCACTAGTTTTTTCTTATAAAATGTGAGCTCCATGTATTTATTGTCCACACCACACCATACCATACCATACGTTACGTTGTGAGACCCACATTTTATAAATTAGCTCTCATTGGCCAAAGATGCAATTTTTTCTTACTCTCGTAGACAATGGTCAAGAGAAGGCGGACTCAAAAGCAAGCGAGCACTAGAGATAAGTCAAAAGCTTCATTACACCTCAGTTATGTTCAAACGATTTGGGCCCCATAAATCATCCCGCCCGACCATCCAATTGTTAACAATAAACAATTAGTCATTGTAATGCTACGTGCCAATTACTATTAAATTCGTGTGTATATCGAGAAGCATTCACCGTTCATATCCACCAATTAGATTCCTAAGATAATTGAGTTATTCTTCTTGTACATTTGAGGCTACCTAAGGGTGTCCATTATGGACACCCGGCACAACCCCATTGAATGAAGTGTCTGTGGGACCGACACTTCATCCAATGTGAATGCGCCGGGTGTCCATTATGGACACCCTTATGTAGCCCCAAATGTACCACTAGCATTTCTCAAGATAATTAATGATTAGTTCTCAATCTCTATCATAGAAGCTATAGTTCGTCATAATTTATCATTATAGACATTGGCATATAGAGCTCTATATACTTAGTTAGGCACACATTGCCGGCATGTATGAGAAATACGAATGTGACTCTCTCATTACCATACAAATTCAACTGTTTCGTTATTATTGATACACTAATATAACTATCAGAGCAATATCGATAGCCATGGCCCCGCTATGCTTGCTTGTATTGCCACTTGCTCTCCTATTTTTATTTGCTAAACAAGAAGAATAATGCACAAAACTAGTTAGAGGTAGTTATTATGTCTAATAAATTTAATGTTAGATAAAGTTGAAGTTAGAAGTTGTTTCGTGCAATTGTTTGACTTTGTGTAGTCGTATCATTATTGAGTTTACTTCTATCACTTTGGTACTATACTAATCGTGAATTTCAGGTTAAAAAGAAAAAAATGAAAAAGGAAAACCGAACATGAAACTTAAAAAGTTTCTTATAATTACAATGTAAGTTTTTTTTTTTTTTTTTAAATTCAAAATAGCTACTTTTGAAAATAGAAATATTTTTCTTAAAAGCAAGTTACTCATGTGCAGACAGGGATACAAATTTCTTAAAAGTAATTTTACATTTTTTAGGTTTAGCTAAACATAATATCAACTTGTTTTCTAAATAGAGGAAATTACGTAAGTATTCCATGTAGTTTATGACAATTACACAGACAACTCTCTATTTTAAATTTTTTTAGAAAATCCTTCTTTGAGGTTTACTTTTGGTAGTAGATTCCCCCTGTTAGCCAAAGGTAAATATATATTTATCATTTTATCTCTTTATATTATTTTAAAATTATATTTTTAGTATATTTATATTATATCTTTTCTTTCTTATTAATTATTAAAATATACTTTCTCACACCTGATTTCGATGGAATTACTTTAGTTAAAAAATACCATTGTCAATATTGTCATAAAATTAAAGAGTTATAAAATGTTATTTTTTGTAAATATAATTGAAAAATAATTAACGAGTCAACATAATAAATGTTTTATAATAATTTGCTAAAACTAATTGAAAATTCATCAAGTATTTTATATTGTTAGATTTAATAGTATTTTCCCTAATTCTTAATTTTTTATACTTTTGATATTTATATTATATTTGTTGACCCCAAAAAATGAACTAACAGATATCGGGCCCACTCCCGTTAGGTCAGCAAGTTTCGACGTGTTTCTATCGGAGGAGCGGTAAGAAAGGAGACAGACGTGAACGCGGGAAATGCTCTACGACGGAAGACAAAAATGTTCGAGTTCCGACAGTTGAAACAATGATGATGGCGCTAACAACAATCACCCATTGAGAACCAAAGTAACTAACTAAAGATCTCATTGAAAAACGTGAGAGTATAGAAGCCAACAAGAATAGAAATTATAAGACTGTGTATTAAGATATTTACATACTAAGAGTATGTAATGTAAGGTGAAAATACTCACAAAAAGTATTTGTAAATATTTTTTGATCATTTCATATTCTAGAGTTCAAAGTATAAGATTAAGATCCAGAATCCGAATCATTTCTTAGTTACAAAGAGAACCTATTTATAGTGCTTTGATCAACGTGGTGTCTGTTAGATCAAAACCACGTGGCATCATCTCATTAATTGAGGCTTCACACCACTGTCTATTTATATAATTTATACATTGATAAGGGGCCAGTTGCGCCTATACATGACACACTGACATTCTTTATTACAAGTGTTACATCAATCACTTCTAAAAGATCTTCAAAATATGTTATAAGAGATATCGTCGATTTCATGAGCCTTGGATGAATTGAGAGCCCCAAAGGGTCTTTGTGTTGGTCCTTTGAGTGGAGAGCTTCAATTCCCCCTTTTTTTTAGGCGGTATTTCAACCCAAGTTGTAGTGCTTCGTCCGGGAGCAGTGCTCCGGTATGAGTTTCGGTAGTTTGCATAGTTTCTTTATATTTGACCACTTGGGTCTTTTGTTGACTTTTCTGTTGATTCTTTGGCCGCTTAGATTGCTACGTAGCACTTTGATTTTATTATCGGAGGCGAGACGTTGCAATATTAATATTAGAACAATAGTAATATTATCACGACATTAAGTAGAAAATTGGTGTTTCGTGTTTATAAGTTAGATTTTCTTTAGTTAATTTTTGTAATAAATATTTTTTATTTTAAAATGAGAAACCAAAACTCACAAAATATGATTAATATTTAATCACTCTGTCCAAAAAGATGAAAAAAAATAAACTTTTTAAAATTAAAATATTTTATAGATAAATTGAGGGTTAAAAATTATTATATAATTAATCAGTGGGGGCTCACACTAATCAGTGTGGGCTGTAACTTGTACAGTCCATTAAGGACTGTACAAGGAGCAGCCCTCTAAATATAAGAAAAATTCTACTTGTAATCATCTATAAAGTACAGGCAGAGGACAAAATTTATTGGGGGAAGGTTTTTGAAAATTTTGAACAGGAATGGCGTCCCTGTCATTATTATAAACCTCTAAGGAGGACAATGTAAATTACCTTCTAAAGGACATCTTTTATAATGATCTGATCGAATAATATCAACATTAAAGTTGTGTTTGAGCCACATTATTTGGAAAAATATATTTTGAAATAATAAATTGATGGTAAAAAATAAAGAAAAGTTAGTGATGTGATGTAAAATATTATTTTATTGAAAATGTATGGTTGAAAATGAGAATTGAAAATTTTAATGTGGATCAAATAGGGGCTAAATCATGTAAGGTAATTTAGTTCACATCATAGTTTTTGCTGACTATTTTACATTTTGATTGCAATGAAGGGACATATTTACGACTCGTTTCAAAGCACGTTAAGATAATATTTGAATAGAAATTATTATCAGAGTCAAGAAACTTAGCATACGTTTGATCGCGAGTATGTAATTTGTATGAAAAATAAATCCAAAAACAATTTTTGGAAGGCTTGAATAATTTTGTAAAATTGTTTTTATCGATTAGATGAATTTTTGGAGGAAATTGATCAAATATGACCTCCTCTAAAACAATTCTGAAATGAAAAATACCGTCAAAAATTATCTTTGAAACCAAAATTAAGATAGCTTCTCTCCTACCTCCGAAAGCAAAAGCAAAAGTAAAAGTAAAGGTAATATCAACGAGCCCTGAATCATATGCTTAAACGCGTATGACAGAATCTATGGTTAGACCTTCCCCAGTAAAATACTTGGAAGTATGGCCACGGAGCCCTATAAATTGGACCCTTCTACTCCATTTTCTCATCACCTTCGCTTCAATTTCCATCACTGCATTCTAATTGGATGGTCTAGCCATTAATTCATACTCTATTTCTTTTCTCTTCTTCTCCACCGATCGAGTCTACAATTTCCGGTAAATCTTTCTCCATTCAACCCTTAAAATATATAGTTTTCTTCATCTATACCATAAGAGTAACAGCATGTTTGGCCGTGCTTAAAATTTATAATTTAGTCGTTTTTCTCGTCGACACTTATCTGATTCCTGATTTTACTGTGCAGAGAGAAGAAATGGCGGCAAACGGCAATGCACGTGTGATCCTGGCGGCAAACGGCGGAACTGGCCGGAATGGACTGGCGAAGATTCATACGGAGAAAAAAGCAGAGGGGATATGCCACGACGATAGTACGCCGCCGGTGAAGGCTCAGACTATTGATGAACTTCATTCTCTTCAGAAGAAGAAATCTGCTCCCACCACTCCCATTAATGGGATTCAAGGTCCTTTTACTGCTCTATCAGAAGAAGAACGTCATAAACAGCAGTTGCAGTCCATCAGGTATTGAAAAAAGTTATTTGTTTATTAATATTTTTCCTTGTTAAAATTTTAATATGCTTCATGTTGAAATTAGACAGAGTACTATTCAATGATATTTGATAGATTACTGAGAATCAGAACCAATTAAAAGCATTACTCTGACTTGTGTGTTAGTGGTTCCGCATATCAATGAAGGTGTTGCGATGGTGGACGATAGTATACGTGTTGTTATCGGGACGAATTCAGGACTGACTAAAAGTTTCTAAGTCAGGCAAATGTGTGAACATATAAAAAAAAAAATTACATGAAAATTTTCAATGAGTTAGGGCCCAGGCCAGCCCCTAAATCCGCCACTGGAGTTTTGCTACACAAACATAATACTTGATACAGGGGATGACACAACACACATGAGGAGGTCGACATTATTTAATTCAGATCGAGACCCACATGCAATATGAGTGGTTGGTCAACCCCTACGTCAAGCATTACGTTCATTTAACATAATTCGTTATGACGTAGGGACTTGTAAATTGTTTAGTACACTTAGATAATTAATCTTTTTTAAAACAAAAGACTTTCTTCATATTTGCTCCAGATTCTAAGGAATAAATAACTCCAAAAAATCCACCGCTCAATGCTTCAAGAGAATTTGAAAGTTTTTAGTTTGAATCTTCATTTTTTTATACCATTATATTTTCTCTTTTTTTTCGTCCAATCAATGATGTGTTTGGTGTATTGGTGGTCAGTGCCTCATTGGCATCGTTGACAAGAGAAACTGGACCCAATGTGGTGAAAGGAGACCCCGCAAAGCAATCTGAAACCCCCAGGATTTCTCATGTGAGCCACCACCATTTCACCCCCACCATTAGTGTCAGTGACAGTTCTTTGAAATTTACCCACATCCTCTACAACGTCTCTCCTGCCGGTAAATTTCTGCTATTTTTCACTTTTGTCTGGATCAATATTCATTTATTGAAGTATTATTGATAATTTTTGTTTGATGTTTTTGATGATGGATGCAGAGCTTTACGAACAGGCCATTAAGTATGAAAAGGGTTCATTTATCACGTCCAGCGGTGCTTTGGCGACCCTTTCAGGGGCCAAGACTGGACGTTCTCCCAAGGATAAACGTGTTGTTCGAGATCAGACAACCGAGGACGAACTTTGGTGGGGAAGGTACGTGCACATTTGTGTCATCCACAAGAAATTTACTTAATTTTGTCGCAACCAAGTGGTTAAGTTCGATGTTTTCTTAATCATACATAATACAGGGGATCACCAAACATGGAAATGGATGAGCAGACATTCTTGGTGAACAGAGAAAGAGCTGTCGATTACTTGAACTCTTTGGACAAGGTACATACATCTATTTCCGGCTTTTATCTTAGATGTTGCAGAGTGTACATTTTTGATTGGCATGTCGATCCATCATTTTTCTTGAAGACATGTTCGTACATGGGATAAGATGTGTTAGTTTTGAAGTAGTTACACCAAAGATATTGATCTGATCGTGTGAGCCTGATTTAGGTGATAGGAATGTTTTCCTTCATGTCTCAATAAACAAAATACATGTAAAGGAGTCATGTCAAAGGCACAATTTTCGAATAAAAAAAAAGTTATCGTGTTTAATGGATGAATTTATTTTTTTCCTTGAAATTGGAAGAAAAGGAAAAATCTTCTCAAGTTATGCCTTCCTTGAGAAAGTAAAAAATTATTGTTAAATGCAGAAGTAATGGATAAACAAGTCAGACTTCGATC
Organism: Fraxinus americana; assembly: GCA_035079005.1. Lineage (NCBI taxonomy): Eukaryota > Viridiplantae > Streptophyta > Magnoliopsida > Lamiales > Oleaceae > Fraxinus > Fraxinus americana. The sequence goes on from CM068712.1 coordinate 32,865,415, forward strand.
CCGAAGATAGGGGTGATGGTATCTGTCTTGTCTTATTATAATTGGCTATACTGTCTGGATCCTTTAACAGGATAGTCTTGTTGCTATATGAGTAAAATTTTTGTTTGCATATGCAATGGATTTGATCCATGGCATCATGAGTCCCGTGATAACAACTTTGCATCTGATAACGGCTTTCTTTAAACCTTTGTTATACTTGTTTATTGCCTTATGTCACCAAAACGGCATGGGGTTAACTTGGCAAATGTGCTTCCATCACCACATTAGAAAGTTAGGGGTGATGACTAGACTTGTGATGGATGGCTCATCTATTGATGTTGATTTGCATAATATGTGAACTACTAACTTGAGCCACTGTTTCGATCAGGCTGTCTCTTGACTTCCTTTTCTTTGCTTATAAGCCCATAAATAAAGCCTCAAGTAAGACTCAATTATACACTGTTATGTATTTAGTGCCAATGGGAGTGATCAAAGGATTTCATCACGTTGGAAATCCATGTTTGCTCAAATCCTGCTGTGATGTTCCTTGAAAGACCTAATAATGTGCTTGAATGAAATTGAATTCCATACTTTCACAGACTAACTCTTCAATAATGACTTCAGGTCTTTGTCAATGATCAATTTTTAAACTGGGATCCAGAGAACCGCATCAAAGTCAGGATAGTCTCTGCCAGGGCTTACCATTCCTTGTTCATGCATAACATGTAAGTTAAATGAAATTTGATATTAACAATTATTCTGCAGTTCTGCTTTGCAGTTCTATCTAAGCCCAGCCAGATAAGTTTCTTTTACATCTGGCAAATATTATTCTCTTATGTTGTCATAATCCCTTTATAGAATTTAGTGGAAGATTTAAGAAAGTTCAAGAGAGCTATAGAAAGTTTCCACAATAAAAAGTGTATTAGTTATTTGTACAATTGGATAACTGGGTGGGTGACAGGTGTATCCGACCCACTCCTGAAGAGCTGGAGAATTTTGGTACTCCGGACTTCACTATTTACAATGCTGGACAGTTCCCATGTAATCGTTATACACACTACATGACATCCTCTACTAGCATAGATTTAAACCTCGCTAGAAGGGAAATGGTCATCCTCGGCACCCTGTACGCCGGGGAAATGAAGAAAGGTCTATTCAGTGTAATGCACTATCTCATGCCTAAGCGTCAAATCCTCTCCCTGCATTCTGGCTGCAATATGGGGAAAGATGGAGATGTCGCCCTCTTCTTTGGTTTGTCAGGTAAAGTATCATCGGATCAGAATTTTCCGATGAGGACCTGGCCATGCCAAACTGATATGTGTCTTCTCACCCTTACTCTGTGAATGAGACTTTCTGATTTAATGCAAATGACCTTTTGCTTCATCTTCTATCACTGTTTACTGATTTGAGTTATTTATTCTGATTTTAGGTACTGGAAAGACTACGCTGTCTACTGATCACAACCGATACTTAATTGGAGACGATGAACACTGCTGGAGTGACAATGGTGTATCAAATATTGAAGGTGGTTGCTATGCTAAGTGCATTGATCTTTCAAGGGAAAAGGAGCCCGACATCTGGAATGCTATCAAATTCGGGACTGGTATTGTCTCTTACAAGAAAATAGATTGCCATGATTTCATGTATCTAGATTTGCTGCTGATAGAATGCAATTAATATGTAAATCATATATCTCTTGTTGGCAGTATTGGAAAATGTGGTGTTTGATGAGCATACTAGAGAAGTCGACTACACGGATAAGTCTGTAACAGGTATGTTCTTTTTTGGTTGATTTTTTCTATTTCATGTCTAAATGATTTTTTTCTTTTTAAGTTTTAATGATGTATTCATTTAATAAATTCTCAGTTATGCTAGTGAGTTAGCTTCTACTCGTTTATTGTTTTTTGAAGTCGTTGATTCGAAATATAAATTGGGTCTCATATTTTTTTCTGTTTTTGCAGAGAACACTCGTGCAGCTTATCCCATCGAATACATTCCCAATGCTAAAATTCCATGTGTCGCTCCACACCCTAAGAATGTCATACTCCTGGCATGTGATGCATTTGGCGTGCTCCCCCCAGTGAGCAAGCTAAGTCTGCCACAGACGATGTACCATTTCATCAGTGGCTACACTGCTCTGGTATAGATTAAATCATACTTCTTTAGGAACAAATTAATAAAAACTATAGAAAATCTAATACTCTTAAAATACAGGTTGCTGGCACGGAAGAAGGAATCAAGGAGCCACAAGCAACATTCTCGGCTTGCTTTGGGGCAGCATTTATAATGTTGCATCCTACACAATATGCTGAAATGCTCGCTGCGAAGATGCAGAAGCACGGTGCAACAGGATGGCTTGTCAACACTGGCTGGTCTGGAGGAAGGTACTGAATAAGTTGAATTAATTTCAATTAATTAACGTGTTAAGAAAATTTGTTACTATTTGTATTGAAAAGCACTTCAATTGGTCAATCTTGGTTAATCGTGCAGATATGGTTCCGGGAGTCGTATCAAGTTGGCATACACTCGAAAAATCATTGATGCCATACATTCTGGTAGTCTGTTGAATGCAAACTACAAAAAGACGGGGGTGTTTGGGCTCGAAATTCCAACCGAGGTTGAGGGTGTGCCTTCGGAAATCTTGGAACCAATGAACACTGTCAGTTTACCCAACCTTTGCTTCTCTATTTACTGCAATTTGTTCTTTCCACATGTTTTATGAATGTCTTCTGATTTTCGGATGCAGTGGTCGGATAAGAAGGCTTATAAGGAGACACTGCTAAAACTGGCTGGACTTTTCAAGAAGAACTTTGAAGTTTTTGTGAACCACAAGATTGGGAAGGACAAGAAGTTGACTGAAGAAATCCTTGCTGCCGGTCCAACATTCTGATCTTTTGCTGGATTACAAGGGAGAATATCTGCTGGAATTGGAACCTAATTAAATAGAGTAGAAATAATTGTGTGGTTATATGCTTAGATGTAATAATTTGTATTCTTCTGTTGAACTTAATCCTTTTTATGTCGAAATGAAAGTCATTGCAAGATTAAGTACTTCGACTTTCTGATTTGATGTCTGAGATGTATTATATTTGGGAAGTACAGAATAAGTTTTGGATACAATTTTATTTCTTCCTTAAACTGGAATTATATATTTCATTTGGGAAGATAGTATGGACTGTAAACATTTCAAAAACAATGTTCTCATAGTTCAAATTGTATTTTATCTATGAAAGCAGATAGGGATGGCAATTCGAACTGTGAAAATCGAAAATCGCGGTTAACCGAACCGAATGGGGCGAAAAAAACCGAACCGATGGTGCAATGGGGCGGTTATGATTTTGATTTTAACGAACCGCTTCATTTAGGGGCGGGTATGGTATTTAGCTATGATGAACCGAACCGATTACCCGTAAAAAAAAAAAAATTTGGACAAATGGGCTTTCCATTTTTATTTCTTAAAATTAATTGGGCAAATTTTTTTTGGACTTTCCCAAATTCTGGCCCAGTTAATATTAACTAAACTTTAACCCAATAAACCAAGCCCAGTAGTCCAATTCAATGTCAATGTACCCTACACGTAATTAAAATGGAAAAGTTCATAGATCAGGTATTAACTTTGACACTTGCAAAAATCAGGTGCTAAAGTTTTAAAATTGCAAAAATCAAATTTTTACGTTTTATTAATTACTTAAATATTTAATGTGCAATTTGATCACAAATATCTTATTAATTAGTTAAAAATAATTTTAGGTCATAGCTTATCAAAAAATTTATAGGTCACAATTTTTTTATCGGTCACAAATTAAAAATTTTGTAGGTCACAGATTATTTTGAAGTCACAAATCTAAAATTGATGATAAATAAATGTGTAGGTCCAATACCGCCTAAATTGATGCTAAGTATAAATAATGTTATATCTGTATTTGTTAGGATTTAAAATCTAATTTTAATTTAAGTTCAAGTCAACAACTAATTTTAATCAAATATTTTATGGATCCCACAACTTTTCGACCACGCATTTCATTAATTTCTATCAAAATCTATTAAAAATTTGATTTTAATTACGTCAAATAAGGATTATATATCATTATCCATGACTAAACATAACTTATTTTAGATATTTAAGTATCGATTCAAGTTCGGAAACAAAATACAGCTCAACAAACTTGTATATGTGAGGTTTACAGGATAATTTTATATAAATTTAAATGTTTCATATTGAGAATATTGTGTAACTAACTATTAATTTTCTACTTAAAAGGTTAGATATCAAGTTATTACTCAAATAATGAGGGTGTGTTTGAACCACATTATTTTGGAAAAATGTATTCTGAAATAGTAGATTGATGAAGAATTTGTGGTTAAAAAAGAAGGAAAAGTTATTGATGTGATGGAAAATATTATTTTATTGAAGAATGTGTGGTTGAAAATGAGTAGAAGAATGAAAATGAAAATTTTAATGCGTACCAAACAGGGGCTGAGTTGGAGAGTAGAAGCGAAATTTTTTTCCTTCTTTTGGTTCTACCGTATTTATGGGTGAAAGAATCGTCATCTACGGTAATGATTTTCCCTTTTATAGATTGTCAGGAATTCAATGGTTAGGATTACACTAAAATTAAGTGCAGTGGGTGGTAACTGGTAACAAATTTGACATAAATGGAGAAATTTCAAGATTTTCTAATTGTAACAAAGAATAAAGCAAAATTGAGTTATTCCTAATAAATTCAAAAGTAATTTTATAAATTCTCTTTTCATCTTATTGTGAAAAATTAAGGAAAATCTAGTCTTTTAACATAAACATGATTTGAATAATTGATTATTGTAAACATTTTATTTTTGCTTATAATTTAAAATAAGATGTCCCTATATATTAATTATTACAACTTTGACATTATAAATACTTTTTTCAGTATTTGAATTTTTCTTGCATTTTGCTTGCACGAATAGTTTTAGTTCATGAGTCAAGGGTAAGTATATTACCATTTTCATTTTTACTGTATTGAATGTGTGTAGTTGACTTGACCATGTGTAGTACGTATCTAAGATGAGAAAAAAAAAATGAGAAACAAAAATTGGCTCTATATATAATTTTATATCTAGTACTATTAACTTTCATTGACTTTTTTTCGTAAATTATTTTTTTTTTCAAGTTGACGATTGGACCTATAAAAAATAATTTATTTTCGTGGTTATTAACCGAACTGAACCGCACCGAACCGACTTTCGTGGTTATGGTGCGGTTGTGGTATGACCAAAAAATTGGTGATGCGGTTATGATTTTGGCCGAACCGACCCCGAACCGAACCGAACCGTTGCCATCCCTAAAAGCAGATATGAATGTTTTTGATATGATTCATGATACGAGGGAAAGTTCGGCAATGATCTATTGATAGAGTAGATCATTGAGGAAGGGCTTATGACTAGGTCGCAAGCGAAGTGGGTCAAAGAAGTAATAGAACTACTTGTTCAAGCTACGGTGGACAAAACATTAATCATGACAAGTAAAGAAACAAGTTTCGTGTTGGGCATGGAAGATGAAATGAAGTAGAACAACTTGATTCAAGCAACGGACGAAGAAATTAGACGGAACAACTATGCGATCTCATAGTTTGTTCAGGGCAAGCGGTCGCATGCCCCTTTACCAAGACCACAGATAAGAAGTTTAAATGATCTATGCGACCGCAAAGATTTATATTATGTGGCTGCATGGTATATTTTCGGCCGCAAAATTTTCAAATTTCGTGCAATCTTCTATTTTAGTTAAAACTCTATTTAGTGGTATTTTTTTTTGTTATTTTAGAGTTTAATGCCCTCGTTATTAGGGTTTTAGAGATTCCATATAAATAGGGTTATTATTTTCATTGTAGAAGATACAATTTGAGAGATGTTATTGTAAGGCTTATTGTTTTCTTCTTGTTTTTCATTCAATTAATTCTGAACTTATAAAGAATTGAATTCTTGTGGTGTTCATCAATTTAAGTCAGCTTCACAAGTTTTGTGATCACGGGATCAAAATATTGTTGGCGATTGTCTTGATGTTTTGATTTAATAATTTATTAGGTCGAGTTTTCAAATGTTGATTATGGTTTTCTTAGGTTTAATCTAATCTGTCGTGGGTTTTGGAATTTCAATTACTACGTGGGGTTCGCATCGATTGGTATTAGAGCTTGGCTCCAAAAATTAAAGTTATATAATTTAATTCTTTGTTTGTTTTTGTTTGAGTCATTATCTTTGTTCTTCGTATTTTTAATCTTTGAGTCATTCATTCCAATTGAAGTACAAAAAAAATTTAAAAGTCGTTTGTACACTAAATTAGTGCTCAAATCAGTTCTTCTTCAATTTTTGGGCCCTTTATTGAATTCTCGAGCACTTCAAGTGTCGAGACCAAATTCAAGAATACTTTGTTGAATTTATCCTTAGTGTTTTATTCAAAATTCAAATTTCTACCTTCTTGAATCATTCTAGATCACTTTCTTTACTCAATTTTTTGTTTGGACTCTACAAGGGTTAAATTTTGATTGAGATATAATTAATTCTTTGAAACACTTGTAAAAAAAGCATTGAGTGGAAAAATGTAGAGTGATGAGACTAATAGATGGAAAAATCCAAATTAAGTGATACACGAGTATACACACTTGAGGCAAATATTAAACTAGATTTAGGATATTCGACAGAGACGATTCTACTTTAAGAGGGAAGAATAGTCAAGTCATCATGACAAAAGAGGTGATACGACGATTTGAAAGTTTGTTTGGTGATATGGGGCACATAATCGATAGACAAGAGGCGTGGATGGAGAGGCAAGACACATTGCTTGCTAATTTGCGTAGAAAACAACCTATAGAAATTCTTAACACAAGGAGGCAAGGTAGGCAAGATTATAGAACGGATTTTGAAGGTGAGTGCGAATCAGACAGTGACATTAATGATAATACATTGGTGGATGTCGAATCAGGAAGAATGATGGATAGATGAGTTAGGCATGAAAGGAGGGATAGAGATCCCGTTGGAGATGATGTTGATAGAAATATGAGAAATATCAAAATGACAATTCCATCATTCAAATGATGAAGTGATCCGGAACATATTTGGAGTGGAAAAAGAAAGTAGAGTTGATATTTGTTGCCACAACTACTTGAAGGAAAAAATGGTAAACATTGCAGCACTTGAATTTGCCGATTATGCTATCATTTGGTGGGATCGAATGGAAACATTTAGGAGGGGGAACCGTGAGAGGCCTATTAATATATGGGAAGAATTGAAAGCTATCATGAGAAAGATGTTCGTGCATAATCATTATTATAGGGAGTTTTTTCAAAAATTGTAAAACCTCTACTAAGGTTCTTGAAGTGTGGAAGAATGGTAACATTTAGGAGGTGGAACCGTGAGAGACCTATTAATACATGGGAAGAATTGAAGGCTATCATGAGAAAGATGTTCGTACCTAATCATTATTATAAGGAGTTTCTTCAAAAATTGCAAAATCTCTACTAAGGTTCTCGGAGTGTGGACGATTATCATAAAGAGATGGAGATTGCTATGATTAAAGCGAATGCTGAGGAGGACATGGAGGCCACCATGACCCAATTTTTGAATTGTTTGAATAGGGAGATAGCTAATGTGATAAGTTTTCAACATCATGTGGAGTTGGAAGACATGTTACATGTAGTTATGAAGGAGGAAATACAATTGAAAAGGAATAGGACATGTAGATATTCATCGGCTTCTAACTCTTCTTGAAAATTGAAGTGGGATAACAATAAAGGTGATTGGCCCATGTCAAAAGGTAAAACTAAGCTACCAAAAGGAAGAGATGAAGTTGTTAGCAAAGCTACAAAACATTGATCGTGGCAAGTAAATGAACAAGTTTCATGTTGGGCATGGAAGATGAAATGAAGTAGAGCAATTAGATTCAAGCAATGGATGGTGAAGTTGGACAAAATAACTATGCAACCGCATAGTTTATTCAGGGCAAACAGTCGCATGACCCTTTAACGAGGTCATGGAGGAAAAGTTCAGATGATCTATGTGATTGCATAGATTTACACCATGCAGCCACATAGTATATTTTCGGCCACAATTTTTTTAAATTTCGTGCAATTTTCTATTTTAATTAAAGCTCTATTTTGTGGTATCTTTTGTTAGAGTTTTAGGAATTCCACAGGAATAGGGTTATTATTTCATTGTAGAAGGCACAATTTGAGAGACATTACTGCAAAGCTTGTTGCTTTCTTCTTGGTCTTCATTCAATTAATTCTGAATTTATCAATAATTAAATTCTTTTGGCGTTCATCAATTTAAGTAAGTTTCAAAAGTTTTATGATCATGGGGTCAAGATATTGTTGGCGATTATCTTGGTTCTTTGATTCAATAATTTATTAGATTGAGCTTTCAAACGTTGATTCTTGGCTTTCTTGGGTTTGATCTAATTTCTTGTGATTTTTGTAGCTTCAATTGCTATATGAGTTTGTACCGATTTTTCTTCCTTGATTCACTCACTATTTATCTTTTAGGTTTTTGTATCTGAACAACTTTAAATTTTGCCAACATAGTGTATATAAGATCCTCATGAGATTATCTCCCCTTCTCCTTGATTTTTCCTCAATCGATTTCAATCATGTAGCTCCTCATGATCACATAGTACATGAGAGCAAATTCAAGCTAGTTGATGTTGTGTCACTTATCTAGCTGATATCGTACTTTTCATTGGCTTGTCCTTGTAGTAAATGAAACTAGAGTGTCGATTAACTATAAGATAATTGGGTCAGAATTCGAAGCAAACATTGTTATATTTTAAACAATATTGATCTTCTTTACTTAAGAATATGTTTGGTAGGGCTTTTGCGTATCGGTAGAAGAGTTTCACTAGAAAATTACATTGGGCCATTTCCTTTAAAAATTCTTTTTAGTCAGACAAAATATTTTCAAAAAATTATCTAAACATGTTCAAAAGTTATTTCTAAATCTCAGAAATTGTTTTTGACTTTTAAAATGTCATGCTGGCCTTTAACGTTAATCTAACATAGTTTGAGATTTAAGTGGTAACAAGTTAATAGGACATTTTTCATGTAAAAATATTCTTGGGTTACCTTCAGCTCTTCTAATTCGACAAAGAATTTAAAAATTTTATTAAATCATGTTCAATAATAGCTTCTTATGTTGTTGTTGTTGTTGTTGTTTTTTTTTTTTTTAATTATAAACTTAGACTTTATAAAATGTTATGAATTGTCACGATCTCCATGTCAAATCACCAAGAAAATAATTAATGCGGAACATACCTTGATCAATTGATTTGTATCATGAATAATGAATCTTGAATTTTCGATCTTTAAATCTTGATTTCTTGTTCTTTAATTAAATTGCCCCAACCATTCTTTTTGATTCTTGATTGTGGGTTTTGGGATCTTCCTCTTTAATATACTTTCTTTATTAATTCTATTATTGATGGGATGTCACAAAGAATGAGAAAATTACATATGAATTGAGGATCATAACCCTATATATAATTTTCATGTGTATTCAGCTCATCGTCAAATACAAATCCTAATGGATCTAATTTCTACATATATAATCCGGTCTACACTTTATTTAGATGTACAAAGCCTAATTACTTAATTCTTTATTAGATTAATTTAATTTTGGGCTTAGTTTTAAAATAATCTTTATACACAATTATTTACATATGTTGGCTCACATGACAAATTAAATAATTTTTCAACAATCTCTCACTTGAGCCACATATGTTACCTTATAAATGCTTATAACCTTATGAGCTCAAAGCTTTTACTATCATAACGAAAACATTTCCAAACAATCTCGTCAATCAATTATATTAATATATGATCAAAGCGGTTTTTGTTACAAGTATCATAACTAAACCCTCAATGGTCATGCACATCAATATAATCAAATGACATATATCAAGTGTGGATGTGTAGCACAAAAATTACATACAATGTGATCCAAACATGCATATTTTCAATTGGTCCTACTTTATTATTTAATATCTTATGAGATCAAATAAAAAAAAACTTTAATCAGAGTGAAAAATTGAAGTGAATACTTCATTACTGAAATGAACAGAAACATATTTGAATGTGCACAACCAAAAATCATGTGTCAAAAAGACAACATCCAAAATTACAAAATCCCACTAATCTAGCATATCATCAAAATTTATAATACCCATGTGAACGGTGTGCTCATGAAGACCTTGGGTGGTAGACCTTTTGTGAATGGATCTGTTGTCATGGAGTTTGTCCCAATGGTTACCTAACCACTCTGAACTCTTTCTTTAACTAGGAATTTGATGTCTATAAATTTAGAGTTTGTTGAACTCTTATTGTTATTTGAATACAAGACTATAGACTTATTGTCACAAAATAGCTTAATTGGTCTTTCAATTCTAAGTACAATCCCCAGCCTAGTGACAAAATTTCTTAGCCATATTCCTTGATTGGATGCCTCATAACATGCTACAAACTCTGCTTCCATGGTTGAAGAAGCTATAAGTGTCTGCTTAACACTCTTCTAAGATATAGCTCCTCCAGCCAGCAAGAAGACATAGCCCGATGTAGATCTCTTACCGTCTTGACATCCAGCAAAATCAGAATCAGCACTGTTAGGTATTTAATGTAATTGGAAAATCTGTGAACAAAAAAGATTAAAGTTGATATGTTGTAAAAAGTCAAAGAGTAGTGTGCAATTAGTAAAAGTTATGATATTTTAGGTATAGGATTCGAGAATGGGAAAGAAGGAAAAACGGTGTGAAAATTTGCTAGCTTTTCACTAAGGTTTGGTTTGAGCATCAGAAATAGAAATTTCATCGCTCGACTGTTGTCTCTCCTTCGCTCGAGCGACAGTGTTATTAAGGAAATTTTTATTTCGTTTTTTAAAGACTTTTTGTCTGGCCCATTCATTCCCTAACCTATATATAAATATTCAAACATTACAGAACGGCTTTACAAGGTTGATTATTGAGAGAAACACATTCCATTGAAATCACCTTCATATATTTTGCTTTCAACCTTCGTTCTATTATTGACTTTTGGTGAGAAAAACATCAGATTCATAATTCAAATACCAAATTGCTGCTTCCTTGATATCTGTCAGAGTTTTTAAAATTAAGGGAAGGTGACTGGAGTTCCAGTTATTGAAAAACGCAGTGTTCTTCATGTATCCACATGAGATAGACGATTTCACAAAGTTGGGAGTTGCTGCAGGAGAATGCAATCTAGGAGAGTTTTGGAAATTGTAGCTGAGAGTTGGTGCAGGAGCACATAATTCAGGAGAACTGTTGGAACTATAGTCAGGAAATCAGATAGTACGTGCCGTCGTCTAGTTTGGTAGACTGTAAGTTGTAAATCGTTTATAGTGGATTGTTGACTGGCAAAGTGCTCGAAATTTTTTTCGAGTTGGGATTTCTCCGTGATAATTCTTGTGTTCGTTTATTGCTTACTTAACTGCAGTATTTCAACATAGGAATAATTGAATTGCATGCTTAACCATTTAGAGAATAATTAATAGTGACTTGTTGCTATTTAATTGTCAAGTACTTTTTAATTCCGCATTATCACTTATTCACCCCATCTAGGTATTGTTATGGTCGAACTACGTATTTTCAAGCATAACCAATGATCTCCAATTGGTCCGATTTTCTGTATGTGAGCATGTAATCTTCTGTTCTCTGTAAATACTGCATAACGTGTTTGATTGCCTTCCAATGATCCATCTCAGGGTTACTTAAATATCTAACTAACATTTCAACAATCAATGTTATATCTGCATGTGTGCATACCTGATCATATATTAAACTCCCAATTGTTGGAGTATAGGAAATTTTCTACATCTCATTTACTTCAATGTCATTCTTAGGGCATTGATTGAGAATAAACGTGTCTCCCTTAATAATAGGGATATCACCTGGTTTGCAATCCTGCATCCCAAATATCCTATGTACCATATCAATTATTCTTTTGTAATAATTCAAGAATACTCCGAGAACAATCCCGATGTATCTGAATCCCAAATGCAAAAGAGGCTTCAACAAAATCTTTCATCTAAAAATTATTTGATAGAAATCTCTTGGTTTCGTGCAATAAACATATATCATTGCAGGCAAGTAGCATGTCATCGACATACAATACTAGAAAAAAATAATTGCTCCCAGGGAATGTGTGGTATACACAATCATCAACCACATTCAACTCAAATCCGAACGAAATAATTATTTGATGAAATTTGTGATACCATTAACGGGAAGCCTGCTTAAACCCATAGATGGATTTCTTTAATTTGCAAATAATTTTCTTTTGAGTCTCTTAACATAAAATTTTTCGATTGCAACATATATATCGTTTTATCAATGTTACCATTGAGAAATGTCATCTTTACATCTATTTGATGTAGCTCAAAGTCAAAATGTGCGACAAGTGCCATTATAATCCTGAAAGAGTCTTTCATTGAAATTGGAGAGAAAGCCTCTTTGTAATCGATGCCTTCCTTTTGAGTAAAACTCTTTGCAACAAGACGAGTCTTATATCTTTCCACATTATCCTTCAAATCCCTCTTGGTTTCATATATCAATTTGCAACCATTGAGTTTCATACCTTCAGGCAACGAGACAAGTTCACAAACGTCATTGTCTTTTATAGACTTTATTTCTTCATCCATGGCATCAATCCACTTTTGGGAATTAGTCCTTTACATTGTTTGATGAAAGTTGATAGGATCTTCTTCCATCAATCCAATGCTATCTTCATGTTCTTGGAGAAATACTATAAAATCATCCGAAATTACATTTCTCATTTCTCTAGTCGATCTCCTTGATGACATTTGTTCTTAAAGTTGTTGAGTTTGTTCTTCTGGAACAATTTCTTGATTGTTTATATGGGTTCTGAAATATTGTATCGATTCGAAATTGCTTCTTGAATGATATCTAGATCAAGAGTTTGTCCACTGGTCCTGATCATTGTCAATTACAATAGGAGGGATGTTCATATATTTTACCTCAAATACAAAATCCCTAAACTTATCTCATGCACAAACTCAACACCTTTAAAGAACCGGCATTTCTCATTTTGAAAATTAATTTGGTAGTGATATCATAAAATTTGCAACCCCTTGACATTTCAAAGTATTCAATAAAATAGCAACTGACAATTCTTGAATCTGTTTCTTTTCCAATGGCCTATAAAGCTTTGACTCGATTGGACAACCCCAAATGTGTAAGTGCTTCAAACTACGATTTTTTGCCTGTCTCAAGCTCACAGTTGCTTGACTTGGAACTTTATTGAGAATATAAGCTGTAATTTTTAATACTTCTTCCCAGAAAGATTTTGGTAAGGTGGAATGACTAATTATACACCTTATCATGTCCTTAAGTGTTCTGTTTCATCTTTCAGCTACACCATTTATGCAAGGAGAACCGGCATGGTGTTCTGTAAGACGATTCCACATTCCTATATGAATTTAGCAAAAGACCCTAGACGTTATTATCCTAGTCCATCATATCTACCATAATATTCACCACCCGGTCAGATCTAACGTGTTTTATTCTTTTGTCGAGTTGATTTTCAACTTCAGTCTTATAAGCCTTGAATACATCCGTGATTGAGATTTCTTATGAATGAGATACAGGTACGGGAATAATCGTCTATGAACGTAAAAAATGATAGTTGATCATTTCAAAAAGCAGAAGGGAATGACCCACAGATATTCGTATGAATTAGTTCCAAAACATCCGAAGTCTTATTGATACCTAATCTCTTTATGTTTGTTAGTTTCCCCTTAATGTAATTTATACAAATACTTAAATCTGAAAAAATCAAGAGAATCAAGAATTCCTTCTGACACAAACTTTTCAATTATCTTTTGACAAATGTGACATAAACGCTCGTGCCATAATGAAGTGGAATTCTTGTGGTTAATTTACGTTTAATACCATGTTAATTCACGTGCAATGTTTCATTATGAGAGGTAACCAAATTAAGCAAGTATAGGTTATCATATCTAGATGAAGAACTAATACCACAAATTTGAATCAAGAAAAATACTAAATTTATTATTTCCAAATGAACAAGAATAACCAAATTTGTCCAAAATAGAAATAGAAACCATGTTTCATCTAAAATACGGTATCACCAATGTCTCTTTCAAATTCAAATAAAAATCTATCTTTAAATAATAATAATAATCCAAAATTCCCTATAGCCTCGACTTCAACCGATTTGTTGTCTCTAGCATAGATGAATCTTTCAGCATCATCTGACTTTAGGCTGTTCAAACAGCCCTGCATAGACACACTTATATGACTAGTGACGCCAAAATCAATCCACCAAGTATGTTTAGGTATTGAAACTAAATTAACATTAGAACAAACCAAAGTGAGAAACGTACATTTCTTTACACGCCAAACGTGGTATTTGGTACAATCCATTTTCAAGTGTCCCAAGATTCCACAAAAGTAACAGTTAGATGATTCATTCTTTTCATGCTTTTGTTGCTTCTTTTGAGTTGGACCGGGTGTAGCTTCCTTATTTTTTTCTTAAACTTGTCCTTAGAGGTACTAGTGATGACTTTCAGTCATTTCTTGCTTTAGCCTTTCTTCTTCTTGCACATAGTATAAAATGAGTTTATTTAGAGTCAACTTTTCCTTTTGTCAGTTATAACTGACTTTGAATTGATTGTATTGTGTAGGAAAAGAAATCAAAACCAGATGCACGAGCAAATCATCAGATGGCTCAAGTTTTAGTGCTTTCAATTTTGAAACAAAATGAGACATCTTCATGATGTACTCCCGAATCTTTCATTTACGTTTATATCTTAGTGAAACTAAGTTCGGCAATAGTATAATAGTTTCAGCCTTATTGTTTTTTGGAAAGCGTTTTTCAATTTTATGAAGAAATTCCTTGGCAGTAGTTAGCTTATCGGACACAACGCCCTTGAATGATTTTGGAATACCCCACTTCATGATCATAAGACTCATGCGGTTTAAACTATCCCACTTATCAAGGTCCATTTTTTTCATCAGCGGGACTTTTATCCGTAAGTGTAGAGGTCTAAGTCCATGTAGCCAAGAATGATCTGAACGTTTTCTTTCCAATTCTTAAAGTTGGTTCCATTTAGGATGAGAATAGAATTTATGTTTGGAGATATTGTAGAAGTAGAAAAGTTAACTGAATAGAGAATAAAGCCAAAGAAATATGTTCACATTAGAATCCATATTAAACAATTAATTAATTCAAATAATGGTAAACCACATAACAAGAGACCGAACACAACATTGATATTTAGTCTTTCGACAGAAATGTCAACTTGTAAGTGGTACTCTAGTGTAGTAATCAAATATTGATAATAAACTATGTTAAGCAATAAACCTACATTTGGACCGATTTATTGTTCATATAAAACAAAACCTTACAATTATCACATATTTATTACCACATGTTTGCATGTAATTCAACCAAATATTTATCTTCCTTTTAATAGGTGAATATCCGCATGAATTACAAACACACAACATTCTTAATATTTCAAATAAATTAATCTAGACAAGAGATGTTATTTTTGTAATATATTTTTTCAATCAATTTATTTTAGAAAATTAGTAATTTGAAAGAAACATTAAATATCAAGATTTGAAATTGAATGCTTTTTATTTTTTTAAAAATAAAACTGACGAGAAATTGGGCGTCTCAACACCGGAATACAGCACCCACAACGTTGCCTAAACGCCCAACGACTAGCTACAATTTGTGAATTGGGTGGGACCTTGAGAAGGCAATGAAGCAGCCGTATACACCAAAATTAATACTGTTGACCTCGAAAAATGGCTCGGACACGTGTCCAACAGGATAGGTCTTCAAGTCAGCTCTTCCTGTACACGTAGCACGCCGTTAGTCACTCGTGGCCTCTCCCGGAGGGGGTGGGAACGGCCGCAAGCACTCCGACGGTCAAGTTAGTTTTATATTCAACCGGTAAGGGATTCACCGGCGGTAGAACACTCGCCGGGGAATGATCGATATAGTGTCTCGATAAAATTAGCAAATATAGGGGAGAAGATAATACTTGATTTCGCAATACGTAGGGGAGAATGGGATTCCAATCCCATCTTTGGCGCAATGAGGGGTTATTTATACTAAGGATGGAAAGAGGAGAGCCATTGGATGAGGGGACACGTGTTGCTGGATCCTTAGGGCTCGTCCCATCCTAGGCGTCACTCTGTCCCTCCATAGGTCGACTGGTGTTAAATGTTTTTAGCCACATGCTGCTGATTTGACCGTTTGAGAACCTGCCATACGTCCTATCAGTCAGAGATTTGACTTTGGGAAGATCTTTGTACAAAGGATCTTCGTGGAGGCGAGGTGTGGTAGAAGCGGAGTGCGGGCCTTTGCATCCACTGCGTACTTATGGATGAGTCCGATTCATTTGCTGACGCGTGTTCAGTTCGTTCTTAATGTAACCACCTCGGCATGTACAATCAGTTCGTTCTTTGGTTTAATCACCTCGTCCGGTGTGTGGCTTGGGCCACTGGTGTGGACACGTGGCGGGTGAGGTAGCGGGTCTGACACAGGCCCGTAACAATAGTCCCGCAAGTCCATGTATGAATATTTATATAATACAAGGATTTTCAATTCCGAGCTGGGAGGTATGGGGATCTCACTGTGGCCGAGGCGAAATGGGTTGGCAACTCTTTGGAGAGCTGTTGCAACACTGCATTCTGATGGACTGAGGTGAAATGGGTTGGCAACTCTTTGGAGAGCTGTTGCAACACTACATTCCGATGGGCCAGAGGCGAAATGGGTTGGCAACTCCTTGGAGAGCTGTTGCAACACTACATTCCGATGGGCTTGAGGCGAAATGGGTTGGCAACTCTTTGGAGAGCTGTTGCAACACTGCGTTCCGATGGGCCGAGGCGAAATGGGTTGGCAACTCTTTGGAGAGCTGTTGCAACACTACATTCCGATGGGCCGAGGCGAAATGGGTTGGTAACTCTTTGGAGAGCTGTTGCAACACTGCATTCCGATGGGCCGAGGCGAAATGGGTTGGCAACTCTTTGGAGAGCTGTTGCAACACTACATTCCGATGGGCCGAAGCGAAATGGGTTGGCAACTCTTTGGAGAGCTGTTGCAACACTACATTCCGATGGGCTTGAGGTGAAATGGGTTGGGAACTCTTTGGAGAGCTGTTGCAACACTACATTCCGATGGGCCGAGGCGAAATGGGTTGGCAACTCTTTGGAGAGCTGTTGCAACACTACATTCCGATGGGCCGAGGCGAAATGGGTTGGCAACTCTTTGGAGAGCTGTTGCAACACTACATTCCGATGGGCCGAGGCGAAATGGGTTGACCTTGAGCTTTGTGCTAATGATTTGGGAGCCCTTGTATCTTCCCAAGGCAATCATGGGGAGGTGTTCGCTTGCTTCCAAGGCACGCCTCCTTTGGTATGAATGATAATAATGACGACGGCTCCCGTTCATCAAGGCGACGCGCTCAAGCCAAGCGTGTGACTCACTGCTTCATCAGGACCGTTAATTCAAATGACTATTGGTTTGGACGGAGATCCTTGCATTTGAGCGTTGGAGGGTCCAGATTGTGCTCAGGTTAATCCAACGGTTGGGGTGAGTTTGGAGTGCCTATAAGGCCCATTCTTCTCATTTCAGAATCTCTATTTCGTGAAACTCTTTCGAAGTTCTTTCAAACTCTCTGAAACCAAGCGACCGTTTCTATCCTCCGGCGAACGTTAAGGATTCCGGCGACCTCCTTGTGCATTCCGGTGGGCGAGTTCTTTCAATCTGTTTTTAGGTAACGTTCCAGATTCCGATTTTCTTCATCTTCTTTTCGTTTTTCTTTTAGTCTGTCTAGTAAGATGTTGAGTGGACAAGCCGAGGGGGGAAGTGAGGAGAGGCGAGGCGAAGAGAGCACTTCGTTGAGGGAACCTGTGCTAATCTCATCCGACGAACTGAGTAGGGCCATTAGGGCCGGGGAGAACATTTGGAAACGCCCAGATTCCCCCGTGGACACATCCGTACAATGGGGGGCCTCGAAATATCCTTCCAAAATCACCTCGGAGCAGATAGAAAAATGTAGGGAGGTGTTTAGGATTCCTCACAACATTCTGCTCATTCGACCCAAACCTCACGAGAGAGCCTGTTATCCCAGGTCGGGGTGCGTTGCAGTGAGTGACCACCTCCTCCGGGCCGGACTGAGGCTTCCATTCCACCCCTTTTTTCGTCTAGTCCTTAGGTCCTTTGGGTTGGCCCCTACCCAGCTTAATCCCAATGCTTGGTCCCAAATGGTGGGGACGTGGATGCTGTGGCGGAGGGCCAGCATCGGAGTGGACATGCCTTTTAGTGTGTTCCACTCTCTCTTCTTTCCAAAAGCCACGGCGGGGGGCGAGGCGAGCAAAGGCTGGTACTACCTGGTTCCCTGGGGGTCCCACTCGCCGTTCATAGTTGAGACACCCTCCTCGATTAAAGGCTGGAGGAGTTCGTGGTTCTGGGCGTTAGGACGGTGGGATACTATGGAGAATGACCCGATGGCGCCTCTGACCGTCCCCACCACATATTCCACTTGCAGTAAGCAACGTTCCGATTTGAATTTACTTGGCTAACTTTGCTTATGGTTTTAATATTACTGTTCTTCGTAGGCTCCCTCCCGAGGTGTGAAATTGCAGAGGAGGACTGGGATATAATCGCCCGGCTGTATCAGACACCCCTGCCGGAGAGAAGCTACAAGGAGCTGATCGACCAGAACTACCACTTCACGTTGCACGGGCTGATGACGAACAGGGGTGAGTGTACTTCGTCTCGGTTCTGTCTCAATATTTTACTGGAATACTTAAGTAATTTTCTTCCTTGCAGGGGATTTTGAAAACAAGAGGCCTCCCAGGCCCGACCTGGCCACAATCCGCCGAAGCGTGGCGGAGGCCAGGCTGCTGAAGACCAGCTCGGTCGCGTACAAGAAGCAGTCGGAGCGGCTGCAGATGCTGAGCAAGGCAGCTCAGCCCCCTGCCAAAGAGCACGAGGCGGAGGAAGGGGCCTCCCTCGTGCTGAGAAAGAGGCGAGCTGCCCCAATCGTGGCCCCCACCTCTGCGGAGCCTTCTCTTCCGCCGACCGAAGCTGGGGTTAGTGTGGCGGTTCCACCTTCTGCCCAGGCCATCGTGCCTATTACTGTATACTTCGCCGAAGGGGCGACTAAAAAGAAGCTGAAGAGGCCAGCCAGTGCGGCGGGCAAGGGGAAGTCCACTGACTTTTTGGGAAGCAAGGACGAGGAGTTGTCTGAGGCCGTGCTGGAGATGCTTCCCGCAGAAACTGCATTGGCCGCGAGGGTCCATAGTAAATACTGGACCGAGGACTGGGCCAATCACGCCGCCTCGTGCGACATCGAGGACCTGCTGGCGGTGAATAATGCCTGCGTGGCCAGGGCTCTAAGTATGGGGGCCGCAGCAGAAGACCTGGTGAGGGGCCTCCGGAGGAAGAATGAGGATTTAGAGAAGAGGATTGAGGCCTCTTCAAACTGGGAGGCCGAAGTGGAGAAGGCCAAGAAGGAGTTGGAGGAGGTGGAGGAAAAGTGGGTGACCGTTGCCCCGAAGTTGGACTCGGCTAAAATGCACGTTAATCAGTTGAAGAATGAGCTTCACGAGTCCGTCTCCCAGGTGGCGGCCCTGACGAAGAGGGTGGACCAGGCCAATGACCACCAACGGCTAACGTCTGAAGCCTTGGAGGAGGCCAATAAGGAGAGGGCCGAGCAGAGGAAACACACTGAAGCCCAGGCTGAGGAGATAAATTTGCTGAGGGCAGAGGCGAAGAATGTTGGCGAAGTGGCAGTCCAGAATTACAAGGACAATTTCGAAAATACGCCAGAGTATGACGACTTCGCCAACTATTGGGCCTCCTGGGCGGCAAAGGAGATGATGTCCCGGCTCCGTGAGAGGCACCTCGATCTGGATATCAATTTTCTGGAGGAAGAGTTCGGGGGCCCCACTGGGGGCAGGCCTGCCGAGGATGAAGAGGCCCCTCCAGAGGAGGCCGAAGGGGGAGGACCTGGGGTGGCGATTAATGTAGACTAGTTCACAATTCGTATCCCCTATGTAATGGCTTCGGCCTCTTCCTTGGTTATGAATGAAAAAATTTTATTTCGTCAAGTGTTGTTGCCTCTTTTCTTCTCGTTTGTTTCATTGTTTCGTAGAATAGCTTCGAACAAATAACACATCAGACTTAATCACTTAATAAAATGGAAGGTGCTAATGAACCAAGTAACAACGCATCGGACTTACTCAACCACTTAATAAAATGGAAGAAGCCAATGAACAAGAGATAACGCATCGGACTTACTCAACCACTTAATAAAATGGAAGAAGCCAATGAACAAGAGATAACGCATCGGACTTACTCAACTACTTAATAAAATGGAAGAAGCCAATGAACAAGAAGCCAATGAACAAGAGATAACGCAGCGGACTTACTCAACCACTTAGTAAAATGGAAGAAGCCAATGAACAAGAGATAACGCATCGGACTTACTCAACGTGCGTATGTTGCTTCGTCCAGGATGGCACCCGCACCACCTCTGGCTTCAGCAAATTATCTTGGGGGGTGTACCCTTTGGATGGGCTTGCACCTCCCCAAGTTTGATGTGTGCGCGCTGCTTCGTCCGGGATGGCACCCGCACCACCTCCGGCTTAGGCAGAATATCTTGGGGGTGTACCCTTTGGATGGGCTCGCACCTCACCCAGTTCGTATAATGTGTGTGGATGTAGGAACAAAGTGAACAGAACATTCATTTATTTGATTGCAACATTTTCAACAGTACACGTTCCCTACTGATAGTATTTCCTTAGGTGTTCGATATTCCAGGGATGAGGCATCATCTTCCCATTCAGTTCTTCTATCTTATAGGTTCCAGGCCTGACTTCTGCAATCACGCGATAAGGCCCTTCCCAGTTTGGTCCCAAAGTCCCTGCGCCAGGATCTCTGGTCGGAGGGAAAACTTTACGAAGCACCAAGTCCCCAATGCGAAACGCTCTCTTCTTCACCTTGGCATTGTAGTAGCGCATCATTTTTCGCTGGTAGGAGGCGAGTCTATCCTGTGACCCGTCCCTCTTCTCTTCGAGAAAGTCTAGCTCAAGCTTTCTCAGTTCATCATTAGTCACTTCATCGAAGTGGATGCGTCGAGGGGATGGAACGCCAACTTCCACAGGGCTCATAGCCTCTGCCCCGTAAGTCATGGAGAATGGAGTCTCCCCAGTAGTGGTTTTACAAGTGGTCCTGATGGCCCATAAGACCTGAGGAAGCTCGTCAACCCAGGCGCCCTTGGAAGCATCCAGCTTCCTTTTCAAGGTGAGCTTGATGGTTTTGTTGACTGCCTCGACCTGCCCATTTGCTTGGGGGTGATGGGGTGTGGAAAAATGCTTTCTGATTCCAAGCTCATCACATAAGTCCCGGACCTTTCTGTTGTCAAATTGCTTGCCGTTGTCAGACACTAGGGAGTGAGGTATGCTGAACCGGGAGATGATGTTTTTCCAAAGGAACTTGGAGGTGTTGGCCTCAGTGATCTTGGCTAGAGGTTTTGCTTCCACCCACTTGGTAAAGTAATCAATGGAGACTATGGCGAAGCGAGCATTCGCTCTTCCTTTTGGCAAGGGGCCAATGAAATCGACACCCTATTTGGCGAAAGGCCAGGGGCTTGATACCACTGTGAGCTCTTGAGATGGTTGCCTCTGTACATTGGAGAAGCGTTGACATTTATCACATTTGCACACAAACTCAGTGGCGTCCCTTTTCAGGGTTGGCCAGTAATATCCCTGCCTAAGTATTTTGTGGGCCGAAGATGTTCCACCGGAGTGATTTCCACAAACACCTTCATGCACTTCCCTGAGGATGTAGCTCGCATCTTCCCCTCCTGTGCATCTGAGAAAGGGGGAGGAGAAGCCGCGTTCGTATAGGATATCGTCCTGTAGTATAAAGTGCGCAGCCCTCCTTCGAAGCTTTCGCGCCTCGGTTTCGTCTTCTGGCAAGTTTTGCTCTTTCAGATAGGCCAGTATAGGTAGCATCCATGGCGGGGTGCTCTCAATCCACATTAGTTTCTCGCCTTCCTTAATAGACGGTTCAGCTAGGTGTTCGACGGGGACCACCTTCAGAAGCTCTGAATCCTTGTTGTTAGCTAGTTTTGATAAGGCGTCGGCGTGGCAATTCTCTTGGCGAGGCACTTGGATTAGCTCAAATTTTTCGAAGTTGGGCAGGAAATTCATGACCAGCTTCAGGTAGGCCGCCATATGTTTGTCCCTGGCCGTGAAGTTACCGTTGACCTGATTCACCACTAGTTGCGAATCACTGTTTACAACCAGCCTCTTTACTTGCAGTTCCTTGGCGAGCCGGAGTCCGGCCAGGAGAGCCTCGTATTCAGCCGCGTTGTTGGAGGCCTTGAATCGGAAGCCTTACTGCGCAGTTAAGCTTGTGCCCCTCCGGACTTTCCAACACCATGCCAGCCCCGGCGCCTGTCTCCTCGGAGGAACCATCGACGAAGAGGTTCCAAGTAGGAGGCTCTGCTGGTTCCATATCTACTTCAATTTCAGGAGCCTTGGCGAATTCCACGACAAAATCGGCCAGGGCCTGACCCTTGATGGCCGTGCGGGGCGCGTAGATTATGTCGAATTTACTGAGTTCTACTGCCCACTTCAGTAACCTTCCTGAGGCATCTGGCTTCTGTAAGACCTGCCTAAGTGGGAAATTTGTCAAAACATGAACGCTGTGGGCTTGAAAATATGGCCTCAATTTCCGAGAGGTGATGACCAATGAAAGAGCCAATTTCTCCATATCTGGGTATCTCACTTCAGCGGGGAGCAAGGCTTTGCTCACATAGTATATTGGCAGTTGGTGCGACGCTTCTTCTCGCACAAGGACCGAGCTAATCGAGCTTTCAGCTACGGCTAGGTATAGCAATAAGGGCTCTCCTTCCCTTGGTTTGCTGAGGAGAGGTGCTCGCCCCAAGTAGTTTTTCAACTCTTGGAACGCTTCTTCGCACTCTGGAGTCCATTGGAACTTCCCACCTCCTTTGAGGGTTTTGAAAAAGGGCAGGCACTTTTCAGTGGCCCTTGAGATGAAGCGATTGAGTGCGGCTAGTCTGCCAGTGAGCCGTTGTACTTCCTTCGGTTTCTGAGGTGACCTCATCTCGATTAAGGCTTTGATTTTTTCTGGGTTGGCTTCTATTCCCCGTTGATTCGCGATGTAACCTAGGAACTTCCCGGAAGCCACGCCAAAGGCACATTTTAAGGGGTTTAACCTCATGTGATACCTTCTTAGGGTTCTGAAGGCTTCGGCCAGGTGTTCGATGTGTTTCTCAACCATGAGGCTTTTCACAAGCATATCATCAACGTAAACCTCCATTGTTTTGCCGAGCTGATCGGCGAACATTTTGTTGACTAACCTCTAGTAGGTTGCCCCAGCGTTCTTCAGGCCAAAGGGCATCACCTTGTAACAGTAAAGCCCCCTATCGATGATGAAAGAGGTGCTTTCTTCGTCGCCTGGGAACATCGGTATATGATTGTAGCCCGAATAAGCGTCCATAAAGCTCAACAATTCGTGCCCAGCAGTTGAGTCTACAAGTTGATCGATCCGTGGAAGTGGGAAGCTGTCCTTTGGGCAGGCCTGATTGAGGTTTGAGAAATCAATGCAAACCCTCCATTTGCCGTTGTGCTTCTTCACAAGCACAGGATTCGAAATCCACTTCGGATAGTTGGCTTCGCGAACAAAGCCGTTACTGATGAGTCTCTCCACCTCCTCTCTCAAGGCCTCATACCTTTCGGCGTTCAACACCCTCCTCTTCTGTCTATGCGGAGGACAGCTCGAATCGACCCGCAAGCGATGGCAACTGACCTTGGGATCTATACCAATCATATCCTCATGCTTCCATGCGAAAACATCGGAATTTTGTCGAAGGAAGCTTTTCAGCTCCTCCTTAATTTCCTCATTTAACTCTTTTCCGACCTGCAGGACCTTGGATGTGTCTTGGGGGTCTACTGGGAACGTTTCTAGTTCCTCCGTTGGGGCAGCTTGCGATTCTGACTCAACCACCCTGGGGTCCAGTTCCTCCAGAGCTGTTTCAGATCTGGCTTCTGCCATGATTACATCTTGTGTCGGAGGTTGCCCTTCGGGGGCCTCCGTCATTTCAGTATCCAGCACCATGTTGACTCGAGGCTCTGCCTTCCTAAGGGAGTTAAGATAGCACTCCCTGGATCCTATCTGGTCGCCTCGAACGGTTGCGATCCCTCGTTCGGTTGGGAACTTCATGCAGAGGTGATGGATGGATGTGACTGCCCACAGTTCCTTTAGGGCAGGCCTCCCCAGGACACCATGGTAGGCGGATCGGCGGTCAACCACTAAGAACTCCATGAAGTGATGTGCTACCTGGGGCGAGGCTCCCATTTCGACAGCGAGGGTGATTTTACCTCTGGGAATAATGCTGTCCCCAGTGAATCCGTAGAGAGGCGAGTTCATGGGTGTTAGCTCGTGATCCACTGCCATTTTGTCAAAAGTTGTGCCGAACAGGATGTTGACTGAGCTGCCATTATCCACCAGCATGCGTTTCAGCCCGTTGCGAGCCACCACGGCTCTGACTACCAGGGCGTCGCAGTGTGGGAAGTGCACTCCTGTAGTATCCTCTTGGGTGAAGGTTATGGGCTCTACAACCCTTCCACCTTGCGATTGGTTCACCAAGTAACTGACCATAGGTGGGGTTTTCGCCTCCCTGGTATAATTCCTCTGAGCATTTTTTGATTCACCTCCCACGTGGGGTCCTCCAATGATGGTATCTATCTCACGGACTGGTTGCTGCTCGTTCGAGGGGGCCAAATCTCTCCTGGGGCGTTGCCCGTTCCGGGGCCTTTCCCTATCATCGTTCCTATGACTTGGAGAGTGCCGCCTCGTCTCGCCCCTCCTCAGGGGACTGGGCCTTGGATCATTGCCTTCATAATTGTGTTCTCTGCTGTTACGGGGATTGCTTGCAGGTCTTCCTAAGCCTGCACAATCCCTGGTGTTATGGCCATAATGGCGATGAATGGTGCAATAAGGTCGCGCTTCTGGGGGCCTGTCTCTAGGCCTTCCTCCTCTCCCCCTATTTCTAGAGGTGGAGGGTCGTCTCGTATTTCTAGCAGGGTTGCTCGCTCCTGGCCCAGCATTTTCGTAGGCCAAGGTGGGGACCGTATTGAGTGTGGCAGTGGCTAATACTTGTCCCGAGGTGGGGGCCACTGTGTGCCCAGCTTGAGTCCATTGTTGGCTTACTATTTGGGATGTGGGCCCCCTGCCTATCTGCCTCTGAGGTGGTGGAAGCCCTTGGGCAGCCCTGTTCCTGTGATCGATCATTTCTTCGTTGACGATTTCTACTTTCATCATTTCCACCAGCTCGTCATATGTCGAAGGGTTCTTGCTTCGGACATCCCTCCAAAACAGTGTGTTCATGTTCAGTCCTCCTTTCAGAGCTGAAAGGGCCTCCTTGTCCGTGACCTGCTCGCAGTAGGTTATCTCATCAGTGAAACGAGCAAGGTAGTTTTTTAGGGTTTCCCCTGCTGCTTGCCTCATGTCTTGCAAACGTTGAATAGGAGCCTCCCTTCTTTTCTAGAGAGGTATTGGTTCAAAAATGCTTTTTTCAAATCCGGCCAGCTTCGTATGCTGAGTGGTGCCAACCTACTATACCACACTTCGGCAGAACCGCCGAGAGTTAAGTGGAAGGCTCTGCATTTCAAAGCTGGCGAGGCGCCCCTGAGGCTCATCTGTGTCTTGTATTTGTTGAGATATTTTTCCGGGTCGCCCTTCCCTTCGTACTTTGGGATCTTAGGAGGAACAAAGTTGTGAGGCATCGGAAATGTGCAAAGCTCCCTGGAGAAGGGCAGATTGTCATCATCGTCATCAAGCTCATACGACCTACAGGGTCCGTCGGAATCGTTGCCATCTGCCTGCTGCCGAGGTGGAACCTGAGCCGTTTCAGCCCTGTTCCCCCAATCCACTTGGCTTCGCCTTTCCCGCCTATTTCTAGGTGGAGGGGCTTGGACCTCCTGGCTTTGTTCGTGTCCCTGCTGGCGAGTTGTTTGCGGCGGGGGTTGGTTCCTATTTCTAGGTGCCCGTCCGATTCGATCGAAAACACTGACAGACCTCTAAGGTCGTTCATATTCCGGAGGGAAACTACCTCCCGCAGGGGGACCACCGGCTGGGGCAGCGGTGTAATTCGAAGTGTCCATTCCCACATCCCTTTCTACGGGAGCCTCTCCCTGGGGACTCACGTGGGTTCTCCTGCTGGATTCTGCCTCAGCTTGTCTACGCCTCGATTGCTGTGGATGATGCGGGGCTTGAAAACCGCCTTGGTTTTGCACTTGCATGAGTAATTCTTGCATGGCTGCATTCTGAGCCGTGATGGTCCTCATGTTAGTGGCCATTTGGGCCACTTCGGCCGCCAAACGTGCTGCCGTTCTTCTATCTCTACGGTAGCGATGATGGGGCCGCTGTTGCGTAACATTGGTTCGAATGATCTCTTCTTCAGAGACATCCCTTGCCCTCGCATTATCACCTTCACTGGAACTCATGGTCCGAGGTGGCTGAAAAGGACTCTTTTTCAAGAATCGACCCTTTTTTCAAGGGGGAAATGTCAACCGGGTATTTAAGCAATTTTTGTGGGAGAACTCGTGGTTAAGTTAGTTTCCCACTGCCAATCTGTTGACCTCGAAAAATGGTTCGGACACGTGGCCAACATGATAGGTCTTCAAGTCAGCTCTTCCTGTACACGTAGCACGCCGTTAGTCACTCGTGGCCTCTCCCGGAGGGGGTGGGAGCGGCCGCAAGCACTCCGACGGTCAAGTCAGTTTTATATTCGACCGGTAAGGGATTCACCGGCGGTAGAACACTCGCCGGGGAATGATCGATATAGTGTCTCGATAAAATTGGCAAATATAGGGGAGAAGATAATACTTGATTTCGCAATACGTAGGGGAGAATGGGATTCCAATCCCAATCTTTGGCGCAATGAGGGGTTATTTATACTAAGGATGGAAGGAGGAGAGCCATTGGATGAGGGGACACGTGTTGCTGGATCCTTAGGGCTCGTCCCATCCTAGGCGTCACTCTGTCCCTCCATAGGTCGACTGGTGTTAAATGTTTTTAGCCACAGGCTGCTGATTTGACCGTTTGAGAACCTGCCATCGTCCCATCAGTCAGAGATTTGACTTTGGGAAGATCTTTGTACAAAGGATCTTCGTGGAGGCGAGGCGTGGCAGGTGAAGCGTTGCAGCGTGGTAGAAGCGGAGTGCGGGCCTTTGCATCCACTGCGTACTTATGGATGAGTCCGATTCATTTGCTGACGCGTGTTCAGTTCGTTCTTAATGTAACCACCTCGGCATGTACAATCAGTTCGTTCTTTGGTTTAATCACCTCGTCCGGTGCGTGGCTTGGGCCACGGGTGTGGACACGTGGCGGGCGAGGTGGCGGGTCTGACACAGGCCCGTAACAAATACCATTGAAAAATTGATTGGAGAAACTCCCAAATTCTTAATCCATTAGGTCTCACCCAATGGACACTGCCATTATTTTCTCATTGAGTCTTTCAAACGGTCAACTCATATCCCAATAGGTTTACTTGATTCAAACCTGATAACCCACCTTTATTCACTATAGCAAATTAATTCCAAAATCCAAGGTATTGATTCGTTCCCAAAATCGGAAAAATCAAAAGTAATTTTTGATTCCCAATGATTTAATATAGAGTTGGTTTTGATACCACTTGCTGATTTTTTTTTTTATAAACTTAAACTTTATAAAATATTATGAATTGTCACGATATCTATGTCAAATCACCAAAAAAATTAATTAATGTGGAACATACCTTGATTCATTGATTTGTATCTTGAATAATGAATAATGAATCTTGAATTTTGAAATTTTGATCTTTAAATCTTGACTTCTTGTTCTTCAATTTATTTGCTCTAATCATTATTCTTGATTTTTGATTATAATTCTTGATTCTTGATTGTGGGTTTTAGATCTTCCTTTCAACATGATTTTTTAATTAATTCTTGTGTTGATAGAATGTCACAAAGAATGAGAAAATTACAAATGAATTGAGAACCATAACCATATATATAGTTTCTACATGTATTTGACCCATCGTTAAATACAAACTTTAATAGATTTGGTCTTTACATATATAATTTGAACCACACTTTATTTAGATATCCAAAACCCAATTACTTAATTCTTTATTAGATTACTTTAATTTTGAGCTTAATTTTAAGATAGACTTTATACACAATTATTTACATATGTTGCCATACATGGAAAATGAAATAATTTTCCAACATCTTAATCTCAGAAGAAGTTTTTAATTTTAAAAAAAAATTGACAGACAACCCTTTTTTTTTGATACATAGGTATCCCAACTTACACCAAACTATGTCTTGGACCATCCATCCCCGGCCCCTCAGTGTTGGGTGGAAGTAAATTGAGGGATATGTCCAAATTGACCAGGGTCCATGCACCCTTTATACTTCTGATTCTAAGGGAGCCTTCCTCCATGGATATTACATCACCAAGTTGCTCCACCCATAATTGAGTATTACATCACTCAGCTGCTCCATCGAGGATTCGAACTCCCCACACTGAGGTTGCAAGCCCAACAATACCCGTCCTTTGCCAACTCGAATGCGCCCTGGGGGGTGACAACCCATTTTTTTTATATAGCATTTTGGTCATAATAGAGATAATCTTTAAATTTAAAGTTAAATCTACACATTCTGTCGCCTCTCCTTCAGTTACCACAAATTCAAGGGGCATCTCCGATGTTTCTTTCTCTTTTGATTCCTGCTTGGTTGCCAAGTGCCGATGACACCTCCAATGACTGCACCATTCGCCTCTGGGAAGTCGCCATAGAGTCCTTCATTAAGACTCTCAATGGACACACTAATTATGTGTTCTAGCTCTTTTGAGGAGGCTGTATGCTTTTGGGATGTGAAGTCTAGAAAGTGCCTCGTACACTCAGACCCTGTGACCGTGGTTAATTTGACTATTTGAGTCATGATGGGACAATGTTTACTCTTGAATCAAATTGAACCAAATTAAACTAAACAGAGTGATTATTCTTATGTTAAATACCCCGAACGAGTATCTGAATCGAGAATCGATGGGTTCGGTTCGATTCTCTATTCTAGACCAAGAATCAAAAAATCAAATATCCCAAATTTTTTTTAAATCTTAAATAAGCTAAAGTATTCTATTTTTTTCTAAAGAAATTTGCTAACTAAATTTTCATTGGTTAAGAGGTCGAATTAAAAAAAAAAAAAATTAATTACCCTTTACCTACCGATATTCCTTAGGAGTACATTTGAATTTTTTATTTATTAAACTTGATTAATATTAGCAACGAAAATTTTGTTGGTAATATCAACTATTCTTCACCCACAGAAAACTAGTATGTGAAAGGTTAACACTTTTTTTTTTTTTTGAGAAAAGTTGAATTATATCACCTACAGAAATGCTGCTGGTATATATTAAGCATATCAAACAATAACATTAGACACAAAATATATGTTGGTGAAGATCTACCACTTTTAGGGTTTGATAAAACTCTTGAATCAAATTAAACCAAATCGAGCGATTCTTCTTAAGTTAAATACTCGAACGGGTATCTGAATCGAGAATCGACGAGTTCGGTTCGATTCTCTATTTTAGAACAAGAATAAAAAAACGAATGCCCCCAATTTTTTTTTAATCTTAAAAAAGTTAAATTATTTTATTTTTTTCTAAATAAATTTGCTAACTAATGACATAAATGTAAAATGTATAGTTTTTCCTCTTTATTTAATATGATCGTATGATTATTTTATGCCAAAATGTACTTATTAATCTCATATTTGGTTTATGTGGCAATTTAATAGATATGACGTAATTTGAGAGAAATAAGTGAAAATAGTCAAAATGGAAGAAAGTAAAAGTTTAGGGACTAAAGTGCAAATACTCTAAACTTGCTTCTAACCTTGTGGTGAAGATATGAGAGTGTTAGAGTCAATTGGATGAAGGAAGGAGTCAAAGGGATGAAACATAATCAAAATATTATCATATATCAACTTTCAAGCTGAAAAGTTTTACACCGATTTTCTACCTCATCTTGAGACTAGTTTTTGACATGGTAGATGATCGAATTCGAAGATGGTATCTGAAGAAAGGTTGTATCCCTTTGCATTATCTTTCCAATATATCTTGAATCGTCTCAAATCGAATATCGGAAGAGGAAGTTATGACGAAAATACTAAAAAGGACGCAGAATTTAAAACAGCAACACAGCGCCCAGGCGCCGGTAGCCCAGAAAGAATAGA
This sequence comes from Fraxinus americana, assembly GCA_035079005.1. Taxonomy (NCBI): domain Eukaryota; kingdom Viridiplantae; phylum Streptophyta; class Magnoliopsida; order Lamiales; family Oleaceae; genus Fraxinus; species Fraxinus americana. Next base: position 32,895,746 of record CM068712.1, read on the forward strand.
TTTTCAGCGCCTAGGCGTTGCACCCATAGCGCCTAGGTGCCGTGCAGTGCAAATTAGTTTTTTTTTGTATGTATAGACTGCGAGAAACCTAGAAAAACACCCCAAAACACATCAGAACTTCTCCAACCTTTTTTCTCTCTATTTTTTCTTAGATCTATCATGTATAGTTACTCTTAGTGCTTGATTGAAGGATACCGAAGCCTTGGAAATTATTATAACTGTGAGATCCACCTATTTTCATTATTTAATTTATATTTTCAGTATTGAATATTTTTCTATGCATAATTTTATGATTGCCATACTTGATTGTTAAGAGATCTATTAGTTTTTCATATATTGCAATCTATAGTTAAGTTAAATCCCAAATCCGTAATTATTTGAATAATTTAACTTGTGAAGCATTAGAATTTGATAATTTTCTGCGATAGATGTTATTGAATTTTAAGAAGAATGTTTAAATAGATTGAATGCAACCATTGGTATTTGTATTATCTAGTTCATTGATTTCTCTATTGTTTAAAACTGTTATTAAATTGAATCTTTAGCGCTGATCTGAAATTATTTGATCATTAGGATTAATTAGAACGCTGGTTTCTGATTAATTAAAATTAAGGAGAAATATGAATTTATTCCAACGATGAATATTGTGAATGTGGATTGATTATTCTTTGTGAATTGATGAATGATTATAAATCTCCAATGGTGGAAGTTGACTTTGATCAAGACTCGTTTCATTGGTTTAATACAACTCGTTAATTTATATTATTATTTGTTATAAGATTGATTTTGTTATAAACAAACCTTCAATCGTTATACGAAGCATAAATTGTTGAATTGCACACTTTTCGTGAGATCGACTTTTACTTCTATTACTACACTAGTTTTAGATGTTTAATGACTATTTTTGGGTGCCTAGACAACACACCAACTAATAATTTAACCCAACATCAAAATATCACTTTCATATTTCTAATTTTTAGCCCAAGTCTAATTAATCAAATTGGCCTAAATTTTACCTAAATGTCTTATTTTGTAAAAGCTAAAATTGAACATGTTATTAGTTGAATTAATATATCGTTATTATAAATATTAAAAATTTTAATTATTGTATGGAACCCGAGAATCGAATGAAACCTAATCGAATCCGAACGGTTCCAAAGTTAAATTTTGACCTACGATTCCATTTACTAAATACTCGAAAATTCGAGTTTGATTTGATTCTCCTTAGAATCTGATCGGATCATGTCCAATCCTAACCATTTTTACCAACAAGAATTTCATTGGGGATTTTCGCAGTTAAAAGTCTAATACTTTTATTAACAGATAACTAATTCTGATTACCAACGGATTGTATCCGTTGGTAATTATCCGTAGGTAAAAAGCTGACTTTTAGTCGTGCTTGTTGATATTATAGATTCGCAGTAATAGTATATGTTCATCGTTGACTTAACTACTATTTTCTATTATGCCTTTGTTGTTTTAATTTCTTCGATAGCCATCCCGTATTCTTCGTTTTGATGCTATTCATTTATATATATAGGATGTATGTGCGGTAGATAAATAGGATTATTAAGGAATATAATTGCTTGCTAACAATAATAGGCTGGGGAGTGGAAGATTTTTGGGTTGTAAGGATCAAAAGGGGTCCTAGGTAACTCAATTGCTTAATTACCTCGTCTAATTTCTTCTCTCTTTACTTAGTTGATAACTGATTTTGATTGTATATACACACTCTTTAAATTATCTCTAATTTTTTTATATTCTCTTCGCGTACTAACTTCAAGGTAGAGTATTCAGCTTTTAGGTGTGGATAGAATCTTATACCCATACTTTGCAAATACTTACTAATTACTGTTCTTTGACTAAATCTTGGATCATACTGTTGAGAATCAAACAGATTCTCGAGAGAAGGAGTAGAAGAAGAAAAAAACTTTGGAGAGAATATGTATCTTTTATTTATTGTATTGCAATGAAAATTGTATCGATTACAGCAGACCTTTAGCTATATTTATAACATGACTCAACAACTAATCGAACTGATTAATTGAACTGAATAACAGAAAATAACTAACTCCTAACTCAATTAACTCTTTAACTAACTCTTCTTCCCAGCTGGCTTTTCTTCTATTTTTGCTTTTTCTTCTTTTCTTTTTAATTCCATATTGTCAATGTGTGATGCAATATTCCAACACCCCCCTCAAGATGAACATGTACGTTAAGAAGGTTCATATTGCGAAGAATGTGATGGAAAGATAAAGAGCATAGAGGCTTTTTGAAGATATTCGCGAGCTGAAGCCGCGATGGGATGTGAAAAATTTTCAGAACATTTTGCTGCAATTTTTCTGGAACAAGGTGACAGTAGATTTGAATGTGTTTCGTCCTTTTGTGCTGAACTAGATTGGTGGCTATTGAGAAAGCTGATTTGCTGTCTGTATAGAGAAAACTTGGTTGTGGATGAGCAATGTGCAGGTCTTGTAAGGCGTAAAGGAGCCATTAAATTTCACATGCAGTTGTTACAAGTGCTCGATACTCTGCCTCTGCTGATGATCGACTGATGTTGATCCGTTTCTTTGATTTCCATGAAATCAATGAGCTACCAAGAAATATTGCAAAGCCAGTGACACTTCGTCGAGTATCTACACAACCTGCTCAGTCACTATCGGAGAAAGCCTTTGATTGCAAGTCGGGAAGAAAAGGCCTTGACCCAGCAGTTACAAGAAATTGGCTAACTACCTAGACATAATAGGCTAAGTCAGGCCTTGTGATAGTTAAATACAATAATCTACCAACAAGCCTTTGATAACCAGATGGATCTTCATACAAATTTGTGTCATATGCAGATAGCTTGAGATTGGATTCCATGGGGAAAGCAGCAGGCTTTGATCCAGTTAAACCATTGTCTTGGAGGATGTCAAGTGAATACTTTCTCTGGCATAAGGAAATACCAGATTTGGACCTTGCAACCTCTAAACCAAGAAAATATTTCAGCTGCTCTAAATCTTTGATGGTAAATTTGTCTTGTAAAAAGGTTTTCAAATTCTGAATTTCTAGGATGCTGTCACTTGTCAATAGCACATCATCGACATAGATTAGTAAAGTAATAAATGAATGGTCAGACTTCTTGATGAATAGGGAGCAATAGGGAGCAATTATAGTTGCCTTGGACAAAACCATAGTGAAGGAGGGAATTAGATAGCTTAGCAAACTACTGCCTGAAAGCCTGCTTTAGACCATATAAACTCTTTAGAAGTTTACATACCATTATGTTACCTTTTGCAGCCAAACCAGGAGGTAATTCCATGTATACCTCTTCATGTAAATCTCCATGTAAAAATGCATTATTGAGTTGATGGAGATACCAATTTCGTGTTGCAGCCACAGCAAGTAAAAGTCGAATGGATGTGATTTTTGCCACATGTGAAAAAGTGTCAAAGAAATCCAAACCTTCTTGTTGAGTATATCATTTTGCCACTAATCTAGCTTTTTGTCTTTCTATGGTTCCATCAGTCTTATATTTAATCTTAAAAGACTCATTTACAACCAATGGCTTCTTTGTTTTCAGGAAGGGTAACAAGCTCCTAAGTTTTATTTAACTCCAAAGCATGAATTTTACTTTTCATGGAAACTTGCCATTCAGGCATTTGAGAAGCTTGTTTAAATGTTTTAGGTTCTGAAGAATTTGAGATGGATGCCAAAAAGGTTTTATGGGATGCAGATAACGTTTTAGGTGAAATAAAATGATGAATGAGATAATGGTTACTTGCGATTGGAAGACAACCAGATGATTCTAACGCCTGAGATGAAAATTGAGGAGAAGAGACATTACCACAATAGTAGTCCTACAGATGACTTGGGGTATGTTTAATTCTGCTAGATTTCCTAATAGGCCCAGTAATCTGAATTTATGATTCATCAGCGTTTGATGGGAGAAGAGAAGAAGGTAAACCTTGTTCAGCATGTGTTGCTGGTTCAAGAGAAGAAGATTGGGAATTAGGTGATGATGTAGAGGATGGATTGTGATCTAAAGGAAAATGAGTAGTATAGCAACGATCTGGAAAATATTCTGAGGTGGGAAAGAGAAAGGAATGAGGTTCAGTAGTCATAGAAAGAACTTTAAAAGGAAAAATAGTTTTATGAAATGTAACATTTCTAGAAACAAATATTTTATTGGTGCTTAAGTCCATAAGTTTGTATCCTTTGAAATTAGGAGGATACCCTAAGAATATGCACTTGATTGCTCTAGAATCAAATTTTTATCTATGTGCTGTTAACGTGGATGCAAAGCAGAGGCAGCCAAAAACTTTTAGATGTGAAAGGTTGGGTATTTTGTCAAAAAAGCATTTCAAATGGGATCTTGTTTTAGAGGAGAGGTGTAGGAATTCTATTAACAATTTGTGCTGAAGTGAGAACACGGTCACTCCAAAACCTTAGGGGAAAATGAGCTTGGAACATTAGTACTCTAGCTCTACTTAATAGGTGTTGGTGTTTCCTTTCCACAACTCCATTTTGTGGGGGAGTTTTTACATAACTTTTCTAATGTAGGATGCCATGTTCGTTGTAAAACTCTGTGAGAAAAAATTCTGGACCATTATCAGTCCTTATGACTTTGACAGAGATAGAGTGCTGGTTTTCCAACATTTTACAAAAAAATTGATTAAGGATGGTACTTTTGATTTTGCTTTCATCATGTATACGCACGTACATATGATAAAATCATCTACTATGGTCAAAAAATACTTAAATCCAGATAGGAAATGGTACAAAAAGGACCCCAAATGTCACAATAGATCAACTAAATTTTTTTATTAGAATTGCTTTGTGATACAGAGAAATGAAGTTTCCTTTGTTTTGCTAAAGGGTATATATCACAAACACTTGTACAGGCAAGAGTGATGGAAGGTTCAATATGTTTGAGATAAGCTAATTTTGAATTGGATACATGTCCTAACCTATAGTGCCAGATATTTGAATGTTATTGTGTGAAGGCTTAAACATAAAGTGCACAGTTAAAAGAACAGGGTTGAGTCTTTGATGGTTGAGTCAATCTGGAAGTTTGAATCAAGTGGTAAAGCCCCTCTTTCTCAAATGCAATCCCAATCATCTTCCACATCGATTGATCCTGTAAAATGCCATGAGAAGCAGTAAACATGAGACAAAGGTTAGAATGTTTGGCAAGTTTTGAGACAGATAATAGATTGAAGGAAAAAGTGGGAACACACAAGATATTATGCAGTAGTAAAGTATTGGAGAGACACACGGTACCAATGTGTGAAGCAGGAACTGTAATACAATTAGTAAGCTTTATAGATGCAATGATGGATCTTGGCGCAGAATGATATAAAAGTGGTGAACAGATCATATGATCTGTTGCACAAGTGTCAAGGATCCAAGTTAAGTTGGAGTGCAATGTGGAAGTAGCAGAGTCACAATAAGATGAATGCGATTTAGGTTGTGGTCTACCAGAAAGTTTGGACGCAGATGTAGAGACAAGATTAATAGCTGGCGATGTAGTGATGTTCTGGGTAGATGAATCTGATGAAGTGGAGTTAGCAAGTGCCATTAATTTCTGAAATTCCTTTGGAGTAAATGAAAACTTTTGTTGCTCATCACCATTCTGATTATAAGCCTCTTGATTTGTGAGTACAGCATGTGCAGCAGTAAAATTCCTCTTTCCCTTTAGTCCAGTCCACCAAGGAGGATATCCATGAAGTTGAGAACATTTATCAACTTTGTGTCCATTATATTCGCAGTAAATACAGTATAGTGTAGACGTCTTACTTTATCCATGAATGACTTGGCTGAAAATTCTGCTGATTAGGTTGCTTGGTCATCAAAGCATGTGCCTCATTATATGTGATGGAGTTTGTAAGTTGTTTCTAGCTTTCCTCTTGAAGCAATAGAGAGAAGACCTTGGCCATGCTAGGTAATGGAACCATAAGGAGTAATTGGCTTCTGATTGATGCAAATGAATCATTTAATCTAACCAGGAATTTTAGAACATAGTCAGACTGTTGTCGAGTTTGTAGAAATTGGAACAACTCACAAGTGCATGTTGCCATTTTCCCACAGGTACACGTTAGAAATGGCCTATAGCTAATGTATTCATCCCAAAGAGCCTTAAATGAATTGAAATACTCAGTAATTGAAGAAGAGCCTTGACTTATACAGCTCAATGATTCTCTAGATCCATGACTCCTAAGATATCTTGTCCATAATTCATTCCATAGATCAGCAACAATGGTCATAAACAACAAGCTGTTTCGTATATCTTCGAAAATTGAATTCATCAACCATGAGAGAACTAGATTATTTGCACGTAACCATGCAGTATGATTGATGAATTGATTAGTAGGTGGAGAAATAATGGAGTCATCAATGAATCGTACCTTGTTCTTGACTGTCAATGCCATGTTTATTAAACGACGCCAAGCAACATAGTTATCTCCATTGAAGATCTCTGATACTAATAAAGCACTAGGATTATCACTTGGGTGAAGGTAGTATGGACTGGAAGAGTCATCAGATGGATTGGCAGAATTACCAAAACTCATATTAGGAAATCAGGAGACCAACGCATAGAAAATTTCAGAGCAGCACTAATTTAGGTAGATACTGATGGGAAGCCTTAGTTTGATGGATCTTTGCTCTGATACCATGTTGAGAATCGAACAGATTCTCGAGAGAAGCAATAGAGGAAGAAAAAAACTTAGAGAAAAAATGTATCTTTTATTTATTGTATTGCAATGAAAATTGTACCGATTACAGCAGACCTTTAGCTATATTTATAACATGACTTAACAACTAATTGAACTGAATAACATAAAATAACTAACTCCTAACTCAATTTACTCTTTAACTAACTCTTCTTCTCAGCTAGCTTTTCTTCTATTTTTGCTTTTTCTTCTTTTCTTTTTAATTCCATTTTGTCAATGTGTGATGCAATACTCCAACACCTGCGTTTGCAACGGCTCTGGAATTTCAATACGGGAAAATTTCGTCAAACCTATGGGAGCTTTAGTCCCGTAAAATAGTTTAAAAGCTAGAAGGTCACGAAGACAATTATATTAGTAACATGTCGGGCCTAAGAATATGATTGCATCGATCGTGCTCTTGGAAATGACAAGAGATAAAAACCCAGGAAGAGGACTGACTTGTTTACAAGGAAATATAATTCTCTGACTTTACTATCCAGTAAACACAATGAAAACCTCATAGTTATAGTGGTAACAGATCCAAGCAATTCCACTGTACTTTTTTGAAGAAAAATTGATCATAACTTATTCATTCTCGAATGATTTTACACCTGTTATTTTTTGATTGTTCGTCGCAAACCACCACGAGGTAAATCTTCCTTCATCGATTTTCTGATTGTGAAGATTCTTTCCTATTTATGTCAAGTCACAATCGTTGTGCCACCACCACAAATTATGAATACGTCCATATTGAGTCACATTATCTCATCTCTGAATCGTATGGCAGTAAATGTGAGATGGTAGTCAAAGACAAACTCTGGTGGGCTTATAATGGGATTTGTTCTCAAGTGAGTCATTAGGTGGACCGTGGACGTGTGTTTGTTGTTAAACATAGTGCCCACTCTGTGTGGACCCTACAACATATTTCTCTCGATTATTCACAATCATTTTTGTCATCAACTCCATTCATGCAGAACCACTTAAATTTGCACGTTCTTTTTTTTTTTAATTTCTATATTTTGTTTATTATATTATTTGTTAGTGGAATAAAATTCTATATATAAAAAAAAAAAAAGCTAAAAGTTTGTCTCGAGTTTTATAAATGGCTAGACTTAGGCGAGTGGGTTCAAATAGAAAAATTCAAAATTTACAAGATTATAGCTCTGCAGACATAAAATAAACCCATGTTTGGTAGAGATTAAAATCAGATTTTTAGTAGATTTTGATAAAAGTTGATGAAATGTGTAGATGAAAAATTATGGATTTCATGATATGTGTGGTTAAAATTAATTGTTGACTTTGATTTGAAATTTTAATTGAATTTTAATCAAAACTAAACCGGGACCTATAAAAACGAGTAGGCCATTTAAGTCTATTAAAACCAAATTTTACTAAGGCCCATTTGTGTTGTAAAAAGGACAGTGAACAACACACACATTTGGTTACGCTAAAAAAATTAATTAAAATTTAAATCAAAATCAATTATTAATTTTAATCATATATTTTATGTGACTCACAACTTTAATAGCACATTCAATAAACTTTTATTCAAATTTATTATAAATCTGTTTTTTTTTTTTATTTTAAAAATTATCTAAACCAAACAAGTACCGATACTATATTTTCACAAGCTTGACATTTTGAGCAATTTTTTAGTTATGCTTTTGTAAAAATTGCACAGTAGATCTTGTAACGACCCAATCTATTTCATTTATTTTATAAAAATAGACTTGAGATGGTACCCAACAAATCAACAGTCATCTTTATTTAATTTAAACGGAAATTTAGACCGTAAATTTAAGGTTAACATAGAATGTCAATTGCTCGGACTCAAAGAAAAACATTAGATAGAAATTTAACATAAGAATGTTTTTCACAAATAAATTGAAATTTTCATTACTGAAAACTTTTACTTAGCGACCCCATAAGCATCACTTGTTCAATCTTTCACGCGTCCACATGACCCGTTCCAATCTGAAAATTTTGTAATAGTGAGTATTTCTGAAAAACACTCAGTAAAAATACATGCATATTCTTATTAACATGATGTAAAATTTAAAATGGCATAACATACCAACTTTTCTTATATTTAGAATAAACTGGTCGCGATATCCAATAGCTAAAAAAAATTTTATTTGACCAAACGGTCTATCCCGAAGGATTTAACATAGAAATCGATCAGAATGCCTTTTAGTATTTCATGCTAAAATTTATATAAATATCAAGAAATAAGAATTTACCACTTGCACAAAGTATTATTACCTTAGTTGATATCACAAATTCTCAAAATATTCCTTGAGAAAGTAAAAAAAAAATGGGCAGAATGTTTGTAAGAGGATGGAAACCAACTTGTGAAATTTTGATTGTGTTTGATGAAATAAATAATATTTCTTAAAAAAAAAAAAATGAAATCACTTTCTGCATGGTAATGAGGAGAAAACAACTTCCCACAAATCCTCTACATATAAAAAGAGTGAAGGTTTGTTTTACTGTAGAAACTATTTTCTTATCCTACCTTATCCTATAGACGACACCGTTTTAGGAGTGAAGGTTTGTTTTACTGTAGAGACTATTTTCTTATCCTACCTTATCCTATAGACGACGCCGTTTTTCATTTATTTGGTATTTCCCCCCTCTCTCTTCATTCCGCCTTCAGTCCAATCCAGCCCCGTCTCTGTTTTCTTCGAATCGAGCTCAAGCCTTCGAAAACCCTAGACGTTCGCCGCTTCCGCCGCTACGTTTGGTTTTGAAGCATAGACCTTCGCCGCTCCGTTTGGTAGGTTTGTCCCGTCTCTCTTCGTTTCGACTTCAATTCAATCGAGCCCCGTCTCTGTTTTCTTCGAATCAAGCCTTCGAAAACCCTAGACGTTCGCCGCTTCCGCCGCTACGTTTGGTTTTGAAGCATAGACCTTCGCCGCTACGTTTGGTAGGTTTATTTAGTTGTCAGCTGTGTCCTTTCTTCGTCATCGATCTAGGTTTGTTAATCGTCTGCCTTTTTTGTTGCCTTTTTTCAGGTTGTCTGAGTTGATGGCTGCAAGTGCGAATGGTGGCGCTAGAAGTGGTAACGGCGGGCAGGAGGATTCTACGGCGAGATCTACCCGAGTGCCCTCCGCCACAACCCCGGCTTGTCAGTCGACTGGTCCCCTGAAGAACAGTCCACACTCGAAAATTTACTTACAAAGTCAGCTCCCGATTCTTCCTCTTCTTCTTTCTGATTCTGCATAAATGTATGCATAAATGTATGTTATTTGGGTGCTGGCCCTTTTTTAATTTTTTTTGCTATGTTATCATTTCAACTTCCCTGAATATAGCGAGTTTCATCATAGATCTTTTGTGCTGAATTTGGGTCTTTGGGTGTTCTTCATCATAAATATTCTGTGCTGAATTCGGGAATTGTGATAGAATAGTACCCTCATAGTACGTGGATGCTTTGAAGTTTAGCTGAAAATGCCTCATTTTCAAGTTCAGCTCTCGGTTCATCAAAATTTTAATCTATTAATTCGCATTCCCATCAAGTTTGAAAAGCAGTGTTCTTGGCCAGACCAAGACAAATTGCTGAATTTCACATCAGTGTTCATTTACTTGACATATTTACTGCCAATTTAGAAAGAATAATTCCACTCCAAAGGACCAAATGTTTTCCCATGTAGCTGGTTTTATGTTATTGTGGATATTACTTGGTCGTTGCTCACTGATCTGATTCTGAATGTACCTTTTGCAGATTTAACTCTGATACCACCATTGTTCGGTATGCTAAAATTTCTCAGGCGTTAAAAGATAAGACTGTTCGGGATGTGGCATTACGTTGTAGATGGATGACCGTAAGCTTTTATCTTGTCGTTTTCTTTCTCCTCATTTCAGTAGCTATGATTATTTGCTTTTAGAAATGGCCTTACAGAATTGCTTTGGCATCTGCTTTTTTTTTTTTTATTAAATCAAAATTTAACAGGAAATAATGATTGGGATTGAGGAACTAGAAGTATTTTAAATTTTGGGATAATGAGTTTTTGCTTTTGACGTTTGAAAACATTTTTCATTTTTTCATTATGTTTGTAGATAATGTCTAATTCTCGTCGGGTATGTGTTTCCAATGATTGCAACGATGGAGCTGAGAAAGGTTTTCTGACAAACAAAAGAAAAATACAAAATAAGAGACCAAGAGAATCATATGCAAAGCGAAAGGAATTCAAAGGAAACAAGGAAATACATATTGGTCGTCCTTCACGTGCATCACAATTACAAGGTCAATTACTCTTTATTCTTCACACATAAAGTCGTTCATGTTTTCTAATATCTTCATGATTGACAAATTTTGAATACGTAAAATTTCTTAGTATAGCCAAAAAAAATCACTGTAAAAAAAAAATAAATTCACATATCTAGGTTGTTTTCATTATTTTTATGGAGTTAAAACCATTTTATAGTGTATTCAAATTCTTAGTTTTCCAAAATTTGTTCTGTGCTGGAAAACAAATGCTCACCTATCTAAGTTCTTTTTATTAGTTTATATAGAGATGTAGTTATTGTACATTTTATTTAAATTCAATTTAGAATTTCTTTTTGTACTATATAGCATGAAGTATTAGATATTTTCATAAAAACATGTGTTATTTCAATTTTTAGTTTTCGTTTTCATGAATGCGGTCATCGAAAAATGTGTAGAAATGAATAATTTCTTTTTAACAATTTGATGAGTTTTCATTTTTTTTTTTTTAAAATGAAGGCATGTGTCATAAGAATGTTAAGGTCAACTATTCATCTCATTTCTACCTTTTAATCGAAGAAAGACGTGTATCATGTAAAGGAGCAACTAGAGAATGGAAAGAAAATCATAAATTCAGTCCTCTTTTTTCTTGAAACAGACACAATATGAGATGAAGTCTGAATTCATATAAACCATATTATACCTCATTAACTTGGCTTGGGATGATATCATGATAGCTGTAGTTTTTTTTTTCTATTTTAATCTGAAGTATCAATTAAAAATTAAAAACATGAAGGCAGACATACCATGCACACACCAGTAATGCAAATTTCCTATATGCTGCTGAAGGCAATTATGAATTGATGTGATGTGAACAAGGAACAACAACAGATCGGAACAAAGACGTTGGAATTCCTGTGAATGTCTACCGTAGTTTGTGAAGAATTCGTATTCTTGTTTCGATCTCTATTTTCGGCTATAATCCTCATATTCTTGAGATACTGAAATTGGTGAAATCCCTAGATTTGGTTATAAAGAGTGGTGATATGAATAGATGGGGACAATGGCGAAAAGAATTGAGGAAAGAGAGAGACGGCTGCCTGGATGGGAAAAACGGGTGAAAGAAAGGAGGAAAGAGAGAGACGGCTGTGAGGGATTGTAAAAGATTTTCAGTGAATTTTGTGGCCCTAATTAGTTTAATATATTTAAGATTTAGTTGGATTATTAATTGGTTTATTTTTTTAAAAAAAATTAACTCTAACTGCCAACTAAGGACAGTGCTTAACATAAGCTAAGCACGGTGCTTAGTTTGTGTTCTTGGAAGCTACATTGTTTTTAATACAAATTGATCTTTATGGTGTGTTTTTGTATATGTGCTTGTTAATGAAGCTAATTAAAATCTGTCTATTGTAGATTCACACTTTCGTGACGATGTCTTGTCTGGTACTGAGACACTCGCTTCTTGCTCCATCATCCTAGGTCCTGAATCTTGTACTGACACTACAGGTATATTTAACAATGAAATTGAACTTGAAGAACATGGTGAACGTATTTCATCCTTAAGGTTACCTGCAATTCCAGTTGAACCTTACATTTTACCATCGCCTACGATTTGTAGTTACTGTAATGCAAAGAAATTTTACAAAGAACCTAAAACTTTTTGTTGTTCTGATGGAAAAATTAGATTATGCCTTAGTACTGTACGATCTGATTTGTATGATTTGTTCACATCATCGTCGCCTGAAGCTTTACAATTTAAGACTATTTGTCGAAGTTACAATAACCACTTTGCTTTCACATCGTTCGGCGTAAAATGTGACACTGATTTATGTAGGATGAATAAAGGAATTTATACTTTTAGAGTTCAAGGTCAGGTGTATCACTACATAAACCCATTGTTACCACATGATGGCAAACCAAGTTATTTACAATTATATTTTTATGATACTGAAAATGAAATTCAAAATCGTATGAACACTTCTAATCGCTTTTCAGAATCAATGTTACAAAAATTGATAGATATTTTAAAGATCAATCCTTACTCAAAGTTTTTTCGCTCTCTAAATAGTATTGGAGATTTAGAGACGTATAAAATACAAATAAGATGTAATTCCGAACTCGATCAAAGGGTATACAATCTTCCAACAACATCTCAAATAGCTGCAGTTTGGGTTGATGAAGACCCTACTGCAGAAGTTAGAGTTCGCGATATAACCATTTTTGGTCATTCTGGATCATCTCATAGAGTCCATTATTACTTTGGTTGTTATGATCCTCTTCAGTACCCTTTGTTGTTTCCTTATGGTGAACCTGGATGGCACGAGGGCATTAAAAAAATTACTAAAACACACCCTTCTTGTTTTCTTGCTGTCGAAGATGTAATCGACATTAGAAATATGAACTCTGCAGAAGAACTAATTGAGAGAGAGAATGCAGGTATGTCAATACAAATTGTTTCTTCTCTTTTATCCATTTGTAATGTAATTTACTTTTATTTTCCTATGCCATTTCAAATATTGTCTTCTTTGTTTCTTTTAGGGGTTACAAAATCAAAGAAAAGATCCCAAATTTCTTGTCGGGAGTACTACTGTTATAAATTACAAATTAGGACTTCAGGTAACTCGATCTTACTTCATGCTGGTAGACTTTTACAACAATATGTAGTTGACATGTATGTGAAAATTGAAACATCTAGATTAGATTACTTTAGAAATAACCAAAAACATATACGTGCTTTGAATTATACCAAGGGATTGTTGATACTATTGGAACAGGGAATGTAGAGGGTATAAAACTGGTAAGAAAATTGTTTTACCATCATCTTTCACTGGTGGTCCTAGAGATAAGAAAAAAAGATATATGGATGCAATGGCTTTAGTTCAGAGATTTGGAAAACCTGATATTTTTTTAACAATAACTTGTAATTCTAATTGGCCTGAGATAAAGCAAGAATTACAGCACAACGATGAAGTACATAATAGACCTGATTTAATATCTCGTGTGTTTAGATCTAAATTGGAAACGTTGAAACACGACCTATTTAAAGAAAAAATATTTGGTCCTATTGCAGCATACATATATGTGATTGAATTTCAAAAAAGAGGTCTTCCACATGCTCATTTCTTGTTGATTTTAAAACACGGATCAAAAATTACTTCTACCAATGTCATTGATAGTATTGTTTCATGCGAAATTCCTGACCAAAATAATTATCCTTATTTACGTTCTCATGTTATCAAGCATATGATGCATGGTCCTTGTGGAATTCTAAATCCAAAAAATGTTTGTATGGAAAAGAACCACTTGTGTAAAAATAAGTACCCTAAAGAATATTCAACAATTACCACTTTAGGCAATAATTCATACCCTTTATATAGACGACGTGATAACGGTGAACGAGTTAAGGTTAGAGGACAGTATTTAGATAACAGATGGGTAGTGCCTTATAATCCTTATTTGATAGCTAAGTATGATTGTCATATTAATGTAGAAATTTGTTCCACCATAAAAGTAGTTAAATATTTATACAAATATGTTTACAAAGGTCATGATCGAATAAGTTTTTCTTTGCAAAGTAACGGACTTGATAATGATATTGATGAGATCTCACAGTATCAAACAGCTAGGTGGATATCTCCGCCGGAAGCGACTTGGAGAATTTACGGATTTATTTTATCTGAGAATTCTCCATCTGTTATTCCTCTACAATTACACCTTGAAAATGGTCAATTGGTTACGTTTAACAATTCTGATAATCTAACAAAAATTGTTTCAAGAGATTATGTACAACGTACAATGTTAACTGAATATTTTCGTATGAATTCCACAAATGAAAAGGCTAAAACATTATTGTATAGAGATTTTCCTATTCATTTTGTTTGGGATGCTCAATCTAAAATTTGGACTCCAAGAAAAAGCAAAGATGTAATTGGTCGAATCGTTACTGCGAATCCATCTGAAGGTGAAAGATATTACTTACGACTTCTACTAAATCATATTAGAGGTTCAACATCCTTTGAAAGCTTGAAAACAGTTAATGATGTTAATGTATCATCTTTTCGTGAATCAGCTCTATTACATGGCTTGTTGAATGCGGATAATAATTGTGAACTTTGTTTAGCTGAAGCAATAGTTTATCAAATGCCAAATTCTTTACGTAGATTGTTTGCCACTATATTAACTTTATGTGCCCCTAAAAATCCTTCAGCTCTTTGGTCTAAATTTATACCATACATGTTTGAAGACTATGTTCAAAAAGGCATGTCTTGCGAAAATGCCGAACTAAAAGCATTACAATATATAAATAGTGTTCTTGAACCAATTGGAAAAAACATAAATGAATATAAATTAGTTCCATTTGAAATAAACATGGATGAAAATGAAAGGTTAGAAAATATGATTGCTGAAGAAATGAGGGATTGCTTCACTGACATTGAAACTACTTCGTCAATTGTATTAAATAAAGAACAGCAAGCAGCATATGATGCAATTTTATATAGAGTTTTCACTAATGGAACAGGGTTGTTTTTTTTAGATGGCCCAGGAGGAACAGGGAAAACATTCTTGTACAAAGCATTATTAAGAGCTGTTAGAGCAAGAAATTTAATTGCATTGGCTACGGCTTCTTCAGGTGTAGCAGCATCATTATTACCAGGTGGTCGCACTGCACATTCACGTTTTAAAATCCCATTAGAATTAAATACAAGTATAAGTTGCTCTGTTAGTAAACAATCAGCCTTAGGGATTTTTTTACGAATGACAAAATTGATTATATGGGATGAAGCTCCTATGACACATCGTTACGCTATAGAAGCTTTGGATAGACTGCTTAAAGATATTCATGAATGTGATACACCTTTTGGTGGAAAAGTAATAGTTCTAGGTGGAGACTTCCGTCAAATATTACCAGTTGTCCCAAATGGAAATAAGACAGATATAATGCAAGCAAGTTTAGTGTTCTCATACCTATGGCCTTCATTTATTCATTTACATTTGATTCAAAATATGAGAGCCCAATTAGATCCAATGTACTGTAAATATTTACTTTCTATAGGTGATGGACTTGAAGAAGCCCATTCTTGTGGTATGATTGAGCTTCCATCTAATTTGACATTAGCTTTTGATGATGAAGTACTTTCGTTGAAATCATTAATTAACATTGTATTCCCAAATTTACAAACATATAGTGCTGCCTTAGATACCATGATTAATAGAGTCATCTTAACTCCAAAAAATGAATCGGTTGATGAAATTAACAATATGTTACTAAAACAAATTCCCGGTAGAAACTTTACATATTACAGTTTTGATGAAACAATTGATAAAACTGAACAAGGTATTCAAGAAGATTTCTTAAACACACTAACTCCAAATGGTATACCACCGCATGAACTTATATTGAAAGAAAATTGTCCTGTTATATTACTTCGAAACATAAATCCTTCAGAAGGTCTATGCAATGGTACAAGATTGATTTGTAGAAAATTTGAAAGAAATGTTATCGATGCTGAAATTGCTGTTGGAGAATATCGTGGAAAACATGTTTTTCTACCTAGAATTCCATTCATTCCATTAGAAAGTGAAAGAGGTTCAGTCCCTTTCAAACGAACTCAATTTCCAATACGTCCATGTTTTGCAATGACAATTAACAAAGCTCAAGGTCAAACTTTAGATTTTGTTGGACTGTATCTTCCTGAACCAGTATTTTCACATGGTCAGTTATACGTCGCATTATCAAGAGCAAAAACAAGTGATAGTATCAAAATCATGGTTAAACCAACAAATATACATTCGTTATTACATAACAAATGTACAAAGAATGTTGTTTACGATGAAATCCTTCAATTGGTAAATTTACCGTAACATTTTTTTTTCTGAGTGAAACTCATGCTCGTTAAATGTTTATAAGGTTCGTTTTCATAACTATCCATGTGCTAGCATGAGTAAATGCCTTATGAGATGATCCAAAATGATATTAATTTATAATTTATTTCTTTATCCGAACTTAATATGCCTAATGTTTAAATTTAATGTTGGCAATGATGATACAGAGGTTGAACTTAAGGATGCAACTATTTGGTTGGTACTTCGAAGTAGATTGATCAAAATTATGTGAGGTATTTTTTCTGAGGTATTAAGAATGCTCTTACATCGTGCTTAAATTAAGGTTTATTACCCGTCATCCATATAAAAATAGTATTTCGCTGTAGTGTGTGATGCAAATTAAGGCAATGTGAATTATTAAAAGATTGTTTGTCCTTTTTTATTTTTTAAATTTTTTGAGGAATAATTTTTTCAAGTCCCTATGCTTTATACCTCTTCTCACTTGAAATTTCGAGGGAGGGGGTGGATATTAACGATAATTTGTTACTTATTTAGTGAATATAAAGATTTTTCATTTATATTATTTCTTTTTATCTAATACGAATTGTATATTCTGTTATCAGGTTCCTGCGGCATATTTTAGGTGACTAAAAATTCTCTAGATTGATTGGACCCAATAATGGAAGTTAATGTAGGGATATTCACATATTATAGTTGATGCAGCTTTGTTTATGGGTAGATCATTTCGAGCAGGGTGGAGTTACATAGCCATCATTGAAAGGCAACTGGAGGTGCCTGGTTTATCATCTGCTTCACGTGTTTTGTTAATGCACCGAGTGATGGTATAGGAGTTAATTAAAGTTCTCTTTTCGTCTTGGAATATTAGTGGGAAATCGAAGTCTGTAAAAGCTGACAATGAGGAGGATATGATGCCTGATGGTATGGAAAGTGCTCCTGAGATTGATTTGGAAGCACTTCCACTAATGAGGCGAGCAGAATTTGGCTATTGGCTACAGGAGAGTATTTACCTCCGCGTACAAGAGGAAGTAAGTTCATTGAACGATATAAGTGATTTAGAGCACATATTCTTGCTTCTTACTGGACGACAGACTGATGCTGCTGTAGAACTTGCTGCTTCTAGAGGGGATGTAAGACTGGCTTGTCTTTTGAGCCAGGCTGTTGGTTCCACTGCCAATCGCGCTGACATTGCTCATCAGCTTCATCTTTGGAGAAAAAATGGAATGGACTTCAGTTTTATTAAGGAGGAAAGGGTGAGGCTTCTTGAGTTACTTTCTGGTAACATTCATGGAGCCTTGCTTGGTGTGAAAATTGACTGGAAAAGGTTCCTAGGATTGTTGATATGGTATCAACTTCCACCAGACACTTCATTGCCCGATGTCTTCAACACTTATCAGAAGCTTGTTAATGATGGAAGGGTGCCAAATCCAGTTCCTGTTTACATTGATGAAGACCTAATAGAAGAGGATACATACAATTGGGAGACAGTGGAACGTTTTGATCTTGCTTATTATCTAATGCTTCTTCACACCAGACAAGAAAATGATTTTCGTGCTCTAAAAACTATGTTCAGTTCATTTACCTCAACAAATGATCCACTTAACTGCCACATGATTTGGCATCAGCGTGCAGTTTTAGAGGCCATTGGTACTTTCAGTTCTAATGATCTTCATATTCTTGACATGGGATTTGTTTCCCAGTAGAGCACAATCTTCTAAAAATGAAGTGTTTCCTATATTATCCTAAAATTTCTTTTCTCATCCCCCTTCGTTCAGCTGCCCTTGTAGTTTGTGGAGCATTCTACAGTTTTGATTTTCTGTACTCTACTATGATTAACAATTTTGTCAGGAATCGTTAATCAAATTTTGTGTCTTGCATGCTGAAAAGTCTTTATACAGCCATGATTTCTGTTTAAGTTTCTCAATATTGTTTGACATTGTTCAAATTCAGAGGGGACGCAATTGTTAAACTTTTGTTGTTGGGTTTTGATGGTAGGAGCGCTCTATTTGGTTTGGACTTTGTTATATTGTCGCTTCATTGTCCATTTATGACGAATATATATTCTGGACATGCCTGAAGGATCCTGCTTACCTAGGTTCGACTTTTGCCTTGAATCTTAGTACACATTATTCTTTCAAAACATCAATTTATAATAGGCTACACATGATGACATTGTCTTTGTGCCATTCCTGCAGACCACGTTACACAAAGAAGGCTCCATCATGAACGAGCTCCCGTTCTGCTTCTTTACCAAGGCCCAGCTCTTTCAAAAAGGCACCTTCATTTACAACTTCTTTTCCTGCACCTATGATTGAGTTGAAGCCCCTTGAGATATGCTTACTGGACAGTATAATGAATTTTAGCTTCTTTTTCTATCTTAATGCTGTCTAATGCTTCTAATACACCTTAGCAAATAATAGTTTGTGAAGCAATTGCAATATGTGATTTAACATGTATTACTTGAATTGGCGCTAATGAGCAATGTGATTGTTGTAGTTAGCTGATTCCTTATTCAAAGAGTGTCAACGCCATGGGGAAATTATGGTTTCTAAAGGGATAATAACCCTAAAAGATATTGAGGAAACTAAGAATAAGAAAGGAAGTGGCAAGGTCATAAGCATAGGTTTACCTGCTTATTGCATTCTTCAGGTGAGGTTTGAGGTTGCTGGATCTTCATATGTTGGCCTTTTCTCTATATTTAATTCTGCTTCCTTCCTTTAACTATTATATTCTATGCACGTGGATTATTCAATTCTAGGTAACAAGATACCTTGTTTTCAAGATGTAGAGTTCATTAGACTTTCAAAGTATCATCTTGATTATTAGCACATAATGACAGAACTTTTAATTTATTTTGTTTAACAGTTAGTCTTAAAATTTCTTCAAGACTTCGATACATTAAAATTACAATTTGAGTAACGTGAAGCAATTCCAACTTTAATTTGTTATCTGCTAACTTGTTTCAAAAGTAAAATTCAGCTTAGGTACTTACGTTGACCTTTCTATGTTAAATGTGTGTTCTTGGAGTTACAGACTTAACATTGTCCCATTTGTATACAGACCATATTAAAAGTGGGCCTAATCCAACGAAGGTCTTTATTATAATTTGTTTCTCAACTGCTTGGTTCTGAGCATATAGCTTATTTCACTTACATGGAATCAATTGTGTACAAGCCCGTGGCTCTCATTTATGCCTAATATGCCTTCAAATCACTCCACGCTATTAAATACTCAATTAAAATGTAGCACGTGCATCGCACGTGCGTACACTAGTATTATATATACGCACAAATCCACTTGCACGATACCAAATCTTAAAACGTGAATCAACTCCCAAACATACAGGAGTTAGAAAATTAAATTGATCATTTACTTCAATCAATAGGCAGGTAGGTGTGGAATTCAAAATAAAAAATTCATTATTAATTGCCTAAATTCATTACAATTCTCATTTCAAGTTCGAAGAAAAAGTATCTGACATGATTTTTTTCTTTATTAATTTATAATATTATTTTATGTTTTCTTTTTTCTCAAAATCCAAGAGGTGTGCCATTTCATTTGATATATATCTTCTATATATTAAAAGTGGCTATATAACGGAATTTCTTGTTTTTAACCGAAAAACTAACGGAATTTGTTGTTTTAATGGATTATGTAACAGAATTTTTTATTTTAAACAGGCAGTTGCACCTTCTTTCAGTGTTTTTATCATAATTTTGTATTCCGATATCCGATTGAGGCGATTCAAAATGCGTTGGAAAGCTAACTCATCTGGCTACAATTTTGATTCAGACATCATTCTCCAATTCGATCACTTTCTATGCCAAAAATAGGGCTCAATATGAGACTAAAACATCGGAGCATAACTTTTCGATTGGAAATTGATTTGTGATCATCTTTTGACTAAATTTGATTCCATTGGCGTCTTCCTTTATCCAATTGACTCCGACCACTCTCAAATCTTCGGCACAACTTTTAAGTATTTACATTTTAGTCCCCCAACTTTGGATCCCTTACAATTTATCCATTTCTCCAAATTTGTCAACTTTTGCTTATTTTTTTCGATCTCACCAACTTACATCACAACATCAAAATCACACATCTAATTATTTATCAATTACATAAACATTACATCATTAATTATTTAATTAACCAAAAAAATTACATCTTTATTAATAACAAATTAATTTTTAAACAAAACTATTAAATATAAACTAGGCAAACGTGCATTGCACGTTACTTGCACCTTTTGTGTGTGTGTGTGTGTGTGTGTGTGTGTGTGTGTATATATATATATATATATATATATTTTTTTTTTTTTTTTTTTTTTTTTTAATAAAATATATGTTTTAGGATACTTTTCTTTATATCAAAATAATTCGAATATGACTAGTCCAAAATTATTTCTTCTTGAGCCAATTTATGTTATTTAGCACGAGTTATAGAACGAGTATAATATCGATATATTTTATCAACTTCTATGATACTCAAATATTCTACCCAAACTAATTTACGATAAATTTTATACAAAAGAAAATAAATCATTCATGTGAATAAGTAGTTTAAGCTTATCACTTTAACTTTTGGACTTAGTGTGATGATAAGGCTAGATATGAATTATTCTATTTGCTAAATGACCAATATTAAGTTTAGACCCTTATGAAAATAGTAAGAAAATTCAGGGTGTTACAGATCTCCAACTTATTGACACAAGAAAGATAAATTTACTAATAAATGATATTACAATTTTTTTTTTATTGAAAATTTAAATTGAAATCATGACATTGAATATTATATTTAGCTAATTTCACCGAATTTTAATTCAAAATGCAGCCGTTATACATTAAATTTCATCAGATAGCAACCTGACATTAATTGATTGCATTTCTCCAATCTATATCTATGATGTTACTTCAATTTCCCTTTATAAAAACATCACCTCACTCTGCATCATAGTACAAAGGGCATTTTTGGTAATATTTTTCTACAGCCTCAATCAACTATTGTGGCTTTTTGAATACATGTACTATATAATGGCTACATTTTAGATTATATAACTAAATTCTTATATGCTACATCCTAGTTTTCTCTCCCCGTCCATGGCGGTGGAGTTTCTTCCCTCCCCGGCTTCGGTCGGTGGAGGTTTTGTTCCTCTCCGGTTTTTTGCCGGATGATGGTTTTTTTTTGGGTTTTGTTGTTTTTCGTTTGGTGGTGTTTGGTTGGTGCTGGTTGATTTAGTTTGGTGTTATCGTTTTGGTGGTGTTTCGGTTGGTGTAGATTGGGCGGTGTTTGGGTTGTGTTTGGGCGGTGGTGGTTTGTGGGGTGGTAGGACCTAGGAGGCGTCAGATTCTACTGCGGTGATGGGGTTCGATCGGTGGCTGGGGTTTGGCTGGAGCTTCGGTTGGTTCTGGTGGTGGCTGAAGGTTTTGGCTGGTGCTGGAGGTTTGGCTGGAGCTGCAGGTCGTTCGGGTGGTGCTCCGTCGGGGACTTTCGCCGGAGGGATTCTTCTCGGGGTTTGCTGCTTTTGTGCCCTGCTTGGATTGGTTTGGGTGGTGTCTGTTTAGGGTCTGTATGGTTGTGTTTGTTTTGTGTCCTGTGTTGTTGTCTTTCTGTTGTCTTTTATTGTTGGTTCCTTGATTTTTGTTGGCTTTTCTCTTTGGAGAGGGCTGAAGTTTAGACAATGCCCGTCATCTGTGCGGGGGTGCTATAGTGCTGATTGCGTTAGTTGACTTGTAGTCGGGTTTTCCTGTATTCATAAGTCACAGGTGTAACTTCGTTGTTTCTGGATAGTATTCCAGACTGTTGTCTCAAGCTTTTAGCTTGTTTCGTCTGTAATCGGTTTATCCGTTTGATTAATGACAAGTTCTTTATCAAAAAAAAAAAAAAAATTTATAAGTAACCATTTATCAAATATCAAAATATTCATGAGTACGTTTTATTTAAAGATACAATTTGGGGGACAGTATTTACATTCATCATTATTATATATCTATCCATCCATATTAAAATAAAATAAAAATACTATTTTCATCCAGATCACATTTCAATATTATCATTATCAAATTCATTTATTTAAACAGTATACATCCATGCAAGTTTTATATATCTATTCTATCATAATTCCTTCAATCATTTCATACATCTATTCACACTATTTTTATATATCTATCTATACATCTACACCATTTTTATACATCTATTCCATCATTTTTATACATCTTTTCTGTCATAATTCATCTTTTTATATTTTCAATCATTGTCATCAATATGCACTGTCGAACTTAATCCCAATAGATTAGCCATCATTATTTTGAATTTAAGAAAATCAAGAAAAAAAAAGAAGATGATCCTAGCAGAAAACTCAAATTATTGTTTGATATTTGTAACAAAAAGTATAGCTATCAATGTTTTCAATTCAAGAAAATTAAGAAAAGAAAAGTTAATCCCAACAAAAAATTAAAATAATTTTTAATGAAATTTCTTACTGATCATACTGTAATTCAAAAGTCACATTATCAAATAACACAAACACAAATCAATAATCATTCACATACTATAGCCCTTGTTTGAGCCCCATTTTGGTGAAAAAAAATGCATTTTAGAATAGTTATTTTGGGAAAATGTGTTGTTAAAAAGAAGTAAAAGTTTTTGATTTACGTGTAAAATTATTTTATTGAATAATGTGTGGTTGAAAATGAGTTTTGAAAAGTGATATTTTAAAGTTGTGTGGTTAAAAATTAAAAAAAATTACTCGAAAATGTGAAAAATGATATATTTTTTTGGAGAATGTTTGATTAAAAAAGAGCGACTGATTTCAAGAAGTCACTTCCACACAAGTACTTAAAATAAGTGCGTTGTTCTGTTAAGAATTGATCAAAATTCGAGTTCAAATTTGAGAAATTTACCATAATACTCGTTTACTCCACGTAAATGTCGCAAATTCTGTTTCCTCCTCGATAATAATGTATAACGAGGCCGATAAAACTGAAACAGATGCCAAAACATAAAAAAGAACAGAAAAAGTAGACACATGAGGAAGGTGGTGGTGGCGGCTATAACAGTGGGTGCAGCAGCAGTCGGCGTGGCAGTATTTTTGAGGCATTGGGAGCAGCAGAGAGAGCGGCGATTGAGACAAACAAAACGAATTCTTCGCAAATTCGCCAACGATTGTGCCACTCCGGTGGCTAAACTATGGAACATAGCCAATGACTTGGCCTCGAAAATGGAATCTGGGCTTTCATCGGAGGAAAGTACAATGGGGATGCTTGTTTCTTACATCGCACCACTCCCTACAGGGTAATAAGTGCTAACCATTTCGTCTAAAAAAATAAAATATTAAAAAACGACAACTATATTTCTTCAAATCTTGTTCTCAACGATTAGTAATCACTCGCATGTTGCTTGGAACATATATACACATGCATCAAGATCAAGGGTTTATATGCGTAGGTAATTTTTTCCATGCATGCACAGGTAGAAATTATTTTTATGCATATATGCACTTGCAATTTATTTATATATGTCCATGCATGTGATGCCAGTGAAGAGAAAGGAATATATTATGGGATAAATCTACGAGGAACAAATTTTCTTATGATCCGAGGGAGACTTGGAGGGAAGAATTTACCTATTTCTGAATTGCAAAGGGAAGAGGTTGCAATTCCTTTGACTGCAATGGATGGAGATTCTACCAAAGTAAATTAAATCTTTTCTATTATACTGTTGAGTATTGCATTTTTATCGCGAACAAGTTTCATTTGTTCTCATTATAAGTTCATAAACGCTCTTAACTTAGGAATTATTTGATTTGATTGCGGTGGAGCTAGCGAAATTTATTTCATTACATAGTGAAATTGATGGCAAGGCAGAATCAAGAGAAAGAAAATTGGGATTCACTATTTCATTCCCAGTGGAGGAAGATGCAAGATCCTCAGGCTCTGCCATTAAATGGAGAAGTTTATCAGTCAATGACATAGTTGAGTCTCTTTACTCTTCTCAACTCAACTACACGTTCACACAATAAAATATTCTGCACGTAAACCCACAACTTTTCCTTACTTTTTAACTACATATTCTTCAAAAAATCACTATGTAAGATAATATTTTTCCAAAAAAATGGTCATCTATAGGGGCTTAATCTCTAAAAGGAAATTATAGATTCAACTTGATTTACGTGTGTGACACGTTTCATATGTTCGATTTGTTAGACTATTAAAATCATGTTTATTGCTTTATATAATAGTATTCAATACTGTGTATTAAACATAGTTAGGGAAAAAAAATGCCAACATGACTAGCATTATAGTTTAAAAGATGCAAATTTATTCAGGTTGGCAAGGAATTGATGAATGACATCAATCAGGCCCTGGAGAAGCATGGTATAGACTTGCGGGTTTTTGCACTAGTAAGTTGTACATAAAACCGTTATTTTTGTCCCATCTCTTTAGTGATACAGACTTCAAAATCATGTGATCTGAAAGTATATTGTCAAGCTAAGGACACATTTATTTATGTAAACATAATTAATCTTAACATACTCTCTCGCCGGTACTCGTATCATATTTTTAATCAAAGACTTGACACATGCAAACTTTTAAGAGTTATGCTACATTATCGGATTGATTTTACCAGAAATGTGCCAGATTAGCACTTGACAGCATTTTATTGGTAGTTGGGCCAAAAACATTTTCTAACCGTCCAATCACATTGCCAACTCATTCTAGCAATTTGATTTTGGTAAAATCATCCGACAAAGTAGCAAAATTAAACTTTTAATAATTGGATGACAACAAAACTGAAAACTCGAATCTAGGCCTAGATATATAAATTTATCAAAGTAGCAAAATTTATCAAAGCTTTATATAAATTTAGTTAATTTCTGCAATGACAAAGCATTGAATTTTATTTTTAATTTTTGGCTTCAGAACTTGTTTTATATTTGCATCTCTATCCAGTAAGGGAGGAAAAAACATTAAAAGTTTGATTAAAGGCATCTGTATGCAGGCTAATGATACTACAGGGGATTTAGCTGGAGCAAGATACTACAGCAAAGAGAATGTGGCTGCAATAACTTTAGGAATGGGAACAGATGTTGGATATGTCGAATCAACAGAACAAGTTCCAAAATGGCATGGCCAATCACCCAATTCTGGAGAAATGGTCACTGACTAATTAATACTTATGACATGTCACTGCATAAAAGCAAAAAAAAAAAAAAAAAGTTAAAAGCTTTTTTATTAGCGTCGAGTCATATGGTACCAAACAATAATAATGTGCTTAAATTTTTTTACAGATTGTAAATATGCAATGGGGAAACTTCAGTTCCTCCCATCTCCCGTTTACAGAGTTTGATGCCTCTTTAGATGCTGAGAGCTCAAATCCTGGTAGCAGGGTAAAATTACTGCAGTCAATTAATTGACATTTCAAAATTAATTAATTAATTAATAATTGATTGATTTATTTATATTCCCCCCCCCAACCACCACCAGATGTTTGAAAAGCTTATTTCAGGAATGTATTTAGGAGAGATTGTTAGGAGAGTTTTGCTCAAGATGGCTCAAGAAACAGCTTTATTCGGAGAATGGGTGCCACCTAAACTTACGATTCCATACTTGTTGAGGTAAGTTACAATTTTATCACATATATTTATTGCTGGAATAACTGGACCAAACTCAAAGGACCACAACTCTTTATGGAGGAGGAGAAAAGCCAATTTTATTTATGATTCTTTTTCGCACGAGTTATATGATGGAATTAGACAGACATGTAAGACAACTAGCTAAATCTTCCAGGATTTTTTGAATGCAATGTACTGTTCGTGGTCACACCACAATTAAAGGCACATGTAAACATGTAAACTACTGAATAACAAAAATTTATTACAAGCAAGAAAATTTAAATTAATTAATATCTAACAGGTCACCAGATATGGCTGCCATGCACCAAGACACATCAGAGGATTTCGAAGTGGTGGATGAGAAACTGAAGGAAATCTTCGAGGTAAATTTTATTCTCTCTTTTTTAGAGAGTCTTTCATCTTATAAAATATACTTTGTGGTTATATAAACTAATAAGTTTAATGATGTCAGATAAACTATTCAACCCCAATGGCGAGAGAAATAGTTAGAGAAGTGTGCGATGTCGTAGCAGAACGTGGAGCTCGACTTGTGGGAGCCGGCATTGTGGGAATTGTTAAAAAGCTTGGAAGAATTGCAAACAAGAAGAGTGTTGTTACAATTGAAGGTGGACTTTACGAACATTATAGAGTATTCAGAAACTATCTGCATAGCAGTGTATGGGAAGTGATGGGAAATGACCTTTCGGACAATGTGATTATTGAAAATTGTCATGGTGGATCTGGGGCAGGTTCTATCTTTTTGGCTGCTTCCCAAACATATAATGCAGATTCTTAAACGTTTTCATTGTTGTTAGTTACCGTTACCTTACGTAAAAAAGACTCGGAGCTTTCTGGTCGGTAGTTAAATTATTTTAAGTTTTGAGTAAAACTGCATCAAATCTCGATTTACAATATCTATGCACCAACAATCGTCCTCCTCAAACAGGGCGGGGGACCGACCCAAAAACAGGGGGCTGAGGTCAAATCAAGGGCTCCTTGGCCTTGTTTGAGTGGCATTTTTCATACACCAAGGACTTAAACCCTTGTTTGGTACACATTAAAATTTTCATTCTTATTTTTCTACTCATTTCCAGCCACACATTTTTCAATAAAATAATATTTTCTATCACATCAATAACTTTTTCTTCTTTTTCAACCACAAATTCTCCATCAATCTACTATTCCAGAATACATTCTTCCAAAATAATGTGGCTCAAACGCACCCTAAAATCAACTTTGTACATGAATTGTAGGACACATACACGACTTTAGTACAGAAAATGTTTGGCGAAAACACGACTTAAGATACAACAACCCATGAATAAATTTGGTGACCAATTGTAGATTTTTAAACTGCCCACTGGTCTCGATCGGTATCAAATTATACAAACAGATAATGGCCGATAGCTGCATGGCAAAAATACGAGAATAATCTTGCTAAGTTGATATCTAATGTATAACAATTCACTATTGTTTGCTGATACGCTCAAAATGAGGTACCAACTAATTTCCTTACTTAAGTTTAAATGTGTCGTCTTAAATAGTAATATGGCAAGTAAGGGTCATTTCCCGCAGAGGATTGTTTCAATTTAATCAATTGCAAACTAGAAATTAAATTTAACAATTATATACTAAAGTGATTAAATGGGGGGGGGTTTGGTTTGTTGAACTAAGGAAAGCAATAAATTCAAAATAGAAAATATTTGAATTTGGAAACAAACAAAGTAGTTTTTAAATCAAAGTTGTGAAAATGTGATTGGGGGGATATTTCGTTACCACGAGAATGATTTTCATATCAATTACACAATAGATTTTCGTTCTCTAGATTAACAACAATTCGAGAATAATTACAAGCTCAATTATCTCAATCTCTTCTTACATGTTAGTTGAATAAAACAAGTTCTTTACTCAACCCTATCATTTAAACAACCTAGAGTAAGCTCTCTAAATTTAATTTAACAAAAGTATTACGACAAAAGAGATGAATTGAATTAAGGGCAAACTCACAAGCTCGGTTTACTTACTTAAGTGTTAATCCACATACAATCAATTGAAAATTCCTCATAATCCATTGAAATGTAATTGCCACTAGGTTTTAGAATAAATAGCGATTACGTACTATAAATCCCAAAGTAGCATTCATTGCAACAATTTAATCATTTAGTTGTACACCTAAACAATCAAGAATAACAAAATAAACATATAAATCAATGGATTAAACACATTAATTAAGAGAACTATAAGGCACAAATTAATTGAAAATCATAACTCGGGTTTGAAATTACCCCAATCACAAATATGTTTAGTTGCCCATTAAATATTCAAAAATAACAAATAAATTCTTAGAACTCATTAATGGAAAATAAATTAAAGAAAAGAAAAACTTATTGATAAGGAGAAAATCAATGGATCTTCTTCTCCAAGCTTTATCACAATTGCCAAGCTCCAAGGTTTGTCCAAATGCCAAAGGAAATCAAAGGAAAAAGTAAATGAAGAAAAAGAAAACAAAAAGAATTGAAAAAGAAAGAAAAAAAACTCCAGAAAAAACGTCTAGCTCGTCTCGGTTTCTGGGCTGCTGCAGGAGACAGGGGCTGCTGGGTTTTCTAATTAAAACCTAATTGGTACATTGCAGCACATGCCCTCAACTTTGGAAAGATAACAAAATTGGTCCCTAGCTTTTTAAAAATGTCAAAAAATAGCTACAGTGGCGCCTAGGCGCCGCTACAGTGACGCCTAGGCGCCCCTTCTCTGCCCAAAATTCTGATTTTGTTGTCAAGTTTCAGAAATTGCACGTCAAGTCCTCCAACTTCTGACACTTGTACAATTTGGTCCCCAAACTTTGAAATTTTGCGTCTTTGGTTCTTTTTTCTCATTTCTCGCGTAAATTCCTTCTAATCATCATTCAAACTTGGGTTTTCACCTACAAAATAAAAATAACTAAATTAAGTAATAAATTGATAATAAAAACTCACAAATATCTAAATTAGTGGTCCGAATAAGTGCAAAAACCCGCACTTATCACACCCCCAAACTTAAATCTTTGTTAGTCCTCGAACAAAGCTAAACAAACAAGCATGCAAACACACAAATTAAAACCAAACGATAATACTATAATAACAAACACTTCAAAAGTTAGATAGTTTGCCACATTGCTTCAATTCTTACATTATGCTAATAATTTATGAAATGTTTCCAAAAATGCTACAACTATTAACTTACACCACGCTTGACTCATGTGTGTGTGTGTAGTCATTCCAATTCATCGCAATACACAAGTTAGTGATTTCCCAACCCTCAATGGTCAAATTTTCCTTTCTCACTCGTGAAACGCACATTCCCCCAAACTTGATATTTTCACTCTAGCCCAAGGTGTCAAAAACTTAAGGTTGCCCTCAAATCACTCTTTTTTTTTTTCGCTCTTGTTCGGTTGGGTCTAACCGGCAATCTCAACATTTAGTCATGTGATGATTCTCCACTAGATGAGTGCTTCGACATTTAAGCTTATACCAAGTAATTCAAACCCACTAGTTATCTAAGCCCAATCACCAAATACAATTGCACAAATTTTTTTTTTTTTTTAAATCTCATGTTTTAACTCACTCTCTTAAACTTTCTTTTTGACCCTTGTAGCAAGCTTTAGGTCGATAGCTCCCCGGTTGTTTAGACCAAAGGGTACCGGGTTTCAAGATACCCCAACGGACTTAATAACTCGAGTCAAAAAGGCTACGAAGTGAGGATCAAGATTCAACATGTGCAAAATTATTCTTTTGAGCCCAACAAGACAAAATGGGGCTTAGATCCCTAACATATGGTCATTACTCAGCTTATACTTGGCCAAAAAAAACTCCACACAAATTTTTTTTCAACACGCATGGAATCAACACACTTCTAGATAATATCCTTCACCGGCTCAACCACCCCCAAACTTATCCTTTCATTAGTAGAGTGATTGAAGAATTGATAATAGCATGGTCATTTAAGTTCCCTTAACAAACTGCAAGTGCAACCAACAAGTGCGTACAATGAATCTCATGACCAAAGTGCCCAATAAAGAGTCAATCATGGAATAAGTGGATGAAAATAAACAATACTTAGCATTCATCTCCACAATTCATAAATCAATGCAATGCAACAACTCAAAACACAACTGGCAAAACTATCAAACTACACGAACAAGCACAAAAGCAAAAATTTAACCCGAAATTTGAATTTTGACGCAAAATTTATCGAGTACAAATATAGACACACCGCACCCCCAAACTTAAATTGCACATTGTCCTCAATGTAAAATCAAGAAATATAAAGGACAAGAGGTTCAAGTACTCCCCTGAGTTGGTTTTTTTATGGTGATGGCTGTGAGGATGGTTGGGGATCATTGCCGACTATTAATGCTCAATGTTTTGTTGTGACGCTCGAGAATCTGCCATATGGGGACAACAAAAATACTCAAAAATAAAGAAAAATTTTAAAGAAAAAAAAATAGATAAAGAACAATGGGTTGCCTCCCATCCAGCGCTTCTTTAGAGTCTATAGCTAGACTTTGTCTTTGCTCATTCTTCAATTGGATCCTCCAATCGCATTTCCTCCATGTTTTGAGGCACAAAGGGTTCAAAATATGGTTTTAATCGATGCCCATTCACCTTAAACTCCTTCTCAGTTTGTAGACTTTTGATTTCTACTGCACCATGAGGAAAAACATTAGTAACAACAAAGGGGCCAATCCATCGAGAACGTAATTTACCTGGAAATAACTTGAGGCGCGAGTGGAAAAGAAGAACTTTCTGTCCAACAACAAAAGTTTTTCTTGAAATCATCTTATCATGGTATGCCTTTGTCTTTTCCTTGTAAATTCTTGAACTTTCATATGCATCATTTCGAATTTCCTCAAGTTCATTAAGTTGGAGCTTTCTTTGGTTACCCGCCACACCTAGGTCCATGTTGCATTGCTTGACTGCCCAAAATGCCTTGTGTTCAAGTTCAACCGGGAGGTGACAAGGCTTACCATAAACTAGGCGATAAGGGGACATGCCAATTGGTGTTTTGTATGCTGTCCTGTAAGCCCAAAGTGCATCATTGAGGCGGAGACTCCAATCCTTTCTATTGGGATTCACAGTTTTTTCGAGGATGGATTTGACCTCTCGATTTGACACTTCGACTTGCCCACAAGTTTGCGGATGGTAAGGTGTAGACACTTTATGGGTGATGTTGTATCTCTTCAATAGGGCCCAAAAAGAGCGGTTGCAAAAATGAAGTCCCCCATCGCTAATAATAGCTCTTGGTGTTCCAAACCTTGCAAAAATGTTAGACTTAACAAAATCTACAACCACTTTAGAATCATTAGTTCGAGTGGCCCTTGCTTCCACCCATTTTGACACATAATCAACGGCAAGAATAATATAAAGATTACCAAAAGATGAAGGAAAAGGTCCCATGAAATCAATGCCCCAAACATCAAAAATTTCAACAAAAAGTATAGGTGTTTGTGGCATTTGATTTCGGGCTCCCAACGAACCAACTCTTTGACATCTATCACAAGATTTGCAAAAGAGGAATGCATCTTTGAATAAGGTGGGCCAAAAGAATCCACTCTCAAGCACCTTAAGAGCCGTCCTCTTTGCTCCAAAATGTCCACCACATGCATAGGAATGACAAAATGTTAGTATTGAATGAAATTCATTTTCAGGCACGCACCTTCTTATCAATTGATCAGGACAATGTTTCCACAAGTACGGCTCATCCCACACAAAATACTTCACCATTGCCTTGAGTTTTTGCCTTTGAGCAGTTGTCAAGTCACTTGGAATTTTCTTAGTGACTAAATAATTCACTATATCTGCAAACCAAGGAGATGTATCTGTGACATGAAGCAATTGTTCATCGGGGAAGCTCTCTTGCAATGGGAGAGTTTCTCTCTCGTGGAGAAGACGGCTGAGGTGGTCGGCCACAGAATTTTCACTACCCTTTTTGTCTTTAATCTCAAGGTCAAACTCTTGTAAGAAGAGTATCCATCTGATGAGTCTTGGTTTTGCCTCTTTCTTGGCAAGCAAGTACTTTAGAGCTGCATGATCAGAAAAGACAGTTACTTTAGTGCCAATAAGATATGAACGAAATTTCTCTAAAGCAAAAATAACTGCTAAAAGCTCTTTCTCGGTAGTAGAATAATTAAGTTGGGCATCATTCAAAGTTCTTGATGCATAATAAATAACATGAGGTATTTTTCCAACTCGTTGCCCTAAAACTGCTCCCAATGCAAAGTCACTTGCATCACACATTAACTCGAATGGCCTATTCCAATCTGGTGGTTGAATGATGGGTGCCGATGTCAAGAGTTCCTTTAAACTTTCAAATGCCTTTCTACAATCTTCATCAAAATGGAATGGCACCTCCTTTTGCAACAGCCTGCATAATGGTCTTGCATTCTTTGAAAAATCCTTGATAAATCTTCGATAGAATCCTGCATGTCCAAGAAAAGAACGAATCTCCCTCACACTTGTTGGAGGGAGTAAAGAACGAATTAAATCAATTTTAGATTTATCAACCTCTATCCCCTTAGATGAAATGACATGACCTAGCACTATGCCTTGATCAACCATAAAATGACATTTTTCCCAATTAAGTACTAGGTTAACATCCATACATCTCTTAAGCACAAGTGTGAGATTTTTCAAGCAACTATCAAAAGTATTACCATAAACACTAAAATCATCCATGAATACCTCTATGATGCTTTCAATATAATCGGAAAATATACTTATCATGCATCTTTGAAAGGTTGCGGGAGCATTGCAAAGACCGAATGGCATGCGACGGTAAGCAAATGTGCCAAATGGGCAAGTGAATGTTGTCTTTTCTTGGTCCTCCGGAGCAATCACAATTTGGTTATAACCTGAATAACCATCAAGAAAACAATAGTGAGAATGACCTGCCAATCTTTCTAACATTTGATCAATGAAAGGTAAAGGAAAGTGATCTTTTCGAGTTGCACAATTAAGTTTTCTATAATCAATACAAACCCTCCAACCCGTTTGGACCCGAGTTGGTACAAGCTCATTCTCTTCATTTGTCACCACTGTAACTCCGGACTTTTTTGGAACAACTTGGACCGGGCTTACCCACTTGCTATCTGAGATGGGAAAGATAACACCAACGTCTAGCAATTTCAAAATTTCTTTCTTCACAACCTCCATCATTGGAGGATTCAAGCGACGTTGTGGTTCTCTTGATGTCTTTGCTCCATCTTCGAGCAATATCCTATGCATGCACATGGAAGGGCTTATCCCCTTGATATCGGCTATGGTCCAACCAATAGCTATTTTGTGTTCCTTGAGCACACAGATAAGCCTATCTTCTTGAAGTGTTGTGAGATTCTTTGCAATGATCACCGGTAGTGTTTCGCCCTCTCCCAAATATACATACTTCAAATGCTCGGGAAGAGGTTTGAGTTCTAAAGTGGGGGCCTGCATCACCGAAGGTAAAAGTTTCTCTTTAGATATTGGAAGAGTAATATATGAGAGATTATACCTTGGTGGAATACTCGATAGTGACTCAAGTGATGCCACAGTTTCCACAATATTCTCACACAATAGTAAATTCTTGCTCAACCCGGTGAGATTGTTAACATCGATGCTTCTAATCAAAGTAGTATCCAATGCATCTTCATTTGATAATTCAAAAATATTTTGTACTAATGAATCTATTATATCAATTGAAAAACAAGAGTGCACATCACTGGGATACCTCATTGCTTCAAAGATATTGAAGCGAATAATCTCACCATCAAACTCCATTGTCAAAGTACCATCATATACATCTATCTTTGTACGCGCAGTCCTCATAAATGGTCTTCCCAAGAGCAATGGTGGAGACAAAGATGTTGAATCATCTTGCATGTCAAGAACATAGAAATCTGCTGGAAAAATCAATTGATTTACCTGCACCAAAACATCCTCCAACACACCCTTTGGAAATGCATTAGATCTATCAGCAAGTTGAATAATAACACCGGTTTCTTTGAGTGATCCTAAATTTAAAGAAGCATATATAGAATATGGCATGACATTAATAGATGCTCATAAATCTAGCATTGTTTTTTCAAACCTAGTGTTACCAATAATGCAAGGGATGGTAAAACTTCCTGGATCCTTACATTTTGGTGGAAGTTTCCTTTGCAAAACCGCCGAAACATTTTCCCCAACGCTTACCACTTCATTACCTTTTAACTTACGCTTGTTAGTGCACAATTCCTTGAGGAACTTTGCATAACGGGGCACTTGATAAATGGCATCCAAAAGTGGTATGTTCACTTGAACTTTGCGAAAGGTCTCCAATATTTCTTTCTCATGTTCATCCCTTTTTGACTTTGCAAACCTGCTAGGAAATGGAGGGGAGGGAACATTAGTAGGAATAGAACTTTTAGAATTTACCTTAGATCCCGAGGTTGGAGTCGCAGTTTCATCTTTCTCAATTGCTAAGTTCTTCTTTTGCGTTGACTCCTCAACGTGATCTTTCATCTTCCTTGGTACCTCTTCTAAAATCTTCCCACTTCTCAATGTCACGGCACTAGCATTTTCTCTCGGGTTAATTGTTTGAGAAGGGAGTTTTCCCGATCCTTGAGCCTCCATTTTACCCACCGCGTTGGCCAATTGACTCATTTGTGTTTCCAAATTCTTGATTGAGGTCTTTGTCTCTTGTTGAAATTGTATTGTGCTAGAAGCTAAGGATTTAACCATATCTTCAAGAGACATATTTGAACTTGGAGACGGAGTTTGTTGACGAGGTTGAGAGTACTGTGGTTGCCTTTGTTGATTAAAACCTGGTGGATGATTGAACTGTGGTTGTGGGGCTATGAAATGATTTCCTCCATAACTGAGATTAGGATGATCTCTCAATCCGGGATTATATGTGTTAGAATATGGATCATATCTATTTCTCTGTTGCATTGGAAATCCCCCAATGGCATTTGCTTGCTCTGAGGCTCCTTCTTGTAGTGTCGGGCATGCATCAGTAGGATGTCCCACAACAGAACAAATCCCACACACTTTTGCTTGTTGAATTGTCCCAAGTGCCATTTGTTGTACAAGAGAAGTGAGACCGGCCAATTGTCTTTCAATTTGAGAGGTTGCTCCTATCTCACTTACTTGTTTAACCGGTGCCTCTTCCCTACTACCAAATTGTTGTGAGTTGGCGGCATGTTGGCTATCAAGTCTCTAGCAACTACTGGTGTTTTATCCATTAAAGCTCCTCCACTAGCTGCATCAATCATACTTCTCTCCATTGGGAGTAATCCTTCGTAGAAGTATTGTAGAAGTAATTGCTCACTGATTTGGTGATTTGGGCAACTAGCACAGAGTCTTTTGAATCTCTCCCAAAATTCATAGAGATTTTCTCCTTGAAATTGTCGAATGCTACATATCTCTTTCCTGATGTTTGTAGCCTTTGAAGCTGGAAAATATCTCTCCAAAAAGTGTTTTTGCATGTCATTCCATGTGGTAATAAGACCGGAAGGCAAATAGTAAAGCCACTCCTTAGCAGTATCTGCAAGAGAGAAAGGAAATGCCCGCAATTTCACTTGCTCTTCCGATATACCCGTTGGTTTCATGCTTGAGCAAACCACATGAAATTCTTTCAAATGTTTATTGGGATCCTCTCCAGCAAATCCATGAAATGTGGGGAGTAGATGAATCATTCCAGACTTTAGTTCAAATCCCACCTCTAATTGAGGATATTGAATGCATAGAGGTTGTTGAACAAAAGTTGGAGCTGCAAGTTCCTTTAATGTTCGATTTGCATCCGCCATTTCGGATGCTATGTGCTCGGACTCACTTGAAGATTCAATGCTCAATTGCCTTAGAAGTTCAGTTGGAGAAATGTCTTCTCCACTTTCCGATGTGTCGACCTCTTTTCTTGATCTTAGGTTGTAGTGTGTAGTAGGCTTTGCTCATTCACAACCTAAATAACAAGAAAATGACAAAAATAAGAAAATAGTAACAAAAAGAAAATATTGCAATTAACAAATTAATAGAACAATCCCCGGCGACACGGCGCCAAAATTGATACGCTCAAAATGAGGTACCAACTAATTTCCTTACTTAAGTTTAAATGTGTCGTCTTAAATAGTAATATGGCAAGTAAGGGTCATTTCCCGCAGAGGATTGTTTCAATTTAATCAATTGCAAACTAGAAATTAAATTTAACAATTATATACTAAAGTGATTAAATGGGGGGGTTTGGTTTGTTGAACTAAGGAAAGCAATAAATTCAAAATAGAAAATACTTGAATTTGGAAACAAACAAAATAGTTTTTAAATCAAAGATGTGAAAATGTGATTGGGGGGATATTTCGTTACTACGAGAATGATTTTCATATCAATTACACAATAGATTTTCGTTCTCTAGATTAACAACAATTCGAGAATAATTACAAGCTCAATTATCTCAATCTCTTCTTACATGTTAGTTGAATAAAACAAGCTCTTTACTCAACCCTATCATTTAAACAACCTAGAGTAAGCTCTCTAAATTTAATTTAACAAAAGCATTACGACAAAAGAGATGAATTGAATTAAGGGCAAACTCACAAGCTCGGTTTACTTACTTAAGTGTTAATCCACATACAATCAATTGAAAATTCCTCATAATCCATTGAAATGTAATTGCCACTAGGTTTTAGAATAAATAGCGATTACGTACTATAAATCCCAAAGTAGCATTCATTGCAACAATTTAATCATTTAGTTGTACACCTAAACAATCAAGAATAACAAAATAAACATATAAATCAATGGATTAAACACATTAATTAAGAGAACTATAAGGCACAAATTAATTGAAAATCATAACTCGGGTTTGAAATTACCCCAATCACAAATATGTTTAGTTGCCCATTAAATATTCAAAAATAACAAATAAATTCTTAGAACTCATTAATGGAAAATAAATTAGAGAAAAGAAAAACTTATTGATAAGGAGAAAATCAATGGATCTTCTTCTCCAAGCTTTATCACAATTGCCAAGCTCCAAGGTTTGTCCAAATGCCAAAGGAAATCAAAGGAAAAAGTAAATGAAGAAAAAGAAAACAAAAAGAATTGAAAAAGAAAGAAAAAAAACTCCAGAAAAAACGTCTAGCTCGTCTCGGTTTCTGGGCTGCTGCAGGAGACAGGGGCTGCTGGGTTTTCTAATTAAAACCTAATTGATAAATTGCAGCACATGCCCTCAACTTTGGAAAGATAACAAAATTGGTCCCTAGCTTTTTGAAAATGTCAAAAAATAGCTACAGTGGCGCCTAGGAGCCGATACAGTGACGCCTAGGCGCCCCTTCTCTGCCCAAAATTCTGATTTTGTTGTCAAGTTTCAGAAATTGCACGTCAAGTCCTCCAACTTCTGACACTTGTACAATTTGGTCCCCAAACTTTGAAATTTTGCGTCTTTGGTTCTTTTTTCTCATTTCTCGCGTAAATTCCTTCTAATCATCATTCAAACTTGGGTTTTTACCTACAAAATAAAAATAACTAAATTAAGTAATAAATTGATAATAAAAACTCACAAATATCTAAATTAGTGGTCCGAATAAGTGCAAAAACCCGCACTTATCATTTGCAAATAACAGTAACCATGTCGATATTGAAGACATGTTTAAAGCTACCATGCTTGCTAGGGTAAAATTAAAAAGTATTAAGTCAAATATTAATTTCAATCACATATTTTGTAGGATTTAATATTATTCCTCCTAAAAGTCACTAATAATTTCAAACAAGTACCCCTATATTTAGTTCATCGGTGACAATAACTATCATATCGGTCGATTATTCTTCCTAAAAGTCAGTAACAATTTCAAATATGTCCATATTTAATAAATTTTATTATCAATAAATATAAACTAATGCTATTTAAATCATTATTTAATGTAGTGGTATATTAGAAAAATATAAGTAAAAATTATATTTTTAATTATATTTTCTTAATTTATGTAAAAATAGAAACAAATCTATATTCATGGACGCAAAGAATAAAAAAGAGGAGGATCGGAATAAAGGGTGCACAAACTCTGATCAATTTGGGCAT
This sequence comes from Fraxinus americana, assembly GCA_035079005.1. Taxonomy (NCBI): domain Eukaryota; kingdom Viridiplantae; phylum Streptophyta; class Magnoliopsida; order Lamiales; family Oleaceae; genus Fraxinus; species Fraxinus americana. The sequence goes on from CM068712.1 coordinate 32,934,159, forward strand.
ATCCCGCGATTAACCACCACTCATCACTGAGGGGTCGAGGATGGGTGGTCCAGGACATAATCTGGTGTAAGCTAAGATAGGATGGGTGGTCCAGGACATAGTCTGGTGTAAGTTAAGATACCTGGATATAAAAAAAAAAAAAAAAAAAAAAAAGAGGAAGAGGATCGCGTGATTCATGTCCAATATTTGTTGATGAAAAGTGCTACACGTACGGGACCACGTCGTTTCTCTCCCCTGCCAGAGGAGGTGGACAGCTATCCCCTGACACGTATAGGGCCAAACTGACCGTATATGTGCAGCAATATTCATTGTTTATTGTTTCCTACTTTGGGGGACACGTACATCGTGACATAAGATAATAGTATTAAAATAATTTTTTGCTCCACACGAAAAATATGAACAAACGGTATGCCAAATATTGGGCAATGATTAGAAACACAATTTGCAGTAGTCCGTTAGCGTGGACCCTAATAAATAATTTACTTGTAGTTGTAGCTTACAGAGATATTTCCTTTTCTTTTGAAGAATTACAAAAAAAATTATAATCTTTTCAATAAATGCACCATATTTTAATTGCATGAAAGATCTATAATCTTTGAGTAATGCTACTTACAGTCGTTCACTGCAGCAGTCGCCCTATATAGCACACACATGACATGTAATTATTTGATACATTAATGTAGTAATTTTTGATTACATTTAATGTATCAAATACACACTTGACATGTGTGTGCCACATATGACGATTGCTGTAGTGAGCGACTGTAAGTAGCATTATTCATAATCTTTGCTTATTATCACATTTATGATCATAACTTTTGTTTGTTGTATTCTTATTCACAAATTAACACAAGTTGTCAATGATGATGATTTTTATTGAAAATTTTCGTTAAGAGAGATTACAATTACTTATTTGTTTCTCGGATTTTCTCACTAAGCAAAAATAATAAATAAAAATTTAAGACTAAATATTTATTTCTCGTTTTAAAGCACGTTAACCATATTTTTGAACAAATTGTGAGTGAAGAAAAGATTTGTTAAATAATAAAAGGTTAAAGATAAAAATATGATGAAAAAGTTAAAGATTTAAATGTAACATTGAATATATGTTAATGACAATATAATTAAAATGTTATGATTTATACAAAGATGTAGTGCGAATATAATAATTGATGGGACGACCTAGTGATAGGAAGAGAAAGAGTAGATGACAACTTACAACTGACGTGATTGTTGGCTCTCTATTAGAGGAGCTCAAAATACGAATTCGTGATTACAATGGAGCTTTGAATTTTATGTTTATGGTTAGAGAAATTATGAATTTACATTCATCAGCAGACCATCTTGTCTTCATTAGTACATAAATTTTTCTTTGTTGATTGTAGTGGGTTGTTAAGTTTCATTTGAATAATCAGTGATACACTTTTACCTTTGAAATTTTCTCTCACTAATTAAAGTTGTTACCTACAATAATTAGAGCATCAAGGACAAACTTTTTCAATGCTAATCATTAGGGGTGGGCAAAAAACCCGAAAAACCGACCAAACCGATCAAACCGAACCGAGTCGGGTCGGTTTGGGTCTGTTTGACATAGTTAATTGGTTTGGTTTGATTTTATTTTAAACAAAATCACGGCGGTTCGGTTTGGTCATGGTTTAATGCCTCAAACCACTGGTTAACCGACCCAACCCACTTACACATGTTTCCATTTTTTTTTTTTTTGAAAAAGAGAAGTCAAAATCAAAAGCTTAATGATGTTCTCCACAATGTGGAGGTGTCCAAACTGTTTATTTAAGTAGTCTCGTTGAATACTATATAAACATTTTGTTTTATGATGACACTTTCAATGAAACTTTGATATTATTTTATATTCTTTATAAACATTGTTTTCTGTTTCGGTTGGTACGCTTTTTTTTTTAGTTAATTTTTTTTATATATAGCAAGTTTTACATGTAATAAGTTCACCTTCTGAAAATGCATGTTGAGATAATGATTATTGATTTATGATTATGCATTAGTTATAATATTGAATCTTTTTAATCATATATTACATTCTGATTAGTTAATTACAGTTTAGATATTGTGAAAATGAAAGTTGAGATAATTATTTTCATTTTTTGAAAATTGAAATTTCAAAAATGTTTTTAGTTGTTATAAGTTATAACTCAAATAAAAAAAGTTGTATAAATAAAAAAAAAAATTATATATACTATAAGTGAGTCTAAAACTCGAGAGTTTTTTTTTTTTTAAATTCAATTTGGACAAAAATTCAAACTGATTAACTGAACTAATCCAAACCAAACCAAATAATCGGTTTGGTTTGGTTCGGTTTAAGAGCTAGAGTGAGTTGGTTTGTGTTGAAATTTTTCCAAACCGACTAATTTGGTTTTGGTTTTGGTTTCGGGTTGGGGTCGAAACCACTCCAAACCGAACCGCGCCCAGCCCTACTAATCATGCCTTTTTTTAGAGTAATGATATTAATTCACATTGGGGTTACAAACACATTTTAGATGACGTTTATGTGATATTAAATGATAAGTGAAATTAAATAAGTCTTTTTAGTAGTGTATTTTTGGAAAGTTAAAACAACTGTTTTCGAGATTAATAAATTGTTTTTGAACATATTTCAATAATTTTTTGAAACTGTTTTTGTTTGACTAAAATAGCTTTTAGAAGAAGTCGATATATGTGAGCTTTTCAAGATATTCTAGGGATGGCAACGAAACGGGTTTGGATCGGAACAACCTCCCCTGCCAAGCAATTGTTTAGGGCGGGGCGGGTACTACCCCGTTTTATTTTAAATTTTTGATAATTCATTTTATTGTCTCCATTCATTATAGTGTGATAATAATATATTTTTTAATTTTTATTTATTTTTAAAAGTTAAATTATTTAAATATATTTCGTAAACTAAGATTTTTAATATTTGTCATTTTTTTAATGAAATTTCGTGAAATTTTCCATTTAAATTATTGAATTCTAAAATAAAATTTAAACGGGACAAGGCGGGGCACCCGTTACCCGTACCCGCCCCATCCCCAACTCGAATACCCGATTAAGCAGGTAAGGGCCCGTGGATATCGGGTTTGTCGAGTTTTTTTGCCATTTCTAGGATATTTTTCTACAAAAAATAGAAGCTAAAGTAAAAATCCTACTAAACGATCCTCAAAAATGTACACCTCGAAAGATTGAAGTCGTTTTCTAACTGACGGGAAAAGATGATTCTTTTTAGTTGGATCTCTATATAAGAATGAACCTTGTTAGACTACAAGGGAGTCCGATCACAAAGGGTGAGGACTAATCTGCATTAGATAGTCAGGACTCAGGAGTATAAAAAAGAAAGAGGAAATAAAGAAAAACAAAACTTATCTGCATATTTTCTTTTTCTTTCTGATTAACCTCCTTCACAGGGGTCCATTTCTTCTATTTTCTTTACGCAATTTACTTGTCATTTGCGTGCAGGAACTCAGCAAGTTGAAATCGGCCTCAATAATGGATTTCTCAGCAGCCTCATGCTTCTCTGAAATGGTAAGAAACTATACGTAAACAAACTGTATGAATAATTTTAACCGTGTTATGCTGCATTTTAACATAATTGTTTTCCAGGTAATGGATAATTCAATTTTTGAGGACCAAATTGATTTCCTGGACACGTTTGATGAAGAATTGAATGCTCTTCTTGGAGAAGATTTATCCCCAGGAAACAACTCATCTTCTTCATTAAATCTGATTCCAAGTAACAGCTCAATCTCAAGCTTGTGCACTTCCCCGGGCTTAGAACCACCTCAAGTTTCCGTTGAACCACCACCCAAACAGAAAAAGCCTAACAATTATTATGACTATTGCTTGCCTAATTTTGAACCGGCTGCTTCTACCACTCCGATCATTCTCAATTTCAGCAACTCGAATTCTCCTACAAGAAGTCCTCAGCAATATAACCCAAGTTCCTTGAATCCAGAAGAAAAGGCAGCAGTTTCTGAAGCTTTGAGAAACCCTGAAGAGGCTATAAAAACCGCACAAACTACAAAGAAAAATGGTCGTGTTAGGCCGCCATCTCAAACCTATGATCACATAATTGCAGAAAGGAAGCGTCGGGAGCTGCTCAGCCAACGATTTGTTGCTCTTTCAGCCTTAGTTCCTGGCCTCAAGAAGGTATATACAAGCTTATTCCTTCGTTTTAATGCTGTCCATTCATTTCCCCATAGATAAGATTTTAGCTTTTTTTGGTCTTTAACACTCTCCAATACTGGTACTTGTTCTTGCCTATAAAAGCCACAAGAATCAAGATTGTTATATATTGAGCATTATGGGAATTGCAGGTGGATAAAACTTCTGTATTGGGAGATGCTATTAAGTATGTAAAACAACTTCAAGAGCGTGTGAAGGCGTTTGAGGAACAAGCAGCAAAACAAACTGTGGAATCTGTGGTGCTCGTTAAGAAATCAAAGCTCTTAGTGGAAGATGAGGGATCTTCCGACGAGAATAACAGCTCCGAGATGCCAGAAATCGAAGCTAAAGTTTGCAACAACCACACTCTTCTTAGAATCCACTGTGAGAAGCACAAAGGTATTCTGTCCAAAATACTTGCCGAGGTAGAGAGCCTCCATCTCTCAATTGTCAATGTGAATGCTACATCCTTTGGAAGTTTTTCTCTTGATATTACCATTAATGCAGAGGTAAAAAATAATCTCTAAGTTGATTTTTTTTTCTTTTCGTTTTCCTTTTCAAGCTTTTAAATATATTACTTTTACTAAAAATTAATTTGTTCTGTTGAAGATGGAGAAAGAATCCAGCTTGTCGCTGAAAGAAGTCGTGAGGGCTCTTCGTTTGGCTCTCCAACCTGCGGTATAGACAGAGATTCCTTACACGGACTTCAATAATAAAACTATGTATTATGATTGGATCCACTGTAATATACAAGCCACAATCGATGCAATGGCTGTGGAACCCAATGGCATGCAGACGAGTCAAGGGACATATTTTTGAAATGTGAACCTTCAATCAAATGTATTATTGCACTTGTGGCATTTATGTTAATTCTAGTAATGATGTGTAGCACATGCTTACACTCCTCTCTACTGCCATAAAATTAAAAATACCATTATTCAATCCCGAAAAATTCTTTAACATTAATTTTAATCAGGAGTAGGGATGATAAAATTTCTTGTCCTTGACCTGCCTTACGTTTTCCATTCGTGAACGGGAGGGGATGGAGAACATAATTTCTGCTAGAATTTTTCGAACATGCTCCAAATTTTTATATTTTCTTTTATTTATTTTAAGTTTTTTTTTTTCAATTTTAATCATATTTAAAAAAATAATAATTAATTAAACAGGAAGGTCACGTCCCTGCCCCGCTTGCTTCCCAAAAATCTGTGCTGGGACCGAAATCATGCAAATGGCCTCCTTCCTGCCACACCGCTGGAGGTGGCATTACCCGTTAACTCGTCTTGTCAAAGGGACAAGCCAAGCCTAGCTCTCAAGGGCCAAGCTCGTGGCTTGAGTTGAGCTTGGCCTACAAGTTTGACTTTTTTTAAAACCCTCCTCATTTTCTCCATACTTAAGATCCCCTATTTATTTTCGTGTATGTGGAGTTAAAATTGTTCACGTAACAAGTTAAAAATCAAGTCATCGAAATTAAACAAAGAATCATCAAGTTCCAAGTATCGTTAATGAAGCGTTTTCATTCGTTTGGCAACAAACTCCATTGACGATACTTAGAATTTGAGGAAATACATTCTTTGTAATCGGAGGCTTGATTTTTTTTTTTTTTTTTTAAAAAAGATTGAATTGAGATTTGAAATTCTTTTTAAAATTTTATTTTAGAAAACCTCTCCCTTTTATCCAGGTTTGGGATCGATTACATAATTTTGAAGTAGGTGGAGTTAAAATCGTACGCAAACAACTTGTTACGTGCACAATTTTTTTTTTAAAATCAAAATATTAATAAGAAAATAACAAAGTTTAATTATATGGCATTATGAATTATTACCGTTTACCTGATTACGCACAATTTTTCCATACTTATATTGTATTCGAAAATGAGCATATTGTCAATCATTTACGCATAACAATGATTCCAAAATATATTCTTTTGGTCGGCTCTTGACCTCGGATGGAGTTCGCTTACCTATACTAAAAGTAGACTCCGAACCTACAATGCTAACCTAAGTTATTAGTATACCTTTTGTAATGACAGAAACAATAGAGTATTTTCATTCGTACTTTTGTCAAAAATTAATTAAATCAAATTACATTGCATCAATAGGTTCTATAGGCTTGAGCATTTGATGATTAAAATATCTAACTGATTCAGTAGATATTCTAGTATGACTTGCGTTGGATGTCGAATTGTACGCAAGAGACATACTAGAAAAAAAAAACTTCCTACATCATATCTTTCATATATAATACTTTCAAATAAATTCACTAGTTCTATATTGTCTTCTTCAAGATTATCAGAAAAGGTGAGTGCGGTGGTGCCCGACTAATATTTGCACCCAATCACTGTGCATGCAATTTGTAATTAGAAGTTAAAGTGTTTTCTAAATTCGAATAAGTGATAGATTGGTCAAAATTTAAACAATTTGTAATTTTTCATATAACTTATTCAGTGCCTCTTAAATTATATCTATGTCCATTATGTTTGCCAAAGGAAATAACATAGGCACTTCCCAGTATTTTCTAAACTTCAATTCCATAGAAAACAATATTTCATGAAAAGTGCGGTCATTTTCTGTATTTTTGAAAAGTTCTTGCAAATTTTGTGACTTGGTGAGTTGAGCTATGGAGCCCAAGCCGCCCATAGATCGGGCCCTGATGAATCGATCCGATGAGCTACTTGGCTTGATTGTCTCCCCATCGCATTGTGGGATGAGGAGGCCAAAAATTATAGTCCGATGTGACTCGTAGAAGGATTTAATTCAATCAGACTTTTAAATAAGATATTGTCTATCAACCACCAAAAAAAAGGTGGGTGGGGTCCCTTTGTCATTTGTAATATTTGAATCATCCAGAATTTTTCTATCCGCTTGTTAGCATGTGTGGACATAATTAGCAAGGGGCTCAAAAACAAAATACATACAAATAAATAATATCAGTCTCATTTCAAAAGTTTTAAATAATTTTTTATTAATCACTTAAACTTTTAAATAACGAGATTAATACTTCAAATAAGTAGAAGCACAGTCCGAAATATTAAATATTATTTACCAACTGTGACTGTAGCATTGCTCAAAATTTTGTAAATTGGGACGTTGTAATTTCTAAATGTAATTATAAAGATAATGATGTAGTATCTGGAAAATGCTTTACCGTTGTTTTTATTCTATTATTTTGAAATTTTTGTTTTATTGCTTAAAACAGATATATTGTGATTTCACACCACCCAATTGTTTGCTACGAAAATGAGCACTTTTTCAAGAAATGACTACATTCAACGAACCAAATAGAGATGTGGGATCGACTATGGGTCTCTCACGTAGAACTACAAAGGAGAAAACAAACGAGTTGGAGTTTTACAATTTTGGATTCTTTTTTTTTTTAAAGGTTTAAAATTGTGCACGTGCACATTCGTATCGACATTTGTACAATCAAATTTTACTAGCAAATTTGTTTGAAATGACTAATTATGAAAAAAAAAAATTAAATAATTTGAAGACGAAACAATAATTTGTTTAGCTGATGTCTAAATCTAGATACATTCTTCAGTGAACGACTAATTTTTTTAAATACACCCAACACGTTTGTTTTAAATAATTAAATAATATTTTAAATATGAATAATTCATATTTGTTGATAACAAGACATCGCGTTAGAAAATTTTAAAATCCTGAAAGTGACATAATTTAAACTGACAAAAAAGGGAATCAAATCTATAGTACTATGGGAGGAAGACAGTAATTACGTAAAGTGAGAGGTGATTGTCCAAATTATTTGATCCCAAGTGTTTCAACAAGTATTCCAATTATTGGATGGAAATCACCTTGTCCTGGTGGTCCTGGTCGTGGTAACCGCAATTATTAGTTAAACAACACGTGCTCTGAAAACAATACTTAAAAGTTTGCATTTTCAAGAAAAAATAAAAACATAATATCTGGTGGGCTCAACAATTAGATATGCTCCGAGTACCGACTAAGAGGAAATTTTATTGTGGTTGAGGAAATTTTGATGTTCGTCGAACTTGTCAAACCGCTGTCTCATTAGCCATTTAACTTAAGTTTTTAAGGATGGTCAGCGAATTTATTAAATTATTTTTTCATTCATCACTCAATAATTCACCGTTAAAAATTTGATGGACTCACTAATACGACAAATAAAATGCTTGGGAGATGGAAAGTAAGGAAGGAAAAGATATAGAAATTGAGATAACTTCCAAAATGAAGGGGACTAAATATGGACAAGAGAGATCCCGAAGAAAATCCTCCTCCATTTTTTAGAAGAAAATGCTGACAAAAAACATTATTATCGTCGGTTGACAATAAATTTTGTAATTTGATGATACAAACTTATCTTGTAAATAAACAATATATATAAATTACTTCTTTAAAAGCATTGTAATAAATAGAAGATATGGACAATTAAATGTCATACATTTGCTCACTTTATTTACAGAATTTTAAGAAACTCATCCTAGTTCATAACAGAAATCTAGTCTCCAAAATTAAGCAAAACTTCATCATATGTAGTTAATACAACGTGGATTAATTTTCTTTATTTTTCAAACAATAGCTTTTATTGAGAAATTTGATGAAAATAGATAGAAATGAAGGTTTGCGCAATCAAATGTGTAATTAAGGATAAAAATATATTTTTCGGTCACATCATGCATGGCGGACTATGAGTGTTGAATGTCAAAGTGCTGTAGCATTTATGTATCTTTTTCCATTTATACCCATATTACGCATTGACTACAGTGTTTGGAGTGTTTGGGTAAAAATGATAAAGAAAAACATTAAGCCCTTGTTTGTTGTAGATTAAAATCAAATTTTTAGTAGATTTTGATAAAAATTGATAAAATATGTGGTTAAAAAATTGTGGACTATGATAAATTCAAGGAGGGAACTGGGAATCTGATATAATGCAGACAGAGAAATAAAAGATAGGCAGAGAAAAGGAAACGAGATAGGCCTGCTCAATGAGAAGGGAAGATGATGAAGTTTTCACTCATTCAACTTGAGGAAAATACAATGCAACCTACTCTATTTATAGAAGAAAAACTAACCAATTATCTAACAAATCTAACAAGATAACAAACTAAGAAGGAACTAGAATATGCTAGAAGAAGCTGAATTCTGAACTGGTATGCTATGAACGTGAGTTTCTGTTGAACTGGAGAGAAGAAGGTTGTGAACTGGAGAGATGAAGAAGGTGGGCTGGGCTGCTGGTTTGTTGATGTGCTGTTGGGCTGATTTGGACTAATATTCCAACACTCCCCCCTCAAGATGGAACATCTTGAACCATAGAGAAGGAGAGTAGAGATGCAATCAATTTCTCAGTTGCTTCCTTATCACTTTTTATGCTTTCTACTTTATTCTCTTCAACCTGTAGTTTGGTAAGGGCCCTTTCTTCTCTTCCTCAAGCTCTCTAATCAGTGCCCTTAATTTTCTCATTTGAGATTCTTGAGCAAACTTGCCTTTTTGAAAGCTCTTCACCTTCGGCCATAACCTGGGTGATTATTTCATCTTTTTCCTTCAAAAGAGCTGCAACTTCAGCTCCAGGGCAATAGAACTAGCAGGTACTTGTGATGGTAAGGGATACCGAAAATTTGAGCTGGCATTAACAAGGAATTCATGGAAAATTAGAACTTAGAAATTACTGGAAAGTGCTGAGAAGCCCACAATTCAGCAGATGCAGTGGCTTCTTAAAGAGGGACTGGCCATAAGCATTCCTCTAGAAGATTATTATAGACAGCAACTATCGGCATTGAGGGACTTTGGCTTGCGATGGGCAGATACGGCCAAGAAGGTCTCAAAGGATGGTGGAGCACTTCGATTTACTGCATCTGTCGAAGACCTTACGACCAGAGAGCAGTTCTTGCTTGTGATAAATGCAATGAATGGTATCATTTCGATTGCATGAAAATCTCTTCAACACGTATGAGGACTGGTGCAACAAAACTAAGCTGCGTTTTCTGTAATTCAATTTCATCAAAATCTTCATATCTTCATTCTGAAGATAAAATCAATTCGAAGATTTGAGAAGCTGCCATCCTAGCAGGTTCGATCTTCAATTCCTTTTCATTGGAGCTGCCATTCCAGCAGGATCTTTCTCCAATTTTATTTCAGTTTCATTTTGATTCCCTTTCTGGGAATAAATCAACCATTTCGTGAAGAGGAACAACATCTCTTCAGTTTTTCATCCATTCCGACATTTCGTCGAGCTTCTAGTGAGCAAAGTCACTATTCCGTTTTCTGGTAATCTGATTTCTAATTTTCGATTTTTTTGTTTTTTTTTTTTTTTTTTGAATTGAGAAAAGATAAAAGGAAGAAGAAAAATTTTGGATGAAGCATCTAAACCCGCTCTGATACCATGATAAATTCAAGGAGGGAACTGGGAATCTGATATAATGCAGACAGAGAAATAAAAGATAGGCAGAGAAAAGGAAACGAGATAGGCCTGCTCAATGAGCAGGGAAGATGATGAAGTTTTCACTCATTCAACTTGAGGAAAATACAATGCAACCTACTCTATTTATAGAAGAAAAACTAACCAATTATCTAACAAATCTAACAAGATAACAAACTAAGAAGGAACTAGAATATGCTAGAAGAAGCTGAATTCTGAACTGGTATGCTGTGAACGTGAGTTTCTGTTGAACTGGAGAGAAGAAGGTTGTGAACTGGAGAGATGAAGAAGGTGGGCTGGGCTGCTGGTTTGTTGATGTGCTGTTGGGCTGATTTGGACTAATATTCCAACAGACTACATGAAATATGTAGTTAAAATTAATTATTGAATTTGACTTGAAATTAAAATCAGATTTTAATCAGAAACAAACAGGGGCTAATAACCTTGCACAACCTCTTAACATTTTTGTGTCAGAAATCTTTAAAATTGAATGAGCTTTATACTGTGCAACGGTAAAAAGAAACTTCCAAAAATGAGCTCCAAACATGCACATAAGTTAAAATAGATATTTTTGTTATAATACATATTTAAATGTAAATGACCCCAAAAAAGTATGTTGCAAGAAAATTACCGCAGTATCCACTAACCAAAGGTGATGACACATTCCATTTCCCTTTTGTGATGCTCGTGAAGTTGGTTCTCTAAAACAATCTCTTTACTACATGTCCTTTCGCTTTCTCGTGGTGCAATATCTAGAAGAATAAAACTATTTGAAATGGGTGCCATTTTTATGGTGGGAAAATAAACAGTGTCACAGTGCGAAATATTTGGCATGAGTCTTGAAGAAGAAACAACGGAACACCAAGTAAACCATACCTATCATAGAAACCTCAAAGTGATTAGCTTTTGAAGGGTGGAAATATATTGAGACAATCGCATTTCTCAAACGGATGAAGATGAAGAAAACTTACCCCATTATTTTTGTTAATAATGGCTGTGTTTCAATAGCCAGGTCTAAAGGCAGAAACTCATATTCTAAAATGTTATATAGATCTTCCACTTCCTCAGTAACATATATGATTACACCTTTACTTATAATAATCACAGAAAGAAAGATAGTTAAAAAATAATACAAGAAAATACAAAAGGTAAGAATAATGAAGATAGGAAGTAAATGCAACTTCCTTCTTATTAGAGAAGATAGAAATAGAGAGAAGTCATCAGTTAATAACTAAACTGATAGTACTTGGTTAGAGTTTGAGTGAAAAATTCATATTACCACTAAACTATTCTCCGATTAATTAGGTCAACATCAAATGCGATAATGATGACTACTCCACTTTCTTTTGTTTTCAAGTTCCAAATTGAATGCACCATTTGATAATGCTGCCAATGATAAATCCTTCTGGATTAAAATGTTATTGAAGTTTTTCTGAACTGAGAAAAGCTTAAACCAGCATTAAGTATGATGAAGATGGTTGGATGACATGGAGAATATTTATGATTACTTGGCATAATAGACCACTATCAATGAAGGCTTAGGCATTTTCTAAACTCATATGCACATTAATCCATGTATATATTAAACTGAATGATAAGCTTCTTGCAATTTATTCTGATAGCGAAGAAGTATACAAAATTTCCAATTTTCAACTTCACTATTTGCGTATGCCTTTGTAAAAATTCAATATCCCTTGTGCTGTTCATGGTTCAAAGTGTATAGGGATTAGGAAATTTGATATTTGTTTTGTTAGAATTTGGGTGTGACTCGAATTCTTTGTTGAAATAATTGAAGAATTGTAATTGAAGTACACGTCGTGAAGAATTCAAATTTGGAATATTATTGAAGTTCTATGTCATGTTGAAATTCTATTTTGAAAGCCCATTGGGAGTTGAAATTTGGTTTGGACTCAATTTTATGGTATCTTACTTCATCAACAATTCTACTGGGTGGGTTTGAACATCCCCTACTTATTCCCTATAAATATTAGGCACTTCTATACAATGTTATAAGTATGAAAAAATAGATTACTAAAATTATATGATTCATTGTAATTTTCTCCCTTCTCCATTATTTTTGAATCAATAAAATCTCTTAATTCTTCTGTTATATTCTTGTCTTCATTATTTTTTTATTTGATCAAATACTTCATTATTATTTACCATATAACTTCAATATCTCAATTCGGTGATTTGTTCCACAACAATTGATTTTATAACTATTCTGGTATCTTGTTCATTTTACAAATAATTGATATTAGAGCGTCAGGTTTAGCAGTTCTGTAAGAGCACAATGTTTGATTTGTTTGAGGTTTTTTATTCGTGTTGGCTTCCATGAAATATGACATTCCGTTTTTGGATCGGAGCACTACATTTTCGCTATAGCAGCTTAAGATGCATACAGTACTTGCACAGCTGGATTTGGATGATGCGTTGCTTGGAATTGAGGCCCTGTTTGGGAGAGATTTTGATTTTTCTACAGTAAATCAATTCTCATTTTCAACCACACATTCTTCAATAAAATAATATTTTCCATCACATCAATAATTTTTTCTTCTTTTTCAACCACACATTTCCCATCATATCACTATTCAAAATCAATTCTTCCCCAAAAAATCCCTCCCAAACAAGCTCTGACAAGATGCCCGCAACTTTGACCGTGGAAAAGAATTTACGGAAGGATAAGAAGGCAGTTTCTCACATTCATCTTCATTTATCAAATACTATTCTTCAGAACGTTTTGAAAGTGAATTCAGCAGCTGCTTTATGGTTGAGGTTGGAGCAATTGTGCATGACTAAAAGTCTGACAAGTAAGTTGAACATCAAGCAGCGTTTATACTCTCATCAAATGGCAGAAGGATGATCATTGGAAGATCACCTACTGTATTTAAGGAGATCGTCGCTGATTTGAAAACTTTGGAAGTAGAGTATAATGGAGAAGATTTGACATTGATCCTATTGTGTTCGTTGCCCTTTTCGTTTTCTTCTTTTAGAGACATGATTATGTATAGTCGTGATACTCTCACCATAGGGAAAATGTATGATACTTTGTATTCAAAAGAGAAGATCAAGTATCTGGTTTTTGTGGCCAGGGATGGAGAATGCATGGTTGCTCATGGTAGTTCTAGAAGTGGCATATCAAAATCTAAGTTCAGTAATCAAATTTGTAACTATTGCAAGAAAAAAGGGTACTTAAAGAAGGATTGCTACAAATTGCAGAATAAAGAAAGGATAGCTGCAAGTAGATATTCAGATACTTCAGGCGAAGCATACCTCATGGAGAACGTTGTAAGTGATGGAGAACTCTTAACTATTTTTGACATTGAGTCTAAACCAAAAGATGTTTTGATTCTTGATTCAGCATGTGTGTTTCATATGTGTCCAATAAGGACTTGGTTGCTACATATGAAACTTTTTCAAAAGTATTGTGGTTATGGAAAACAATGCATCTTGTCATGTTACTGGAATTGAAGCTTTTGGATGGGACAATTAGAAAACTTGGCCGGTTCGACATGTTCCAGATTTGAAGAAAAATCTCCTCGTTGTATATCTTTGATTCAAAGGGTTATGAGTTCTTTGGTGGAGGTGGAGCTTTGAAAGTTTGTAAGGGTGCTCAAGTTGTATTGGAGGAACAGAAAATATCTCGGTTATACATCTTGTAGGGCCGTGCAGAATTTAGAAGAGTCAATCAGCACATGTTCAAGACCGTGGTAGACATTCAGTTTGGTACAATACATTTATGAGCTCATAAATGGTCGGATTTGAAGAATACAGTTAAGTGGAGTTCAGAAGATATGGATAATGTCGCTTTGCCACCATCACCTACGGTGCCATTGTATTCAATTACTAGGGATTGACCTAATGGAAAAGGGTATGTGGATGCTTATTTTGTTGAGCATTCTTTAAGTGGAGTATCCAATGCTAATACAGTATGAAATGATGCATACAAAAGATAACACACACTTAAGCATGCAAGATCTCACAATTAAGGCAAAAAAAAAAAAAGAAAGAAAATTATAGTCACATTATTAAGTTTGAGTTCAAAATATTCAAACCAAAGTGGTGGTATGGAGCATTGACCACCATAAACAACACGAATGAAAATAGCAGTTTCCTATTCCAATTCTAAACCCCATTTTTCGATACTTCTTGTCCTATCGATGTCCATCACCAGATTTTAAGTTCACATAGCAACTCATTTGAAATCAAATCTCTCACTATATGGAGCGTATTTATTAGCATTGTTGCATATTTTTATAATTCTCTAGACCAACTTGGGACACAAGAAAAGTTTAGGGGTTAAAAAATGATCTAAAATGCAAGCTACCAACTTTTGTATGTTATAAATAGGGGTTGCTACTTCAATTATTGTATGTATGTAGAAGTCTAAAAGGATTGTCATTGTAAAAGTCGCATGACATTGTAAAATTTTATTTTTCAATAAATAAAATTTTCCTCCTTCAATTATCTTGTCCAATATAAAATTACTCCCTAGCATTTTTATTGTACAAAATATACTTCACATAAATCACAAAACCTTTCTAATCTAATTTACTTACTTTTCCTACGAACTATAAAATATCACCAGTAGTATCAAAGCTTTGTTCGATTAATATTGGTTGTAAGCATATACTATGATTGACGCTTTCCGTTCATCAATTCATATCCCACATTTAATGGAGACAACTATTATCATTAAAATGAAGACCTACTTTGTGCGCAAAATTTATGGGATGTCGTCAACAACGGGTATACTAACCTAGATGACATTTCCACTATAACTGTTGCACAAAAGAAGGAACTTAAAGAAAATCAACAAAAAGATTATCTAGCATTACTAGCTTTACAAATGAGTTTGACAGACACTTATTTTCGAGAATTATGGGAACTAAAACAGGAAAAGAAACTTGGGATAAGTTGAAAATGGAGTTCTACGATAGTGACAATGTACGTACTTGCCGTCTTTAAACTTAAGAAGGAATTTTGAAAATCTAAAAATGAGAAATTCTGAAATCGTAAAAGAATATTATTCAAGAATAGATAAAATAGTAAATCGGTTAAGATCTTATGGAAATGATGTTCCTGAAAAGAAAGTTGTTGGAAAAATTTTAATCAGGTGCACAGAAAATATGATCCAATTATTGCAACTATTAAGGAGTTTAAAGATAAAGATAAATTAACAGCTGCAGAATTAATGTGTTCATTGGAAGCTCTTGAAAAACTATTAGAAAGACATTATGAAATTAACATAGAAAATGTTTTTCAATCAAAAATTAATATGTGGTTTAGAAATCTAAAGAAGGTGGGGGAAAAATTTAAAGGAAATTCTTAAAACAAAGAAACTCAAGGAAAATAAATTGATAATAACGGCAAGTATCCTCCATGTAGCGTTCGTAAAAGAAAATATCATTTGGAAAATGATTATTGGTTTAAAGGAAAATCACAATGCCGTAACTGTAAAAATATTAGACATAAAGAAAAAATATTATTGTTTTTAAAAAAATCGTTAAGCTAATTTCTCTGAAAAAAAAATGTCGAAGGTAGTCTATTTTATGTCTCCAACAATGATGTATGTGAAAAGAAATTAGATACATGGTATCTAGACAGTTGCTGCAGTCATCACATGACGAAAAATGAAAGTATTTTCTGCTGTCTTGATAAAATAAATACAAAAATAAAAATTGGCAATTAAAATTTCATAGAGGCAACATGCAAAGGTACTATTACCATTAATACAAAAAAATGGCAAGAGATACATTATGAAATTCTCTTGATCCCTACAATATATCAAAATCTACTAAGTCTAGGTCAAATGATGGAGAAGTGATATACTTTACATTTTGAGGGAGATTCTTGCACGATATATGACAAGAAAGATAAATCCCTTGTAATGGCTAAAGTCCAAAAGTGGGAGAACACACACTTTTCAATCTAATAGAGATACACATACAATGCGGCAATGACGGCCTAAGTGGATGAGTCACGGCTGTGGCACATGAGATTTGGATACTTCTACTTCCACGGTTTGAAGATCCTTCAGCAAAAGAGCATGATGAGAAATTTACCAGTAATAAAGGAGATGAAAGAAGTTCGCGGTGGATGTTTACTCAGGAAACAACACCATCAACTATGTTAGTCCAAAAAATCTTGGAGAGCTAAAGAGTCATTGGAGCTAATACATACAGTTGTATGCGGTCGAATGCGTACTCCATCAAATGATCAAAAATATGTACTTCATTCTCTTTATAGATGATTACACTAGAATGTCACTAGAATGTCATGTGTATACTTTTTGCACGAGAAATTCCAAGTTTTTGAGATTTTTAAAAAGTTCAAAAGCTATGTCCAAAAGCAACGTGATAGCAATATCAAGACAATCAGAAATGACACAAGTAAAGAATACACATCAAATGAGTTCAACAAGTTTTATGAAAATGAAGGAATGAAACATCAACTCACCGCTGGATACGAACCTGAACAAAATGGCATATCAGAAAGAAAGAATAAAATGGTAATGGAGACAGCTAGAGCTACGTTAATGGAGAAAGGTCTTCCAAAAACCTTTTGGGTAGAAGCAATAAGCACTGCAGTCTACTTATTAAATTGATGTCTGACAAAATTCATGCAAGGAAAAACACCAGTTGAAGCATTGAGCGGACAAAAACCATCAGCAAAGCATTTTAGAGTTTTCGGCTGCATCTGCTACACACATATTCCATAAGAGAAAAGAGGTAAGCTCGACGAGAATACATAAAAAGGAATCTTTCTAGGTTATAGCACTCAATCTAAAGGCTTCTATAACCTGAGAACAAAGAAGCGGAACAATCAACCAGAGTTCCTATAGCAAGCAACGATAGAAAAATCAGTTGACTTACTAGAATAATTGCAAAGAAAAATACGTAGATTATTAAAAATATACCAAAGCTACAACTTGATGATCGTTGAACCTGAAAGTTATGAAGTAGCTTCAAAACAACTAAAATGGATAAAAGCTATGAACGAAAAAATAAAATGATCGAGAAAATTGACACTTGGGAGATTGTAGATCTTCCTCAAGATAAATAAGTCACGGGAGTTAAATGGGTCTACAAGATAAAACTTAACGCTGATGGCTCAATCCAAAAACATAAAGCAATACTAGTCACCAAAGGATACTCACAACAGTTTGGTATCGACTACACTAAAACATTTGCTCCAGTTGCACGTCTTGAAACTATAAGGGTGCTAATTGCACTAGCTGCACAGAAGAAGTAGAAGATTTACCAGCTAGACGTCAAATCAGCATTTTTTTGATGGCTATCTTGAAGAAAAAAATTATATTGAGCAACCTCAAGGGTATGTAATACAAGGTAAAGAAGATAAAGTTCTCAAACTAAAGAAGGCGCTATACGGATTAAAACAAGCTCCACAAGCGTGGTACTTCAAGGTACAAACAATACACTTATAACCTCTTTATATGTTGATGATCTCATCTATATAGGGAATGGTGAAAGTATGATCGAGAAATTCAAGATGAAAATGTTCGAGATAACTGATCTGGGATTGATGCACTACTTTCTTGGAATCGAGATAACTCAATCTGAAGATGTGATCCTCATTGCTCTGAAGAAATATACCACTAGTCTGTTGAAGAAGTTCAAAATGGAAGATTGCAAGACAGTAGCAACGCCCCTAGATAACAATAAATCACTCAAAAATGAAGACGGTATATTGCTGAACCAAGTGGAAGTTTACTCCATCTTATTGTTATAAGGCCAGACATTATGTGTGCAACCAGGCTACTTTCAAAATTCATGCAGAATCCAAGTCAAGTTCACTATGGAGCTGCAAAGCGAATACTAAGATACCTCTAATGAACAAAAGATTACGGAATATGGTATCAGTCTACGCCTGACTCAAGACTACTTGGGTATACTGATAGTGATTGGGCATGATCAATAGGTGATATGAAAAGCACATCAAGCTATACATTCACACTTGGTTCAGGAATATTTTCTTGGGCATCAAAGAAACAGGTAACAGTTGCAGAATTATCAGCTGAAGCAGAGTATATTGCAGCAACAACGATAACAAGCCAAGCTATATGGCTAAAGTGCATACTTGAAGATATGGAAGAGCTACAAGATGAAACTACAGAGATTTACTTCGAGAGCAAGTCTGCAACAGCAATGGCCAAGCATCTCATATTTCATAGCAGAACCAAACACATTGGCATCAAGTATCACTTTATCAGGAAAGTTGAAGCAAGCAAAGAGATAAAGCTCAAATATTGCAAGACCGAAGAACAATTTGCATATATATTTATGAAGGCGATACCACGAGCAAAGTTTGAGTTACTACGAGAAATAATTGGAGTTACCGAAATATACACCAAGGAAGAGTCATATTTCTAAAATTCTCTAAACTAACTTGGGACACAAGAAAAGTTTAGAGATTAAAAAATTATCTAAAATTCACTAGAGATTCTTGGGAAGCAAGCAAAATCAAAATATAAAATAATGAAAATATTAGAAAATTCTAGAATTCCTTAAGGATCAAGTATGACAAAATAATGAAAAAATAAGAATTCTCTACAGGCGAGCCACCAACTTTTGTATGATATAAATAGGGGTTGCCACTTCAATCGTTGCATGTATAAGTCTAAAAGGATTGTCATTGTAAAAGTCTCATGCCATTGTAAAATTCTATTTTTCAATAAATTAATTTTTCCTCCAATTATCTTGTCCAATATAAAATTACTCCTTAATATTTTTATTCTACAAAATATACTTCACATAAACCACCAAACCTTTCTAATCTAATCTACTTATTTCTCTTACCAACTATAAAATATCATCATTATTCAATAACTAATATACCAACTAAAACAACGCATCAAAATCATTGACATATGAACACAGAATTATGTATTTATCATCAGTCTTCTGCATGGGTATCAAGAGGTTGCCTTCATCCACGAATAGAATGCCTCCATCGCATTCTTCGATCTGAAAACATCTTGCAAAGCTTAGTTCCTAATTAATGTTTAAAAAGGCTAAATCATATGTCAGGGCATTTTTCTTGTCAAGCTTTCGTAAGCATCAAATCAAACCAATAATTTGTTAAAGAAATTATAAACATGCAAAACTATACTAATAATAAACCATAAACTATTTAAAAATGTATAATAAAACATATCGAAAAAATTGAAAGTCTAATTGCAGCAAGAAACATAGAATGGATCAACACATTAGGAAATAATAAATAAGTAGTTATCTCATAAAAAGACCATTTACTTAGAAATGGAACTTGTTGACCCAAAAAATGGCTCCGACACGTGGTCAATAGAATAAGTCTTCATGTATGCTCCTCCTTGCGCACATTAGCACACCATTAGTCACTCGTTGCCTTTTTCAGTGGGAGTAGAAGCGCCGCGAGCACTTCGGTGGTCAAGCCAGTATTTCAGTCAACCGGATAGTGGTATCCGACGATGAAGTGGTCACGGGAACATGGTTGAGAACGTGTGTAAATATAGTGAAAGACTCTTTAGAATTAAATACTATAATACAAAGATTAGAATGAGAACCCCTTCTTCTTACTAGTATGTAACGACCCGAGTCCCACTTAATGGGCTGTCCCGACCATTAGATCGACGACTACTGTCCTCCTCACTGTACCAACATGGGTCTTTTCAGCATACTTTGTCCTCACTCGCACGCTCCCCAAGAAAACTTCCCAGGGGGTCACCCATCATAAAATTGCTCCAAGCCAAGCTCACTTAACTGTAGAGTTTCTAACGATGGACTTCCGGAAAAAAAGGTGCACCATGTTGGTATGAGTAGTACCTATCAAATCTTTTTTAAGTTTTCCTGGTCTGGGTATTACAATCACCCCCCGTTAAACTCGTGACGTCCTCGTAGCTCTTGATACATCTGAGGATCCGTTGCTAGGCGTTGGGATTCTAGAGGTGGCTCCCGCCCTATGGCATAGTACTTTGTCCCGCATAGCATTTAGTTCCCGATTTTCGGCTGGCAATCGGGCTCTGATACCATTTGTAACGACCCGGGTCCCACTTAACGGGCTATCCCGACGTTAGATCGACGACGTACTGTCCTCATTGTACCAACATGGGTCTTTTCAGCATGCTTTGTCCTCACTTGCACGCTCCCCAAGAAAACTTCCCATGGGGTCACCCATCATAAAATTGCTCCAAGCCAAGCTCGCTTAATTGTAGAATTTCTAACGATGGACTTTCGAAAAAGAAGGTGCACCTTGTTGGTATGAATAGTACCCATCAAATCTTTTTTAAGTTTTTCTGGTCTGGGTATTACATAGTATGAAGATATTTATACTAGAGAGGAGAAGAGATGAACCGTTGGATGGGGGACATGTAGTGATGGCAATGGGCCGAGCCGAGCCGGCTCGTTGCCCCACGAGCTCGGCTCGTAGCTCGTTACAGAAGCTCGGCTCGTTTGCTCGTTGGCGAGCTCGGCTCGGCCCACGAGCTCGTGATTCACGAGCCACGAGCCGAGCCGGCTCGGCTCGGCTCGTGGCTCGTCAAATTTTTTTTTTTTTTTTTAGTTATTCTTAGTTTTTTTTTTAATGTTTTTCACGAGCCCACGAGCCGGGCTCGAGCTCAGCTCGTGGGCTCGTGCCCCACGAGCGCTCATTTCTTAACGAGCCGAGCCGAGCTGGGCTCGTCTATGAACGGGTCCGCTCGGCTCGAGCTCGGGCTCGTCTTTTGACGAGCCCGAACGGCTCGTGGATCGCTACAGTACGAGCCGAGCGGCCGAGCTGACGAGCCGCTCGGCTCGATTGCCATCACTAGGGACATGTGGCTTTAGATTCCGGATGTGTCATCCTTGCATAGGCGTCAAACTGTCAATACATAGGTTGACGGGCATTAAATGATTTCTGACATAGTAACTGAGTTAACCGTTTGTAGCATGCCACAAGTCCCATCAATCAGTCAGGGACTTGACTTTGGAGATCTCATAAAAGATCATGGTAGAGGTGTGACGAGGGGGATTGTGAACTGCAATAAATACGGAGTTCGGGCCTTTGCATCCATCGTGAATGACGGATGAGTTCAATTTTCCTACCAGTGGGGCAACATCCTTTCAGTTCGGAGTCATGGAATCGGTTCGTCCAACATGAATTCAGTTCGTTTGCCACGTGGCAACTCCAGATCAGTTCGTCCAACACGTGGCGAATGAGGTGGAGGGCCCCCGAAGGTCCGTAATAGAACTAAAGTTCTAAAGGCAAATTAAATAACTAACCAACTATTTGAACTTTGCTACTATTGATGTGAAGAAAACAAAATACAATGACAACAACAACAAAAATATAAAAGAATTACAAAATGTATGTTGTATGTCACAAATCTCGTGTCAATGATAGTCTACTGCCAAAAAGTTTCAACTCCACTTGGGAATGTAGAATAGAGATTTCTTATCCACTTATATCCAACTATTTATATTTTATGAAGTTTTTGTTGAAATTAAAGGAAAATCGAGAAAATCTACACATGAAAACGCACTAAAATACTAAAAAAAAATAAATTAAGGAAATCTTTCCGAGTGTGTCAGGGCAAGGCAAGTCAAGTCCCCATACCCAATTAAAGCGGGATGGGGCGGGTTTCAAGTGGGTTAGGGGAAGGCAAGTCCCCTATCCCGTTTATCGCTCAGTTTATTGTTTTTATATATTTTTAGTTAACGAATATTATTACTTTTTTTTCCAACCTATTAAGAGCAACTCACGTTCTCTTTAAAAATTATCATAAATCTTATATTTTTGTTTAAAACAAAACTTAAATTTGAAATCAACTTTAAAAGGATTAGGGGACCATGTTTCCCGTACCCGATTCAGGGCAACGACCTCCAGTCCTGCCTTCGTTCCATTTATCCTATTAGGCAGGTAATCGTCTCCTCATTAACCTCACGGGGTATTGAGTTGAATGTGTTTTTTACCATTCCTAATTGTCGCTGTCTAGAACTTCGATCTGAAGGTGAAGTGCGAGCTCGTGGCAGTAAAGATAGAGAAGAACAAAAACTATGTGATTTTACAATCTGATGATATGTGATTTTGTGAGAAATAGTAAACAGAGAAAGGAAGAGGCAGCAACGATAGAGAATAACAAAACTTATGTGATTTTACAATCTATTATTTGATTTGAAATGGAGAAAATGTTGTGCGATTTTGTTCAAATTTTTTTTTTTTTTGGAAATGAGATCTGAAATTGCAAGAATGAGAGACGATAGGAAGAGAAAGGAAGAAGTATTTGCACAGATAGAGATAAGAAGGGCAAAATTGATATACACATAAATGACATTAGCAAGATGTCATGGTGATGCCTTATGAATAGTAAAGAAGTCTCATCTTTAATATATACTAGTGGTGTATCATGCGTTGCATCGTGATTGTTATATTTTTGTAATTTAATTTGTTAGAACGATAATATATTTTAGAAAATTTAAACATATAATGATGTAGACTTAGCATGAACGATTATAAATATACATTAAGTGGTAAATGATAAAGAGAGTTTATGGTCATAATGGATATAGTATTCATAATTTAATTAAACTCAAGAGAATGATTACATAATAAAAAAAAAAAGTATGTCCAAGGAAAGCACAATAAGAATCCCAATATATGGAAAAGATTGTCAAATTCACATTGTCTGGAAAAAAAAAAAGCAGTTAATGTTGTCAAACAATCTATTTCCTAGTCAAACAATCTATTTCCTAGCATCCAAGTTCTCTAAAAAAAAAAAAGGATAATAACTTACATATCCAGATGCCATTGAAACACCAATATGTTTAAATCATACAGAAAATCATATGGTACAACGTAAAATACTTCAGCTCTATATGCTTCTTTGTTGCAACGTACATGTAAGAATGATACGGACGGTCCTTGAACATATGAAGGTGTCTTGATTGTGGCTATTACCTCTCAAGGTTTCGTAGCAAGCTTTATCGCTAGTACAATCTGATATAATCCAATAATAAGTTTTCTATAAGATGGGGAATAAAATAAAAAAAGAGTTCGAATAACTATATAAATGAAAATTATAATGTGCAACACCATCACCTTCTTCAGCATAGAATTATATCATCCATCATGTGGAAACTATGTAAAAATATATATAGGTGAGCTATGAATATGAAGAAAGTTTTACCAGTAGGAACTTGTAAGTCCGTTGCATGAAAGGAGTCAAACTCGATGAGCTATACAAAGCCAAATTGAGTCATCATAGGGAATGCATGCCTATAAAGTGATAAAATGACGTTAAAGTGGTAGGAGTTGATGGTAGAAATCACAAAAAGAAAGAATTTTACCATAAGAACAAATATATTACAAAGGATTACGAGATAGTAACTAATCCATTCCCGCAGATTTGGCGGCAATGCATCTTTTATATTCAAAAGTAACTTGAGCAGGTTTTTTCTGTAGAATTTTATGAAATTAGAATCAAGAAAAAAAAATCTTTTAAAGAATTCTCAATCCTATGTTTTTTTGCAATAGAAGAAAAAAGTAGAAAACTGATGTGAAAGGCTTCGGATACGTTGGGGAAGTTCATATGAAATGTAGCCATTATGGCAAAATTTACGCAAGAGGTTCCCAGCTAAGATGTCGAGATATATTTCAATACTTTTAAGTGACAACTTATTAAGTAGAATGTAATAGTATAGTTCTATTGATATGTGTCCAAATTGTACGATAAATGGTTGATTCATAGAATTAGATAATATAATTTATATTTTTTTCTACATCATGAGGTCTAATTTTTGAAATTCCAAGTAACAATATATGCAATTAAAATTAATGTTTAAGTTTGTCTCAAATCTAAGAAACTCATGATATTTCACAAACATGTTCACGTTGATACAAATAATGTGAATTACAATAGAAAAATATATATGACAAACGAAATGTATATATGTTGACAACACATCCTCATCACATAAAATAAATGATTCGCATTTACAATTGATTATGAGAATAATCATATTCACAAACAATTTCTCTTTTGTATCGCTCACAGTTGCATTCTACAAGTATATGCGTAATTCTAACAATGTAACAAGAAAAATAATAATAAGATAATAAACTTTTTGATAGAAGAAAAAAAAAAAAAAACAAAGTAATTGAATAACCAAGTGGAAGTACACATAAAACTACATATATTATTCTTAATATTTTAGCCCGAAGCAAGATCATACCTATGTAAAATCGACATTATGTTTTTCATTATTCACATGGGACCACGTGCTCTTAAAGAGTGCGTTGGACATACTTCTACCTGAGAGCAAATTATAAATTTTGTTGGAGGGAACATGGATTACTTCGCTTTGATATATATTGTAAGTACTTTACATGTCTATTTTCAGAGATCGCAAGGTAAACAAATTTTTAATTAGCATAAGGAACTATTAAAAGACCAAGAAATGCAATATAAACAATTACATTAATAATAAAAAGAGATTATGCAAGAGAGCAAAATATGAACTTCATTAATACCATACTATTTGTCAACTTCAATATAAATAAAACTCTTCAAATGATCAATTGCAGTTGCGAATATTTTCTGAAGATTAGTATCCAAATAAGTCAAGTCCAAGTATTTTTGCACCAAGCAGAAAGCTAAATGCCTCTTAGGATTGACCTAAGACATAAAATTTAAGGAACGAAACTTTCAAATAAATGGCAAAGCACATTCGTGCCTAATTTTTCCATCATTCTCGTCCATAGGATTTGATGGACCAACATGACTATATTTCAAAAATGGGAAATGAAGAAAATCCGCTTGATGGGTATCACTTAAACATATCTCCAAACCTTTGATCCATCTTTTGTTCTTATATCGTCTGCTTTTCTTAGAAGAGAGAAACAAAAAGAGTTTTCTATGTAAAAGAGTGATATGAAATGTCTATAAATAAATTTGAAATTCAGGATTATAAATTGAGAAAAAATAACGTATTGTAATAAATGTTAGTTAAGGAATCATCTCTCAATGTGAAATCATGTTGGAGTAAAGAGTTTGAGCCTCTTCCAAAGTAATCATCACTAAGTTTAGAAAGAAGTCTTCCCAAAGCATGACATAGTTTAAAAGAACAATTAAATATGTTGACATAAAAGTCGTCATTGGTTTGAGCTCTATAATGTTCATTTTGTAGGTACAAACAAAAGAGAAGTTTTCTATTGAAAATATTTGATTGCTCATTTAAATTATGGTAAGCTTTTAGGAGACCTCTTTATAAGCTTAGTGATAAATGCTTTGGGAAAGGCTCAAGTATTATTGTTAATATTTGACTCTTTCGACGTACATGCAGAAAAATAATTTTGTAGCTATAAACAAAAGAGAAGTTTTCTATGAAAATATTTGATTGCTCATTTAAATTATGGTAAGCTTTTAGGAGACCTCTTTCTAAATTCAGTGATAAATGCTTTGGAAGAGGCTCAAGTATTATTGTTAATATTTGACTCTTTAGACGTACCTGCAGAAAAATGTATAGCTTGATTAAGTAAATAGAAATGTAAGAATGAAAGCGTACCTTAAATAGAACTATAGAGAAGAAAAATTACACAATAGAGCAAAGATTAAGTGAGAAAATACCTCTTTAATTGCACGAAGGTATAGTTTTGAAAGCAAAAAGTAGGAACACCAAAATAAGCAACAAAAATTTGAGTTAGGGCAAAGTATTCTTCATATAGACCTAGAATATCTTGTTTAGATTGTTGTGAAGACATTAAGAGTAGATATCTATAATGACGAAGCTTTTTTTATAATAGTACAAGTCTTTAAATTGTTTACTTACTGGGAATAGCTTTAGCCGGAAGGATGCTAGTCTCTGAATGACGATGATATAGCATTGAACGAAGTCCAAATGTAGGATTTCGTTATATATGTTAATTAGAATTATCAAAACCAAATTTCTGTAACGATTTTGCTCAAAATAAATAAAATGTACAAATTGAGTGCAAATTTGAAGTAAAAACAACACAAACAATTAGAAATCCAAATCCCAATGGATTTAGTTATGGAGTGTTTATCCATAAGAAAAAAAAATGTTCAATAATAGGTAAACATAAAAGGTACAAATGAAAATATACAATTCATGTAAGAGTCAATTTTCCATCGGTGCGGCACACTTTGTACACCATGAACGTGGGGATTTCATCATTCACAAGTTCAAATACACGTGTCACCTATTTGAAGTTGTTTATCTCTAACATAGTGTGTCCATCCTATGGTAAAACATCGTACATGACCATTTGTTCTTAGATTTGTAGTACAGGCCAATCATGATGTGAACAACCATGGATTTGAACATTCAGGACAAATTTTGGTAGATACAATTGAGTGAAAGCCCTAGGTACATACTACAAAGTAAATTCACAAATCTTTAAATAGCGGAATTTAGAATTTGGTGAGAACAGTGAATATGAGAAATGATTCATACATGTAAGTCAAGAAAGATACAATCTAGAAAAAACTTAAGTTAAAGAAGAGCTCACAATTTTTCGATGACCATCACGATCAACCTCTAACTTTAGTTGGAAGAGTGAATTACCAGTCCATGAAGTCTCTACTTCAAACGTTACTTCAACGGCTGAATGGTCAAATATCAAAACATTGAAAATAGAATTTTCGTTGTATTCAAGACGATAACATAACCCACCTTATAAGTTATGATGGTCCGAGAATTGTGACCATCCAAAAGCAAGGTATACGTTATCATCAACTCTTTCCAATTGTATGTTACAAATAATTCCATCATTGCCAATTAAACGTACTGTATCACTAAGATCATGTCCTAAATGACGTACAAAAGATCTAGGAAGCGACTATATAAAAAAAATATAAGTCTCATAAACAAATATTATTTACTTTATATACAGTTTTATTAATTATTAATAAATTTTAGCAAATAGATCATTTTAAAACTCATCAAACGAATATTATGGCTGAATGAGGGTGTGATAACTTGAAAGAAAAGACGTGGTGGATCACTTTTGTTCAACATACTATTTATACTATGGAGACAACATATAAGTATATACATTAAACTTCTAGCAGCAATAGAAAATCAATTCATCTCTACAAGCATTAATGTCCAAAATCTATAATTAGATTTTCAAGTTATGTAGTCTCAAGTAATCAAATTCACATAGATTTACTGATATGGAGGACTTTTTTTTAGTGGAAGGAGGGCGGTACCTTCGAAATTTTATTAATATATCCTCATTTGTGGCGGAAGAATACCGTGGTTACTAATGATATCAATGAAATCAATAAATAAGTAAGTACTACTTCTCTAACAGTGAAAGTAAAGAATAAAAGGAAACTAGTAAACAAATGAGTACTACTTCCCTTACAAAAAGAATAAGTTAAAGCAAAAATAAAAATAAAAGCAAAATATAAATACCTAAACTCTAGTGTTGGGCAAACCATACCTGTCAATCTGAACAAGTGCCATGATATGTCGTGGTAGGTTGGCTGGTCCATATTCCTGGTATCTACGATGATGTCAACCCTCGATAGCAAGTGCATCTGCAACTTGGTTCCCCTCTCTAAAGATGTGGGAGACCATATCTCTGTCAAATGAAACGATACTTGCAATCTGTCTGATTATTCCCTGGATAGGCCACGGTCCGCCACCTCTGGTGATGCAGTGAATGGCAACAGTCGAATCGGCCTCAACCCAATATCTGACAAACTAAGATCTCTAGCCAATAGTATCCCATCACGAATTGCCCTGAGTTCCACCTCTAATATCATACATTGTCTATATGAAGTTGAGAAAGCCCTGACACAATTTCCTGCGTAGTCCCTGATGATGCCTTCCCCGCTTGCAAACTCATCCTTGACACAACCATCGGTGTTGATCTTGACAGATCCGAATGACGGAGAGCGTTACCAAACCATGATAGGAGGAGGAGATGGGGAGAGAGTCAAAGAAATACCAAAAAATATAGCAAGTTGCATGTCCTTACGCCAATGTAACGGTCGGAATAGTCTACCAATATGGAGGAAGGATACCATACAGTAAAATCTCTAGATAATACGTCTCGAGCTCATACATATGTTCATGTGCTTTGCATTATTCCCCTCAGTCCAAAGAAACCAGAAAATCAATAGAAGAGATATGGAGGACTTGAAATTAACACTTCAAACAAGGAAATCCATGTTCGGTATAATCTAAAAAAATGAAGTTTTATTTGCATTTAACAACATAAATAACCGAGAATGACAACATCAATTAAATAAAAAAGGGATAGGATTTAAATACATACCTATTAATATAGAGGATGTTAAGTAGTATAATCACTAGTAGCCGTATAAAAGGTACGAAGCATAAATTTTGGAGACTGAAATTGGTACTTGGTCATTGAGATAAAATAATAATAATAATAATAATCGACTGATAAAAGAAGAGATTTCGACTCAAAGATTTTACAACAACATTCAAATTTATTTATTTTATTCACTTTTAAAGATTATTGGACATACTTTAAAATCGTATATTAATACTTATTTTTTAACCATCAATGTAATACAAGTCAATAACTAATGATGTTTCCATACTTTCACAAGAATCATGTAGCTAATGCATAAAATGTAAAAACCACTATAATCTGTCTTTAATTGAAGCCTTAGTTGATGCGAGAAAAATGACCAATAATTTGTAACAAAATATTCAATTCAATATAATAAAATTGTTATCAATGTAATTGAAATTGACTATAAGAAAGCAAAGAGCCTAAAATAAACACAATGTAAACAAATAAATTACCACACAAGATTGTTTAACATTTTACACGATTTTCTAATCTTCTTAAACTCCTGCAAAAAACCCAAACCATAAGCAATTATGATAATGCTATCTTCAAAACACTGATAGTAAAAGTAACATCTTCAATGATGGTGGGACGAAACTTTACAAACTTAACAAAACCAATTAATAAATAAATTCTCAAAACGTAAATACACACATAATCTTTCGAAGCAAATAGCGTCAAAAGTGCCAGGTTGGCCACATCTTGAAAGCTCAATGGAAGCATAAAATAAAATACATATAACCATCATTAAACTCCACAAATATGATCAAAAAAATCACTGTCATCTCCCTAATATGCCAAGTCCTTATTCCTTCGTCTCTAAACACAAGACTATGACTTAGTGAACTAGATAGACTTTAATAACTTAATAGAGAAAAACAGCTAATATAACCTATTGCAACAATTTGAGATCTAGAAATCACCAAAGAAACATGTAAAAAAAACATTTCAGGTTGCTATCTTCAAATTTATTGAGAACAAAACTTAATTTGTTGTTAGTCTAAAGGAAAATAGCTCTTATACACCTATAGCGTAAAAAGTGCAATCTTCCACGGAACTTAACGAGAGCACCTTTTAGTTCAAGCAAATTATAAATCCAAAATTCAGCAAAGTCATATACAATTATCTTATCCACGTCCACGCGAAATTCAATAACAAAAAGTGGGTCTAACTGTAAGTGTTATGCCCTAGGTCCAATCAACTTTGGACATAAACACTTTGAATATATATAATCAATGCATATGTATGTCAATATCTATTATTTAATTGAATTAATATTCTAATAAATTAAATAATAGAATCCGTAGATTCAAGCCTTGGTGATTTGTTAATCACAAGGAGTTGTGATTGTGAGATACAAATTACATATGACTGAATCTTAAATCGTCCGTGGTCGAGGTAATAACGAGATACGGATATCGTTATTACGGATAGACTATCGCGTGTGGTATTCTTACTTGTAAAGTAAGTAGCTGATCTCACAAGCTAAAGTGTGGTGACACTTGAATGAACACGTGGATGTTTTGTTATAGAACAAAACATTGGAGACCCGCTGAGAGATTCCACATGGATAACTATCTAAGTGTTAGTGGTTAATCTCTAACGTTCGGTAGTGGAATTGGTCCTTTGACTTGAGGTCATCATAGTACCTTATATGAGGGCAGTCATACTTTGGTGATGTTGGATGTTGCTCTGTCAAGGGTCGCTAATACAGCATCGTTCGGGTATGTCAAGAATCATATGAAGGTTGTGAATGATCAATAGAGGATTCGTCACTCTTAGATAGTAAGAGATTATGATCTACATTTTATCCAATTAAGTTGATAATAAAACCATTGGCCAAGGTGAACTCATAAGTCGGAAAAGAGTTTTCGACGTACATTGACAAATGGGAAAAAAGATATGATCGATAATTGAGATTGACACATATCCATATCTCATAATTGATCGGATCATATTGACGAAAGGATTATAGTTTCACGGTAAACGAACAAGTTTGGTTTTGTCATGCTACGTGATATTTCCCGTCACATGTATTGCCCGATACATTGCTAGATGTCAATCTGGGACAACGAAAATGAATTAGTGATAAATTAAAAGGGGCGTTTTAATTTATTGATTTTGATTAGATCAAAATAATAATTCACGTCGTTCGGCATCGTGATCGGGAACCTAATGGGTCACACACAAAAGAGAATCAGAAGAATGAGATTTACCAATTAATTAATTGACAAGTGTTGGATAATTAATTAATTGGGTTGTTTATTAATAGGCCCGAATTAATTAATTGGATTAATTAATTCATGGACCAGATTTAATTAATTTGATTAATTAAATCTTGGACCGGGTTAAGTTTAATAGATGGGCCGAGCCCATCTGGACTTATATTAATAAGCTGTTAGGGTTTGAAAAACTGTAGAGAATTTTCATTATTCTTGCTAGCACAAGAAAAGAAAACCCTAGCCGTCATTCTTATTCTCTGTGTGGATCACCATTGGAGGCTGGACAATTGGACAGCTTGGATTGCAGATCGTGATCACTGGAGTTCAAGAAAAAGTAAAAGAGTTTGTGGAATTCATCAAAGGTATCATTCTCATCACAGTTTCTATCTAAACACATTGCAGATCCTCGTTTAGGAATTGAAAATTGTTTAATTTCCGCTGTGCATGTTAAGTAAATTCCCAACACTAACATCCATCATTCTCATATCCTTAACTTCCAAATTATCCACCGACAAAATATGAAGCTTTCGTATACAAGAGATAGCTCATTGACTTGAATTTTCTGCAAATCCATAATAACCTATCTCAATTAAAAAAAAAAAAAGTAATCACATAAAATTGATAAGTATATTTTATACACTTATTCGCGGGCCTAAAATATCGATATTTGAAATATTTTTATAAAATATATCATAAATTATTGTATTTTATGTTATATAGGTAAAAATTAATGGATGAATGATTGGAAGAAAACAAAAGAAAAATCAAGGAAAAATGACAAAACCCAAAGTTTGAAGACCAAAATGAAAATATTCGATAATTAATTCAAACCACAATACTTTAAAGATTCTAGGAGACAATTGGATAGAATTAGAGCCCAAAAAGAAATGGAATATGATCAAAATATTATTAAAATCAATTTTCAATCGCACATGTTATATTCTAGATTTTTAGCTAAAAATTGAGACCAATTTTTGGCATTGTAAACTTCTAAATTGGAAAAATTCTATTTCTACTAAAGTTGTAGCCCTTTAAATTATATTTCTAACTCACTTTGAATTTCTTCAATCAGATATCAGGAGAGAACGTTATGGCAAAAATACCGACTATTGTGTAGAGACAAAAAAATTCACCCGCGAATGCAAATTTTCTTAGTAGATTGGAACTCTTTTGGAAACAAATTTGGATATGATTTTCAATCAATTTTCTACTCTTACAAATACATAACAGCAAAATACATATTAGAGACCTCTCATATACATCTCATATTCTAATATTCATCAATTATTATCATCAAATGAGGAAAATCGATAGTGTTTGTGAGAGAATTGAAGAGGACTTGCAAGAATTCAATCAAGTGAAGATTCAAACTTTTTTTTGGAAAAATAAAAGAAGGCGTAAATGGAGATTTATCAAGAAACCATTGAAGATATTCAAAATTTCAAGATTCATCTTCATCTTCATAATTTATCAAAAATTTGGGTTATATCTTTTTACTTAAATATGATTTCTTGTTATTTCGATATGTTATGCTAGTTTTATACATTTCTAAGATGAGATGAACCCTTGTTATTGTATTTTTAGTTTTTAATTAATTATTTTGACTTTAATTTGGTTTGATTTGTAAATGTTAGTCATCATTTTTATCGTTCTTTTCAATTTTTTTGATCACTAATTGAATTGTTAATGAATTTTATTATTAACGATGGGGACAATAGAGTTTAAGCACAATATAATAAATATTGTAGGGTTCGATAGAAGATAGAGATATACATCTATATTTTATATGGTTTCAATAAGTGTTTTAGTACTTGTAATACATTATCATGTTTGCATCTTTCATCGAGATATAGAAGGGTCACATGAGAGGAATAAATTTGATCGCTATCGAGAAATGCTTTTAATTAAATTAGGAATAGTGACCAATATGAATGATTGTATTCTCACTTTAATTGTTATACTAAAAATGAAATAATAAGGAGAATTCGACATCTTCGTAATGCATCTCACATATTTGAAAAACACATTTACTTACTTTCATTAGTTTAATTGATAATTTAAGTATTAGTATAGAAAAAATCACAAAAATTGTTTGCTATTCAATTAAAGTTGCAATTAATTTTAATTCGGTCAAACACATAATCCTAGTGGGTTCGACACTCTATTCATTATTATATTAATTGACCACAATCCCGTGCATTTGCGGGTTTTCAAAGAACTAAGTTTTTGGCGCTGTTGCCGAGGACTATTTTTTGATAAGTTTAGTTAATTTTAGTTTAATCTAAATTTTACATTTTTTTTAGTTTAGTTCATTTTATTAGAAAAACTTTACTGTGTTTATTGCTTCATTTTTCAAGACATTGTATATGATGTTCAAGAACCGGTGATATTGCTCAATTTGACCCGAAAATCGAACAAACCTTCAAACTTCGAAAAAGACAACTGCTGAAAACACACCAAAAACAGAAAGAGGAAGACATGACAGAGGAAAATCTGAATCAAGTAGTCTCGGGGCTAATCTGGAAGCAACACAAGTGAATATGGTTATACCTAATGAAAATGCAAGGTTACTGGAGGAGTACATGGTTCCACCGATTGTGGAAAGTTGGTCTAGCATAGTATATCCGGTATTTGGTCAGACAAACTTCCACCCGAGGAGTGATTTGATCAACATGTTCCAAAACGCGCTACAATTATTTGGGAGATCTACGAAGAATCCCAACGCTCTTATATCAAGATTTCTGGACATGTGTGCAACTATCAAGTATCCAGTGGTGTCTAGTGAAGCAATTAGACTGAAACGTTTTCATACACATTGAGAGATTCGGTCAGAGAGTGGTTTGACCCTTGTCCACCTCAGAACATCACTACATGGAACCAATTGAGTCAGAAATTTCTTAACAAATATTTTCCATCAAAAAGGATTGCAAAGTTGAGGGACGAGATTACCACATCCAACAACTGGACTCAGAATGCTATTCAGAGGCATGAGAACGATACAAGGGTTTACTCCGCTAATGCCCACAACACGGATTGTAAAAATGACTTCAGGTGCAATACTTCTACATTGGTCTGAATCTGATAAGCATGGCTAACGTAGACTTTGTATGCGATGGTTTTATCACAAAAAGAACTACGGATTAGGTCTACCTAATCATGGAGGACTTAACATTCAATAGTACACTTTGGCCTACTGAAAGGACGAGTGGAAAGAGAGCTGCTGGAGTATTCGAAGTTGATTCTTTGAGAGTAATTTCAATGCAATTGGCATCTTTGGCATAGTAGGTGGATCAGTTGAATGCAACCCGGACAAGGAGACCAAAATGCAAACATTGTGGAGGGAACCATAAGAGTGTTGATTATAATTTAGGGTCTCATTTTGTTTAGACACTGGAGGATATGAACTACACTCAGAATTTTCAAAGGCAACAACACAATCTAAAACCTAATGCCTATTACCCAGGTTGGAGGAATCACCTAGGTTTCTAATGGAGCAACAATTTGGGAGCTCAGATTGCTCCACAACAGACTGTACTACCAGATTTTCAGTAAACTGAAAATAAATCTTCGTTAGAAGATCTTGTTACTAAATTGGCGGAAATATCTACCCAACACATGCAAAGAACATATAAAACCTTGCAAGTTCAGGGAGTTACCATCAAGAACTTGGAAAATCAGATAGAACAAATAGCGAAAGCCTTTTCATAGAGATTACCAAGTGCATTGCCCAGTGACACTGAGACAAAATCCAAACAGCAGGTAATGGTAGTGAAAGTTGTAGAGGAAGAACGGATTGAGGCAATAACTACCCATAATGGAGTTCAACTATTAGAGATTAATGTAAAGAAACCAGTTGTTACAAAAGAAAAGGTACATACCACGATTGGGGAGCAATTGGAGGAATCTTAGCAAACAAAGAAGCAGAGACGGAAAGAGCATTAGAGTATCCAAAGGTTAAGGAAACCGCTCCTACTAAAAAAATTGTACTACCACTACCTTTTTCACAAAGACTACAAAAGAGAAAGCTCGATAATCGATTCGAGAAGTTCTTGAATATGCTGAAAAAGCTCCACATCAACATCCCATTCATCAATACAATCCAACAGATCCCGATGTATACAAAGTTCCTAAAGGACATTATATCTACGAAAAGAAAACTTCTAGACTTGGAAGACATGGCAGCATTAACCGAGGAGAGCAGTGCAAGGCTGAACAATAAATTGCCACCAAAACTCAAGGGCCCAGAGAGTTTCACTTTACCTATTTACTAGGCAAAAGATTTCATTTAATACTTTATGTGATATAGGTGCAAGTGTAAACTTAATGTTTTTGCCTACTTTCAGGATACTAGGAATTGGGGAAGTCAAATGATCGAATATGACGCTGCAGCTGGTAGATAGTAACGTCATATATCAATGGAGCAAAGTTGGGGATATGCTCGTCAAGGTTGGAAAGCTCATATTCCCCACAGACTTCCTTGTTGTCAATTATCTTAGGTCGACCCTTTTTAGCAACAAGTCGAACTTTTATTGACATGGGGAAGGATGAGCTGATTGTAGGGTGGAGGACGCATATGAGATCTTTAAATTATATAATCCAACCAAGTAGCCATTAGTCCTGGAGGCAGCTAAATCTGTTGCTGAAAAAGTTCAACAATGGTTAAATGAGACAAAATCTAAATGTCTAAAGAGCCTTGCTAGAGAAGAGAATAGATAGCTCAAAATTTGGAGGGCAAAAAGAGAATGTAAAGCTGAAAATTGCAAGGACTGTAAGGCTGCAAGACTCCAGCTTGAACAACCATGATCAGTCCCTCCATTAGGGCTGTGCGTAGGTTGTGTTGGATTGGTTTTGAGTCTAACTCAAACCCAACTCAACATGTTCAGTTTGACAATAATTCAAATTGAAACCAACCAATTCACGATTGAAACTCAACCCAATCCAAACCGACCAAACTC
This sequence comes from Fraxinus americana, assembly GCA_035079005.1. NCBI lineage: Eukaryota > Viridiplantae > Streptophyta > Magnoliopsida > Lamiales > Oleaceae > Fraxinus > Fraxinus americana. The sequence continues at coordinate 32,970,229 of CM068712.1, forward strand.
AGGTTGATTTGGGTTGGGTTGATTGGTTTGGACTTGAGTCCAATTCAAGTTGGACAATTTTTTTATGAGCCCAATGGTTGGAACATTTTTCGTTGAATTTGAACAATTTTTTTTTAAAGTTTGATACTATTTTTATTTGGACTAATTTCAGTTATATTAAAAAGGGTGATTTGAAATTAAGTCGATTGAATTTGGATCAATGGTATGTGGGGTTAAATTCCACTCCAATAGAACAATATAAATTAAAAATGTTGTAAAATCTATTAAATAGATTATATCATGATCAAATTAAATACATATTAAATCAATCTAAATACATGATTATTATACTTATTGAATAAAATGAATTCAACTTAAATACTAAAAATGTTAAATCATTTAAACTCAATATAAAATCTCATCTTTCAATCCAAATGTTTAGTGAAAAATCATGTCAAAAAATTGAGGTGAGAAGTCGAGGCACGAGCAACAATAAGAGGCAAAAAAGATGCGGGGCATATGAGAATTTTGATAATTAGGTTTTAAGTTTTTGATTTTAAGTACTAATTTTCTTTTTAATATTTTTTAATTTATCGGGTTGGGTTTTAATAGATAACCTAGAACCTAACCCAACCCGATCAAAAATTTGATTTCTTAACCCAAACCTAATCCAATTGAACTAAAAAATTAGTCTAAAATTGTTGGTTTGGGTTGAGTTGATTGATTTGACTGGTTCTAATTGATTTTTGCTCAACCCTACCCTTCTAAGTTTAGTTAAAGACTATAAATTAAGCGTTTGTTGGGAGACAACCGAATTTTCTAACCCTTTTATTTATTTTGATTTTCGTATTGCATTGCATGTAGTGTTATTCTTGATTTATTGATTGCATTAGTTATGTAATCAATTCAGTTTGGAGGTCATCTTCATCATGACACTTAGTCAGTTAAAAGAAAACATTAATTGAGTCACAAGAAGTTTTCTTTTTATTCTTTTGATTGTTTTTCCCCGTTTGCCTATACCATGATATTGACATCGGAAGGAGCTCAGAAAAATACAAGTTGATTTAAATTGACAAATAGCTCCTCACACATTCAACAGAAAAATTTGAGGAGTATCGTTTTTCTTTTCTTCCCCATCTCTTTATATTCTTACTTATACTTTATGATATTAACGACAATGTTAGTTTTAAATTTGGGGGTGGGAAAAAAACTTTGAATTTTTACTTTTTGTGTATTTTTGAGTGTCTATGTGTTGTTTTTCTTAATTGCTTTAATATATAATAAAAAATAAAAAATCGAAAATTTTTGAAAAAAAATCAAAATAATATATATAATTTTGAAAATGTCAATATTTGCTGTTGATGATGAACTTTTCTTTTACCAAAAATAACGAGCTTTTTCCAGAATCCATTGTCATTTTTCTTAGGGTTCGTTTGATTGCAAGGGTGGAAAATGGGTGGAAAGAAAATGTTTTACAGGGAATTGATTTTCTTAGAAAACGTTTTACTGGGAATTGTAATTAATTGTGTTTGATTGATATAATTTTCCATGGAAAATGTTGAAAGTTTGGTGTCCATTTGGCTTCGTTTTTTATGGAATTTGTCCATTAAAGTAATAATTTTTTCTACCGTTGGGTCTAAAATGTGTTCCAATTGTAAAAAAAAAAAAAAATTTACAATACCGAATATTCTTCGTTTGACTTTGTTTTGAATGGAAGTTGTCAATAAAAGTGAAATTTTTTTTACTATTGTATCTATAATTTGTTCCCATTGCAAAAAACAAAAAAAAAGGTGGAAAATGTTTTCCCACCTATTAGGTGAAAAAACATTTTCCACCATTTGTGCATCAAAGGGTTGTACCTAGAAAAAGAGAGGAAAACATTTTCCGTGGAAAATTTCGCATATCAAACAGTCAAAAAAGTGGAAGTAGGAAAATATTTTCCTACTTCCATGGAAAAGTACACGAATCAAACAGACCCTTAGTCATTTTAGTTTAAAATAAATAGTTAATTGTTATTTTCTCTACAGTCATTTTCTTTGAAAATGTATTTGTTGACATACAAAAAGTGTAGCTCAAATTGAATAGTCCAAGGAATGAAGCCCAATTAGGAAATTCAGGATGAATGCCCAAATATGACCATTAATAAATGCAATGGAAGCCCACGAACAAAGTAACATCATCGTCCAAACTTGCAAGACGCCCAGGATATGAGCGAATGGAGTGCCTTACGGTCGCCCAAAGCGATGATCCCGTTTTCGCCCAAACCTTCGACTCACCCATGATCTGAGCGAATATAAAGTATTATGAAAAAAGGATGAACCGCATCCTTAGCGGCCCCCACCTGCCCTGCCCTGCCCTGGATCTTGGTGAAGGAGGTAAATCACAAGTTATGCCTTCAAGGGTACAAGGTGGAAGGCCGTTTGTACACTTGCACTTACCCAATGACCAAATCCATATTTCAGGATTCGAACCCTTGACGCGGCAATCTCAAGCAAAGCTGGAGTTTATGGTTATCTAGTACAGCAGTTATTGAAGTGGTTATTGAGCAACCTTATTACGCCCCACGATCCAAGAATCTCGGTTGTAGGCAGTTAAACGACAAGAGTGATGGCAACAGTTAGAGACGGCAGTTCCATGACAAGTCAGCCATCATGAAAAAAGTGAGTAGTTATAGAGCACAAAGCAGTTTCCAAGCAATTTTTCACGAAGAAACTATTAAGAGAGTATAAAAAAGAAAAGAAGATACAGAAGAAAAGACCTCGAATTGAACACTCTCAGTAGAGAATATGTAATTTAAATTTCTTAGTTTAACTTTAAAACATTTCTTTTTAGTACTTGTGTGCTTGCGGCTTTTGAAGGCATTTTGTTTATTTTCAATTGTAATCTTCATCAATAGAGCACTCATTTTTGGGATTTTGTCTCAAGAGGCTTGTTCCTTATACAATCGTTTGAACATTTTTTAATTGTTAGCGATAACCTGCTCGAAACAATATTTATATGAATCAATTATTATTTGCTCATGTATAGCTGATGATTGGCAGGAATTAAATTCTAGATTTTAATTTAAGTTAAAGTCAAAATTTAATTTTTAAATACATATTTTATAAGATCCTCAATTTTTCAACCATATATTTTATTTATTTACATCAGAATTTACTAAAAAATTAATTATAATCTTTACCGAACAGTGACATAGCTTTTTGTACAGATTATTGACAGATATACATTAATGAGCACACTGTTCATATTAATGCACGAATTAGTGGTGGCAATGGGCCGAGCCGAGCCGGCTCGGCCCATTGACGAACGAGCTCGGCTCGTGTTCGCACGAGCCGAGCTCGTGGCTCGCCGGCAACGAGCCGAGCGCGAGCTCGGCTCGTTGCCGTTTGGGCGAGCTCGGCTCGCGCCCGAGCTCGCCCAAAGCGGGCGGCTCGGCGAGCCGAGCTTAAGCTCGGCTCGCCGGCTCGCCTTTTTTTTTTTTATATATAAATAAATAAATAACGTTACTACTACAAGTCTATTTTTTCTATTTTTTTTAAATATATATTTTCCAAAACATTTATCGGGGCTCGTCAAAACATTTATAATTTTTAAAATAGTAAATATACATTTATTTAAAAAAAAAAAAAAGATAAACCCTCCTCCTTTATCCGGGCTTGGGACCGGCTACTTCAATTTCGTGTAGGCGGAGTTAAAATTGTACACGAAAAACTTTTTACGTGTACAATTTTTTTAAAAAAATTATAAATGTATGAAAATAAAATTTTATAATGAATGTATTGAAATTAAATATCACTTACTTGATTACATGCAATTTCGGCATATTTATGTTGAATTCGATAATTAGCGTCTTCCCAATCCTTCACGCACATTAACGCTTCCAAAATATCTTCTTTTAGTCGACTTCGAATTTCAGAGAGAATCCTCTTCCCTGCACTAAAAGCAGACTCCGAAGCTACAGTGCTAACCGGAGGTGTTAGTAGATCTTTTGCAATTGCAGAAACAATTGGCCATCGACGTTCATTATTTCGCCAGAATTCGATTACATCTTCTGAACTTTTCTTAACTGATTTGTTACTAGGCATAGTATAACGAAAGTAATCAATTAATTCAGATGGCAACGCATTTGGACTACTACTCGAAGTTTGAGTACATGCACGGAAGACATACTACTACTACTAGAGGAACCATATGCATATGCAGTTGAATCATATCTAATTGAGTCTATGTTTTCTAGTAAATTAATTACTTCAGCGTCGTCATCGTTTATATTAGTGGGAGGAGGAGTAGGTACACGAGTAACTTGTGTACCTATTCTTGAAGCATATAATTCATACATCTCAGTTAACGTTTGTTCCAAATTCCTATAAGTAATAGGCATATTAAAAGTTAAAGCATTTGAAATTTGGTCAATTATAAATTTAGTACCCGATAAATTATATCGGGGGTCCATGACGCATGCTAAAGGAAATAACATAGGTAATTCTTCCCAATATTTTCTAAATTTTAATTCCATAGCATATATAACTGCATGCAAATCAGGGTCATTTTGATATCTATTAAAAGCCCTAGCAGTTATATAAAGACGTTCAAGAACCATGCAACTAGTTGGATAATAAACACCAGACAATATATTCGTAGACGTATAAAAACTTTCCAAAAATTTCTTAATTTTAAAAACCGTATTCCAATCGGATTCATTTAAGATATCATCGTCGTCGTCTCTAATATGCATATTGTTATAAAATTCAGTGATAAACGGTTCAAAACCTTCACATGATTTCAATAATAAGTAAGTTGAATTCCACCTATGACCTACGTCAGTAATAAAAGTTTTTGTATTAGAGTTCCCAGCTTGTTCACAAAATTCTTCAAATGATTGTTTTCTACTAGGTGTAATCGTGATATACGTAAGTGCATTCCTAATTCGACTAATTTCGTCCTTCACATGTTTTAAACCGTCTTGTACAATTAAATTAAAAATATGGCACACACATCGAATATGGAATAAATAACCACCAAAATCGGGTTGAAGTACTCTATGCAATTTATCGATAACTACTTTATTTACAGAAGCATTGTCAAAAGTAAAAGAACGAATTTTACTCTCGCATTTATATTCTTTAATTATTAACATAATTGCATTATATATAGTGTTAGCATTATGAGGATACTCAATTATTTTAAAAGCAATAATTTTTTTATGCATAACCCAAAGTGGGTCTATATAGTGTGCGATTGCGGCTATATAACCTCTCTTATTAATCCCTTCCCATAAATCAAGTTAAAGATATGACACCCCGTATTTTTCTAAATCCCCAATCAATAATCGCTTTGCATTAAGAAAATATTCAATTGTATTAGAACGAAGAGTATTTCGACTTACCCCAACGTACCTTGGTTGAAGATATTGTTTGACGTAGTTTACGAAATGTTCGTTGTCCACTATTGCTAGTGGCGGCTCCGCCATGACAACGAACTTCACCATTCCCTTTCGTGCTTCCTCCTCCGAATACATCCACGTAGAAAGTGGCGAAGTAGTAGCACCGTCTCTACTAGTACCAAACTCGTAGTTGCGTTTGTCCACGTTCAAGAAGCCCATGTTTGGCCGCACATGCTTTGTAATGACGGTTGAGGTGAGTGGTTCCAATTTTTTTGTCATGCCGGTCGTTGTTGACGGTATTTACATACCGCTTTATTTTACGGAACTCCATCGATCACACGACCAGTGTTAACCAATTTGAAATGGTCCCAACATTTTGCCTGCTTCTTCCCCTTTCTCTTCCCTCTTGCATCGGGAATATTTAGTGATGGTTCTTCATCTTGTTCCAAATCAATAGGAACACTGGGATCAACATCAACGTCATCCAAATCAATCGGATCGGCATCGCCTTCACGAACGTCGAAATCGTCAATGTCTTCTGGAATTGGTAGTTGGTTGAGACCGGCAAATTCATTCCCAAATTGATTTTGGGCAGGTGTTTCACCTTCCATACCGAACAAGTTTTCAACAAATGCTCGTGGATCCATTTGTGAATTGTTGAAATAGAATGTAGAAATGTAGAAATGTAGAATAAGTAGAAATGTGAATTTGTAAAATGAAGATAATAATGTAAAAAAATGTAGAAGAGAATTATAGAATTGTTGATAATGATTTGTAAATTGTAAATTGTAGAGTAGAGAGTATAGAATGAAAGTTTGGTGGGAAAAAAATGTTGTAATGGGTTGGGTATTTATAGGAGAAGAATTGGAGAAAAGTAGAAAAAAAAAAAAAAAATTTTTCAAAAACAGTGACCAAACGGTCACTGAACCAGTGACCGTTTGGTCACTTGTGTGACCAGAACGGTCACTGGTTCAGTGACCGTTCTGGTCACTTTTGAATTTTATTTTATTTTTTATTTTTTATTTTTTTTTTACTTGGGTGGGCTCGTCTAAGACGAGCCCACGAGCCGAGCGGGCTCGGCTCGTCTAGTCCATGAGCCCGCTCGGCTCGTGCTCGGGCTCGTTTTTTTACGAGCCCGAGCGGCTCGTGGGCGTGAACAGTATGAGCCGAGCGGGCGAGCCGACGAGCCGCTCGGCTCATTTGCCACCACTAGCACGAATTGGGTTATCGTTGATTTTTCCAACGCATGTGGCCCCATTACTATTCAACATACAAGATTGAAGTGATTGATTAATCCTAATAAATATTGATGTCCGTTAGAAAAAGAAATGGAAAAATAAATTTTGAAATAATAATTATTTAGAGAATATATGGTTAAAAAATACGAAATTTTTTGAATGTACGTGCAAAATATTTTATTGTGAAAATGTGTGGTTGAAAATAAATTAAAAAAATAACTTTGAAAGAATGGTAGACAAACATGTGCTAGGGCATGATTTGTAATATTATATTATTTTTTATTTGTATTAGGCAATGTAACATTCTTATTTTTCATCGATAAAAATGAAAAATATGATTGTTATCCATCATATCAAGTCATTAATTTTGAATTTTTATCTTTTGTGTGAGACCTGATAACGACTATATTTTTCATTCTCATTTTAGAATAATGAGAATCGGACGGGATGTAAAAGATTAAATCTACAACTTTAAAAAGTATATGCCTGTCTTTTAGGGACGCTTGGAATCTCAAATTTTTGCAGTGCCTTCTTCCGATATTCTGAACAATAAAGATGCTCTTCCGACCGAAATTCAACTCACCGCTCCTTTTTTATCTTGATTGACAAACCATGGCCTCCAATATAAAGGACATGGTCCTCCAAATGTAAACAAAAATGTGTCAGATTGTTTCGTCTCTTTTGTAAAGGTCCTTTAATCTCCCGACGTCACGATGTACTCTGAAAATGGCAGGGTCAACCATCGATCGAGGAGGCTGCGTTTTCAATCACATGCTTGTCAAAGACAAAACATGTGGGCTTAACATTTAGCCTTGTTCAACAATCATTATTTTAACAACTATGCTACGAGTATAGGAAAGTTTCACGAAATACACACAGAAATTTGAAATGAATGGACTGGATTCAAACATGAAGTAGGAAAAACACAGATACACACACATGATTTTTCCAATTCAAAATTCTGTAAAAAATCTGACAACATATCATGTACTTCAGGAATTACTCTTATTTTAAAATCTTTTAATTTTCATAATTATAAAATAAAATATCTTTTGAGTAATTTTTAAAAAATTCTCTACTTTTACCACACATTTTGACGCAAGATCGAAACCTGAACAATAATAATAATTGGTTTAAGATTATTTTTTTTCCTTCGAATTGATTTGCATCATATTCTCTAAAGTCACTATTTTAATCCCCTTTTTTTTTTTAAAATAATAATAATAATAATAATGATTGTCAAAAGTTAGCTTATTTAAGTGCTTGAGAAATTATTGGAGGATTGATTTGCTGGAAGAAAATAATGGAGGTACATCACATCAACTACAAACTACAAAGTATAAATCTTGTCTTGACATATAAAAAGTAGGGACGAATATAATTCTACTTTCCCGACAAACTATTTACAACTGTTTGAAAATTTTTTTTTTTTAAAAAAACAAAATCATTTTCGACTGTTCCATTTGATACGATGACTTACCTTATGAAATGAAAAGTATCATTTTTCCAATAAGTTAAAATATAAACATATTGGTCTAAAATAGCAAGAAAGCTTGAATAAGTACTTGTTAAGCTCGTGTTTGAGCTTCATTTTAATTTAATGCTTTTTTTTTTTCATTTTCAATTACACATTTTCAATGAAATAATATTATATGTAAAATATTTTTTTTTATTTTTATTTTTTAACACCATATTTTTCAAAAAAATTATTATTTCAAAATACATTTACCTCAAAATTTCATTAAAATAGAGCTTACACTGAGTTATACAATTGACAACTATTAAGAATCATAATCAACAATTCATTGACAAAAACTAGTAAAGTTACCGACGTTTTTGAGTGTTTTGTCTCATGCTCTATGCACCATTCATTCTCGTACATGAACCAAGATTCAATAGGTCCAATGTAAAAATTATAAAAAAAACCTAAAAATATGGTTTGATCTCCATTATTTTCAAAATATTTCTCTTTTTTTTTTTTTTTTTTTTGAGATGCTAGAGGTACATCACCTCTTACATCGGGGTGTCCATTCCTCCTCATTGGAGGGAGGGTCGGTGGGGTCGGCACTCCCTCCAATGAGGAGGTGCCGGGTGTCCATTATGGACACTATTGTGTAAGTGGTGATGTACCACTAGAATAATCTTTTTTTTTTCAATCACATATTTTTCAATAAAATAATATTAAAGGCAAATCCAATTTTTATTTTTATTTTTATTTTCTAACCTACACATTCTCCATCAATTTATTATTTCAAAATAAATTCTTAAAAAATAATGGAACTCAAACATGCAAGATACAAAATTAAGTGTCCTGGACCCGCGTTGCCTTTACCTCGAATGGTAAATGGGATGGGAATGTGAACTTGGTCCCGTCCAAATTTCTTGAACCTTTCCTAATTCATTTTATTTTATATTTTTAAATTTAAAATATATTTAAAAAATAAATGAATAATTAACTGGAATGTTGAATGGAGAGTTATTAAAATATATTTTTTATTTTTTATTGATTTTTTTTTTACCCCAATATCTGTGTTGGTAACTTGGTAAGGTGTCATATCTAACATGGGTTTGGTGGAGCTTTCTTTATATGTGACTATATTTTATAAGAATTGATTGATAGAAATACTAAACATGGATGGAGAATGATAGTGAAAGGAGTTATTTAGCTTTCCTGGTGGTGTTTTGGCTTTAATAATGCAATTTCTAACATGTACATATGTAGTTTGATTTATTCTAAATTATTAATCTATCATTTTCAATCATCTTTCAATCTCTTATAATTATTTTTAATGTGATGATATTTATCGTACCGACCTTGAGGACATTGTTTATTGTATACTCTAATTCCTAACTAACATGCGGACTGATCAGATTTTTGTAGAACTGAAGATAGCTTTGCTAAATATAAGTAGTAGAAAATTGGGGTCTGTTTTCTTTACCATTTTCAAGTCGTTTTCTGTTTTTGATTTTCTAAAACAGTGTAAAAGCGCTCTCGTTCCTATTTTCGAAAACGCGTTTTTGAAAACAAGTTAAAAATTTACAAAGAAAACCCAAAATGACAAATTTGTCATTTTGGGTGTTTTCAATTATAATAAAACCAAAATTTCAAAATGTCAAAAAGAACACATTTTCAACAATTTCAAAATGAACACTCAAAACTCAAAATCCAAAATGAATTCAAAACTCAAAACACAAAATTGAAATACAAAGAGAACAGTCTATTATATTTTGCCTATTTTACTTTGAGATTTGAACGTATGTAAAATAATGTATTTTTGTATGATATAAATTCTCCCTGATATTACAAATAGCATGTTACTTTCAAATTAATATAAGGTCCCATTGATGTTTGTTATATGCGATATTTCAAAATCATAAAAATGGACAGGTCCTCGAAGGAATTATTGGAGCCGTTCGTATGGTTTTCGTCAACATGGATTCCAGATATTGAAAGGGATATGGTGATGTCCTTTTTTGTTTCATTTTCTTTTCTGTTGAAAAATGATGACCTTTTTGTATGATGTTGCTCAATTCTATGTGGAATATCATTTTGTAAGACACTATATTTTTTTAGTAAAATCATGACTTCTGGTGATTTAGAGAAGGTGAGGAAAGGGGAGATGTGACACGGAAAGTTATTTTATATATGATAATAATAATTAAATATATAAATGTTTGGTCTACTCTTCTTAACAAAATTGACATTTAACTAGTATCTAAACATCGTGCTTTCTAATGAACAACTATTAAGTTGGCCATGGATTATCAACATGTAACGGCTTAAGAGGAAACCCCACAGCTAAATAATTACAAGAAACGGAGAAAGTGATGGCATTTTTTATTTTTTTAATTATCAACTAAAAAGGACGATTTTTAAGAAATTAAAAAAAAAAAAGTAGTATCCAATGCCATTATTTACTCGGAATAGAGAGAAGTTTCGAAAACAAAATGAAAATAAAAAAATCTCATCAAATAGTTTTTCAAACTTAAATAATTCCAATTTAACAATCAAAGTTTACAATCGAAGTTACAATTTCATCAATCACGCAAAATTTCAAACAACTATGCTATATGTAAAGAAAATTTTGACAGATACATGACGAGAATTGATTAAAAAATTGAAAGGAAAAAAAAAAAAAAAAAACAATCCAATCATCTGCGACCACATCAACGTCGATGAAAATTCTGTGAAAAATGTCCTGTGCTCGTATCTTTTTCCAATTTCAAATGAGACAAGTATGCATGATTTGTATAATAGTAGTCAGACAAGAAACATATCCTTTCGTCTGGCTTATTCTCCCACTTATGTAGAAAAATGATTAAAAGTCAAACCATCGATAAAGACGTGCATGTTTAACAGTTCAAGGCAATGACATTAGTATTCCTTTAGAGTAATGTTATTCATCCCCAGTGGGATGAAAACACAGTTTACGTGGCTGTAAATGATAGATGAAATGAAAGGTGAAACTAAATGATTTATTTAATTTCACATATCATTTAATGTCACATTAGCGCTACCTAGACTGTGTTTTCATCCCCAGTGGGGATGAATAGCATTACTCATTCCTTTATGGTGAATATGAATCACACTTTTCCATAATTGAGACTAACAGATGGCAAGTTTTCTTTTTTTTTTTTTATTATGACATGAGCATAGTAATTATTTTCATCATCATTTATGAAATTTGATCATGGGTGTTTTGCAATCTATATATAATTTTTCTCTTATTTTCTATAATGTTTAAATATATTTTGGTAAAAATTTAAAGGTTAGTTTTAATTTTCCTGAAAAATACTGCTTCAATGCGATCTCTGGAGAATTAAAAATAATTAGTTAATTTATGCTATAATTCCTTGAAAAAATCTAGAATTCTTAAGTGGGAGTATGGACGATATTTTACTTTCTTTTCAGCACATTTTATCAACGTTTTAGCTTAATTGCCCAAAATAGAGTAAGATACTTTAATAAAGTGTTGTCTATGTTTGAGTCGAAATCATAGCAACTCGCATTTCAAGATTTCACGAGTCACATTTACGAGGACATGTTAAGAAAATTTCTATATCATGGGGCGGAGGGAGATGGGTAGGCTTGGGTTCAAGCCCATTTAGTTTCTTAGGTTAAAAAATGATTTTTTTTTATATGGATCAGCCAGTATAAAATTTATTTTTGTTCACCGCTGGTTCCATCCCCATCTAAACAGTATAGATAGCATAAAGAATCAACCAATAAGGGCAGAAGGTGTTGGGAATTTACTTAATCATGCACAGCGGAAATAAAACAATTTTCAATTCCCACCACGGATCTGCAATGTGTTTAGATAGAAATTGTGATAAGAATTATACCTTTGATGAATTCTACAAACTCTTTTGCTGATTCTCGAACTCCAATGATCACGATCTGCAATCCAAGCTGTCCAATTGTCCAGCCTCCAATGGTGATCCACACAGAGAACAAGAATGACGGCTAGGGTTTTACTTTTCTTGTGCTAGCAAGAATAATGAAAATCTCTACAGTTTTCAAACCCTAGTATCATATTAATATAAGCCCAAGTAGGCTTGGCCCCTCTTGAAACTAAACCCGATCCGATACTTTATTAATCAAATTAATTAAACCCGGTCCATGAATTAATTAATTCAATTAATTAATTTGGGCATATTAATAAGAAATCCAATTAATTAATTACCCAACACTTGTTAATTAATTAATTGGTAAATCTCATTCTTCTAGTTCTCTTTTGTGTGTGACACATTAGGTTCCCGATCACGATGTCTAACGTCGTGAATTATTATTTTGATCTAATCAAAACATCGATAAATTAAAACACCCTTTTAATTTATCACTCATTCAGATTCGTCGTCTCAGATTGACATCTAGCAATGTGTCAAGGCAATACATGTGATGGGAAATATCACGTGATGTGACAAACCAAAACTTGTTCGTTTACCGTGAAATTATAATCCTTTCGTCAATATGATCCAATCAATTATGAGATATGGATATGTGTCAATCTCAATTTATCGATCATATCTTTTATCCCACTGTTTAGTCAATGTAATCGAAAACTCATTTTCGACTTATGACTTCACCTTGGCCAAGGATTTCATTATCAACTTAATTGGATAAAATGTAGATCATATTCTCCTACTATCTAAGAGTGACGAATTCTCTATCGATCATTCACAACCTTCATATGATTCTTGACATATCCGAATGATGCTGTATTAGCGACCCTTGACAGAGTAACATCCAACACCACCAAAGTATGACTGTCCTCATATAAGGTACTATGATGACTTCAAGTCAAAGGACCAATTTCACTACCGAACGTTAGAGATTAACCACTAACACTCAGATAGTTATCCATGTGGAATCTCCCAGCGGGTCTCCAATGTTTTATTCTATAACAAAACATCCATGTGTTCATTCAAGTGTCACCACACTTTAGCTCCTGAGATCAGCTACTTACTTCACAAGTAAGAATGTCACACGCGATGGTCTATCCGTAATAACGATATCCATGTCTCGTTATCACTTCGACCATGGATAATTTAAGATTCAGTCGTATTGCAATTTGTATCTCACAATCACAACTCCCTGTAATTAACAAATTGAAAAAATTTAAATCTATAGATTCTATTATTTAATTTAATTTCAATAGAAAAGCAATATAAATAAATAATAGATCTTGCCATAATTAAATACATTAAACATATGAAAAGTGTTTATAACCTAAATTGATTGGGTCTAGGGCATAACACTTACAATAGGTGCTCCTCTTACCAAGCTATCTATATCATCATGTTACAATGTGGGTGTGACCTGCATTCTTTGTATGATGTTGCTCAATTCTATGTGGAATATCATTTTGTAAGACACTATATTTTTTTAGTAAAATCATGACTTCTGGTGATTTAGAGAAGGTGAGGAAAGGGGAGATGTGACACGGAAAGTTATTTTATATATAATAATAATAATTAAATATATAAATGTTTGGTCTACTCTTCTTAACAAAATTGACATTTAACTAGTATCTAAACATCGTGCTTTCTAATGAACAACTATTAAGTTGGCCATGGATTATCAACATGTAACGGCTTAAGAGGAAACCCCACAGCTAAATAATTACAAGAAACGGAGAAAGTGATGGCATTTTTTATTTTTTTAATTATCAACTAAAAAGGACGATTTTTAAGAAATTAAAAAAAAAAAAAAAGTAGTATCCAATGCCATTATTTACTCGGAATAGAGAGAAGTTTCGAAAATAAAAAAATCTCATCAAATAGTTTTTCAAACTTAAATAATTTCAATTTAACAATCAAAGTTACAATTTCATCAATCACGCAAAATTTCAAACAACTATGCTATATGTAAAGAAAATTTTGACAGATACATGACGAGAATTGATTAAAAAATTGAAAGGACAAAAAAAAAAAAAAAAATCCAATCATCTGCGACCACATCAACGTCGATGAAAATTCTGTAAAAAATGTCCTGTGCTCGTATCTTTTTCCAATTTCAAATGAGACAAGTATGCATGATTTGTATAATAGTAGCCAGACAAGAAACATATCCTTTCGTCTGGCTTATTCTCCCACTTATGTAGAAAAATGATTAAAAGTCAAACCATCGATAAAGACGTGCATGTTTAACAGTTCAAGGCAATGACATTAGTATTCCTTTAGAGTAATGTTATTCATCCCCAATGGGATGAAAACACAGTTTACGTGGCTGTAAATGATAGGTGAAATGAAAGGTGAAATTAAATGACTTATTTAATATCACCTATCATTTAATGCCACATTAGCGCTACCTAGACTGTATTTTCATCCCCAATGGGGATGAATAGCATTACTCATTCCTTTATGGTGAATATGAACCACACTTTTCCATAATTGAGACTAACAGATGGCAAGTTTTCTTTTTTTTTTATTATGACATGATCATAGTAATTATTTTTTTCATCATTTATGAAATTTGATCATGGGTGTTTTGCAATCTATATATAATTTTTCTCTTATTTTCTATAATGTTTAAATATATTTTGGTAAAAATTTAAAGATTAGTTTTAATTTTCCTGAAAAATACTGCTTCAATGCGATCTCTGGAGAATTAAAAAAAATTAGTTAATTTATGCTATAATTCCTTGAAAAAATCTAGAATTCTTAAGTGGGAGTATGGACGATATTTTTACTTTCTTTTCAGCACATTTTATCAACGTTTTAGCTTAATTGCCCTAAATAGAGTAAGATACTTTAATAAAGTGTTGTCTAATGTTTGAGTCCAAATAATAGCAACTCGCATTTCAAGATTTCACGAGTCACATTTACGAGGACATGTCAAGAAAATTTCTATATCATGGGGCGGAGGGAGATGGGTAGGCTTGGGTTCAAGCCCATTTAGTTTCTTAGGTTAAAAAATGATTTTTTTATTCTTTATGGATCAGCCAGTATAAAATTTATTTTTTGTCACCCCTGTTTCCATCCCCATCTAAACAGTATAGATAACATAAAGAATCAACCAATAAGGGCAAGAGGTATTGGAAATTTACTTAATCATGCATAGCGGAAATAAAATAATTTTCAATTCCCACCACGGATCTACAATGTGTTTAGATAGAAACTGTGATAAGAATTATACCTTTGATGAATTCTGCAAACTCTTTTGCTGATTCTCGAACTCCAATGATCACGATCTGCAATTCAAGCTGTCCAATTGTGTAGCCTCCAATGGTGATCCACACAGAGAACAAGAATGACGGCTATGGTTTTACTTTTCTTGTACTAGCAAGATTAATGAAAATCTCTACAGTTTTCAAACCCCAGTATCATATTAATATAAGCCCAAGTAGGCTGGCCCCTCTTGAAACTAAACCCGGTCCATGAATTAATTAATCCAATCAATTAATTTGGGCATATTAATAAGCAATTCAATTAATTAATTATCCAACACTTGTTAATTAATTAATTGGTAAATCTCATTCTTCTAGTTCTTTTTTGTATATGACTCATTAGGTTCTCGATCACGATGTCTAACATCGTGAATTATTATTTTGATCTAATCAAAACATCGATAACTTAAAACACCCTTTTAATTTATCACTCATTCAGATTCGTCGTCCCAGATTGACATCTAGCAATGTGTCAAATCAATACATGTGATGGGAAATGTCACGTGATGTGACAAACCAAAACTTGTTCGTTTACCGTGAAATTATAATCATTTCGTCAATATGATCCAATCAATTATGAGATATGGATATGTGTCAATTTCAATTTATCGATCATATCTTTTATCCCACTGTTTAGTCAATGTAATCGAAAACTCCTTTTCGACTTATGAGTTCACCTTGGTCAAGAATTTCATTATCAACTTAACTGGATAAAATGTAGATCATATTCTCTTACTATCTAAGAGTGACGAATTCTCTATTGATCATTCACAACCTACATATGATTCTTGACATACCCGAACGATACTGTATTAGCGACCCTTGACAGAGTAACATCCAACACCACCAAAGTATGACTGTCCTCATATAAGGTATTATGATGACCTCAAGTCAAATGACCAATTTTACTACCGAACATTAGAGAATAACCACTAACACTCAGATAGTTATCCATGTGGAATCTCCCAGCGGGTCTCCAATGTTTTGTTCTATAACAAAACATCCACGTGTTCATTCAAGTGTCACCACACTTTAACTTGTGAGATCAGCTACTTACTTCACAATTAAGAATGCCACACGCGATGGTCTATCCGTAATAATGATATTCGTGTCTCGTTATCTCTTCGACCATGGATAATTTGAGATTCAGTCATATTGTAATTTGTATCTCACGATCACAATTCCTTGTGATTAACAAATTGAAAAGACTTAATTCTAGGATTCGATTATTTAATATAATTTCAATAGAAAAGCAATATAAATAAATAATAGATCTTGCCATAATTAAATACATTAAACATATGAAAAGTGTTTATAACCTAAATTGATTGGGTTTAGGGCATAACACTTACAAGAGGTGCTCCTCTTACCAAGCTATCTATATCATCATGTTACAATTTGGGTGTGACCTGAATTCTTTGTTGAAGTAATTAAAGAATTCTAATTGAAGTGTATATCAAGAAGAATTCAGTTTGGAATGCTATTGGAGTTTTATGTCAAGTTGAAGTTCTATTTTGGAATCTCATTGAGAGTTGAAAATTGGTATTGGACTTGAAGAAGAGTTCGGTATGGAGAAAACAACATGGAACAAAGAAAAATTATATTTGGGCAGAACACCCGGCACCAGGGCGCCCGGAGGTAGTGCCGCGGCACCACCTGTACCCGTTTCGATTTTTCGCGTTTTTCTCTTCTTTTTCGTTTTGGACTCAATTTTTTGGAATCCTACTTCATCAACAACTCTACTAAGAGATTTGAAGGTCCCCTACATGTTTCCCATAAATATTAGGCTCTTCTATACAATTTCATGATATGATAATAATGTGAAAAAAGAGATTACTAGAACTTTAAGATCAATTGTATATTTTTCCATTATTATTCATGAGTCAATATAATCTCCTAATTCCTCTATCATATTTTTTTGTCTTCTTTTTTTCTTTTACTTGTAATCAAATATTTCATTATTGTACCATATAACTTCAACATCTAAATCCGATAGTTGGATTCATATCAAGTGATATCGAGCAATACATGATTCTTGAGTTCCAACAATTGGTATTAGATATTTTGGGCATAATTAATACAACGAGTGGTATCACAGAGCCTAGGTTTAGCAATTTCCTAAGAGCACCGTGTTTGATTTGTTCGAGGTTTTTATTCGTGATGGCTTCCATAAAGTATAATATTCCACTTTTGGATCGGAGCAGTAGATTTTCGTGATGGTTTTTATTCGTGATGGCTTCCATGTTTGATTTGTTCGAGGTTAAGATGCATCAGTACTTGTACAACTGGATTTGGATGATGCGTTATTGGGAATTGACAAGATGTCCACAACTTTGACCACAGAGGAGAAATTACGGAAGGATAAGAAGACAATATCTCACATTCATCTTCATCTATCGAATACCATTATTCAGGACATTTTGAAGGGGGTTCAGCAACTGCTTTATGGTTAAAGTTGGAACAATTGTGCATGACTAAAATTCTGACCAACAATTTGCATCTCAATCAGCGTTTATACTCTCATCGAATGGCAGAAGGAGAATCATTAGAAGATCACTTATCTGTATTTAAAGAGATCGTCGCTAATTTGGAAACTTTGGAAGTAAAGTATGATGAAGAATATTTGGCCTTAATTCTATTGTGTTCGTTGTTCGCTTCATTTTCTTCATTTAGAGACATGATGTTGTATAGTCGTGATACTCTCACCATAGAGGAAGTGTATGATACTTTGTTTTCAAAAGAGACGATAAAACATCTGGTTTCAGAGGTCGGAGGCAGAGAATGCCTTATTACTCATGGTGGGACTAGAGGAGGCAGATCAAAGTCTATGTTCAGTAATCAGATTTGTAACTTCTGCAAGAAGAATGGGCACTGAAGAAAGATTGTCACAAATTGTAGAATAAAGAAAGGTTAGCTGCAAGTCGATATGGGAAGCAATCGGAGATTTCAGGTGAAGTAGACCTCGAGAGAACATTGTAAGTGAGGGAGATCACTTGGCTATTTTTGACATCGAATCTAAACCAGAGAATGATTGGATTTTGGATTCAGCGTGTGTGTTTCATATGTGTCCTAATAAGGACATATTTACTACATATGAAACTGTTTCCAAAGGTATCGTAGTTATGAGAGACAACACACCTTGTCGGGTTGCTAAAATTGTTACGGTCAGATTGAAGCATTTGATGGGACAATTAGAACAGTTGACCAGGTTCGACATGTTCTGAATTTGAAGCAAAATATCATCTTGTTGTCTATCCTTGATTCAAAGGGTTATGAGTTATTTGGTGGATGTGGAGTTTTGAAGGTTCGTAAGGGTGCCCAGGTTGTATTGGAGGGATAGAAAAGGTCTTAGTTATACATCTTGTAGGGTCGTATAGAATTTAGAAGAGTCAATTAGCACAGGTTCAGTACCGTGATGGACATTCAATTTGGTATAATACCTTTAGGAGCTCGTAAATGGTCGGATTTGAAGAATAGTGCTCAATGGAGTTCAGGAGATATGGATATTGCTGCTTTGCTTCCATCACATGTGGTGTCAATATATTCAATTTCTAGGGACAGACCCAGTGGTAAAAGGTATGTGGATGCTGATTTTGTTGCGCATGCTTTCAACGTAGTAGATGTACAATTTAGCAAGGGACTTTCTTTAAAAGCATTTGAGTTTGATTCTGCTTTGGGGTGTGTTATAACCCAATTTGGTGAATTTTAAAATAATTATGATTTTTTGGGAATATGAAGTAATTTTACAGAGTAGTGATTGGATTCATTGGAAAAAGTGGAGTATTTTGTATGTGCTTGGAGAAATCAGTTTTGGTTATTGTTGAAGAGTCGGTTCATTCCTTACAAACGGATTTTCTTCTCCAAGTGGAGAATATTTTGGAGCTTTGTTCATTGCACTGGAATTTGTGTCAAGGTGGAGATTGTTAGAATTTGGGTGTGACCCGAATTCCTTGTTGAAGTAATTGAAGAATTATAATTGAAGTACACGTCAAGAAGAATTCAGTTTGGAGTGCTATAGGAGTCCTATGTCAAGTTGAAGTTTGGAATCTCATTGGGAGTTGAAAATTGGTATTGGACTTGAAGAAGAGTTCAGTATGGAGAAAATAATTTGGAACAAAAAAAATTATTTTTGGGTAAAAGGCCCAGCACCGGGGCGTTCGGAGGTGGCGCGCATGTTCCTTTTTTTATCATTTTTCTCTCATTTTTCATTTTGGATTCATTTTTTGACATCCCACTTCATCAACAACTCTACTAAAAGGGTTTGAACATCCCCTACATGTTTCCTATAAATATTATGCTCTTCTATACAATTTCATTATATGAGAAAGTAGATTACTAGAAATTTATGATCAATTATATATCTTCACTATTGTTCTGAGTCAATAAAATATCATAATTCCTTTATCATATTTTATTGTCTTCTTTTGTTTGTAATCAAATACTTTATTATTGTACCATATAACTTTAACATCTCAATTTTGTGGTTGGTTTCATATCAAGTGATATCAAACGATACGTGATCCTTGAGTTCCCAACAATTGTTATTGGAAAATGATTGAGACTCATTTTTGACATGAAAAATGATTGAATTAGAAGATGATATCTGATGCAAAGTTGTATCTCTTTGAGTTATCTTTCCAACGCATCTTGAATCACTACAATCGGATATCGAGAGCAGAAGATATAACCAAACTCCTGAAATCTGCCTGACGGAATAAACCTATAACTACGCGTCGCATAGCTTTAATTCTATGAGGTCGCGAGAGGCGTTTCAGCGAATTCAGAGCCTAGTTTCAATGTTTTATACGACTGCATGACTTGTTACTATGTGACCGCATAGTTCATTCTCGACACGAAAATTCTGATTTTCAAATTTAAGTCAATTATCTATGGAAACACCTATAAATACATATTTTAAAACCCTAAAACAGAAAAGAACGGATAGAACGTCTCAAAACTTCATTCTTCATTATTCATTATTTTACGCATAGATTCATGAATTATAACTAAATTTTTACACTTGGTCGAAGAAGATTGAAGTCTCGGAACCACCTATTGTGATATCTAAATAGTTTTTCTTAGTTCAATTCATATTTTTGAGTATCGAATATTCTTTTACACTTATTTCCACGATTGTTATGTTTAATTGTTAGGAGGTCTCCTAGTTTGTTATTCGTTACAATCTACCGCTAAGTTAAATATCAAATCCGTAATTGTTTGATTTCTTTAACTTGTGAAGCAACTAGGGTTTGATAATTTGCTACTTTGGTGATTGTTAAATCTTAGGAAGAATGTTTAAATAGATTGAATGCAACCGCTAGTTTTTGTGTTATCTAGTTCATCGATTTCTCTATTGTTTAAAGTTATTATTAAATTGAATATTGAGCGCTGATCTGAGATTATTTAATAACTAGGGTTAGTTAAAACGCTGGTTTCTAACTAACTAAAATTAAGGAGAATTATGAATTCATTCCAACAGTGAATATTCAAAATATGGGTTGATTTATACTTGCATCGATGATCAATTATAAAGTTCTGACGGTGGATATTGACTTGGATCAAGATTAGTCTTTTGATTGTTTTCGTTCTTTTAATTTTTATTGTTATTAATTGTGTTATTTACAATTGTTTGTATACAAAAACCTCCCAAATCATTGTACGAAATATAAAATATTGAATTACATACTTTTTTGGGATCGACCATTACTTCCACTACTACATTATTTTAGAGGTTAAGATATTGTTTTTGGGTGCTTGCGATAGCACACATACCAAATTTTGGCGTCATTGCCGGAGAGTGATACAAATTTATTTTTGTACTTCTTTAATTGTTTATTTTATTTTTGAAAAAAAAATCATAATTTTCTAAATTTTTAGGCAATTTATTGTTTTTAGGAATTTTAACATAGAATTTTATTTGTTTTTCTTACTCTAACTTCTTTTTAATTTGTTTTATTTGTTTATACCCGCAACTCGATCTTCTAATCAAGGTGAATTACAGTACGATCCGGAATTAGAAAGAACCTTGCACGGGTTAAGGAGTGACAATTGGTGGAATTTCAAAGTGAACAATTTTGATCCCGAAACCCTATTCCCTGGTGATTTTTGAATCAAAGGAAGAGGAAGTCATGGTCGAGGACAATCGAACTTTAAAGGAGCTTGCAGCCCCTAACTTGAATCAACAACCTCTATGCATTACTTTTCCTAATTTAGATGCTGCTACTACTTTCGAATTAAAATCTGGACTAATTCATCTTTTACCCACTTTTCATGGTCTTGTAGGTGAGGATCCACATAAGCATCTAGAAGAATTCCATATGGTTTGCACAAGCATAAAACCTACGGGAGTCACCGAAGAACAAATCAAACTGAGAGCCTTCACATTCTCTTTGAAAGATTCGGCAAAGTATTGACTCTATTATCTATCTTCCAGAAGCGTTACTACATGGGATGGGATGAGAAGATTATTTTTGGAGAAATACTTCCCAACTTCAAGGGAAGCTAACATCCGAAAGGAAATTTGTGGCATAAGGCAGGACAACAGAAAGTCATTACATGAATACTTGGAGCGGTTCAAGAAATTGTGTGCAAGTTGTCCCATCACCAAATCAGTGAGCAGCTCGTTATTCAATACTTTTATGAAGGCCTTCTACTCACATATAGAAGTATGATGGACACTGCAAGTGGATGAGCGTTGGTAGATAAAACTCCAGATGCTGCAAAGAACTTGATTGAAAATATGGCAGCTAACTCTCAACAATGTGGCACTAGACTCGACATCTCGTCTAAACATGTTAATGAGGTAAATGTTTCATCCATTAACAACAACTAGAGAGTCTAACCATTCTTGTTCGTCAATTATCTATAGGTACTATGCAAACAGCGAAGGCATATGGAATTTGTTCATTGGTAGGCTATCCAACTGATATGTGTCCAACACTTCAAGAAGAATTCGTTGAACACGTAAAAGATTTTCCATACCTCTTCTCTTCTCGACTACTTCCTTTTCTCGACTACTAAAGGAAAGGTAGCGGGAAAGCTCATCTCTTGCCCCATCTCTCATTCCTTTAGCGGACCATTGTAGCCAGTAGCTTTTCTGGACAACCACAAAGGAATTATGATCCCTATTCAAACACGTACAACCAAGGATGGAAGGATCATCCAAATCTTAGCTATGTAAATCGCAAGTGAATCAACTTGTGAATCAACCTATGAATCAAAATCGACAGAATTTTTAGCAATATAATCAGCCATACTTTCTTAGACAACAACATGGCTAAACTTGTAACTTTGGTATGTATTTAGAAGATATAGTTAATTCCCTTGCCACTAACACTTTGCAATTTCAACAGGAGACCAGGGCTAGCATTCAATGTTTGAATAATCAAATGGGTCAAGTAGTTAGCGTGGTCACTCGGCTAGAAGCGCAATTTCGGGGAACTACCCTATTAATCAATGGTGAATCCAAAAGAAAATGTGAGCGCAATCAGCCTGAGAAGTGGTAAAGAGGTTGAGATTTGGGTAAGGACATTCCCTACGCCTTTGGAGCAAGAAGAGGAAGAAAAAGAGGTTGCAAACAAGATTGTCACCAATGATACTGAGGTGACTAAGCATAAGTTTTTACCCCTCTCTGATTATAAACCAATACCCCATTTTTCTCAAGATTTAGTAGGATCTAGGAAATATGAAGAGATCATGATAAGTTGCATGAAAATTTCAGTAAATGCGAGGTCAATATTCTACTTTTAGATATTATTAAACAAGTGTCTCGTTATACTAAATTTTTAAAACAATTGTGCACAAATAAGAGGAAACAGAAATTGAAGGGAATTGAAAGGGTAAAAGTTGGAGAGCAGGTATCTGCAATTATTCAAGAGAAACTTCCTGCAGAGTACACAGATCCAGGTATGTTTACTATCCCTTGCATGATAGGCGACATTAAGTTTGAAAATGTCATACTAGATTTAGGAACATCTATTAATATCAAGCCATATTCTGTATACACTTCCTTGAAATTTGGACCTTTAAACAAAACTGGTGTGATAATTCAATTAGCTGATAAATCTAATGCATATCCTAAGGGGGTAGTTGATGATGTTCTCGTGAAAGTTAATGAGTTGGTTTTTCCTGCTAAGTTTTATGTGCTTGACATGGGCAATAGTAACCATACTACCCCGTCTTGTTAGGAAGACTGTTCTTAAGGACATCCAAAACTAAAATAGATTTTCATAATGACACATTGACCATGAAATTTGATGATAAAATCATTAAACTTAATAACTATGATTTCATAAAATATCCGTATAATAATAATCATGTTCATTTTGTTGATGTGATTGATCATTTAGCACATAATGTTTTCGAATTTGTTGCTAAAAATGAATGAGAAGTTGTCATTAGTGAGCATCTTAGGAAGGAAAAAAAGGAGTTGTCCTTAAACATTGAGTTACAAAGAATTGTGGCAACATTAAATGATCTTCCAGAGTCAGGTAACAGTTCTTGTTTTGTATTACCAGTTTATAATGAGAGACCTGTACTTTCTATTTTGTAGACTTCCATTCCAATTTGAAGCCTCACCCCAGTTACTACAGGTATGCATTCCATGGAGATGGAGGTGTAAGTGTTATGCTCTAGGTCCAATCAACTTTGGATATAAACACTTTAAATATATATAATTGATGCATGTATGACAATTTCTATTATTTAATTGAATTAATATTCTAATAAATTAAATAATAAAATCCATAGATTCAAGTTTTGGTGATTTGTTAGTTACAAGAAGTTGTGATTGTGAGATACAAATTACAAATGATCCAATCTTAAATCGTCCATGGTCGAACTAATAACGAGATACGGATATCGTTATTACGGATAGATCATC
This sequence comes from Fraxinus americana, assembly GCA_035079005.1. NCBI lineage: Eukaryota > Viridiplantae > Streptophyta > Magnoliopsida > Lamiales > Oleaceae > Fraxinus > Fraxinus americana. Next base: position 32,994,379 of record CM068712.1, read on the forward strand.
GCGTGTGGCATTCTTACTTGTGAAGTAAGCAGCTGATCTCACAAGTTAAAGTGTAGTGACACTTGAATACGTGGATGTTTTGTTATAGAACAAAACATTAGAGACCCGCTGGGAGATTCCACATGGATAACTATTTGGGTGTTCGTGGTTAATCTCTAACGTTCGGTAGTGAAACTGGTCCTTTGACTTGAGGTCGTCATAGTACCTTATATGAGGATAATCATACTTTGATGGTGTTGGATGTTACTCTGTCAAGGGTTGCTAATACAACATCATTCGGGTATGTCAAGAATCATATGAAGGTTGTGAATGATCAATAGAGAATTCGTCGCTCTTAGATAGTAAGAGATTATGATCTACAATTTATCCAGTTAAGTTAATAATGAAATCTTTGGTTAAGGTGAACTCATAAGTCGAAAAAGAGTTTTCGACTTACATTGACTTAACACTGGATAAAAGATATGATCGATAATTGAGATTGACACGTATCCATATCTCATTATTGATTAGATCATATTGACGAAAGGATTATAATTTCATAGTAAACGAACAAGTTTGGTTTGTCACATCACGTGACATTTCTCATCACATGTATTGCCCGACACATTGCTAGATGTCAATTTGAGACGACGAATGTGAATTAGTGATAAATTAAAAGGGGAGTTTTAATTTATCGATTTTAATTAGATCAAAATAATAATTCACGTCGTTAGGTATCATGATCGGGAACCTAATGGGTCACACACAAAAGAGAATCAAAAGAATGAAATTTACCAATTAAGTAATTGACAAGTGTTGGACGATTAATTAATTGAGTTACTTATTAATATGCCCGAATTAATTAATTCGTGGACCGAATTTAATTAATTTAATTAATTAAATATCGGACCGGGTAAAATTTAGATATGGGCCAGCCCACTTGGGCTTATATTAATAGGCAGCTGGGTTTGTAAACTGTATGAAATTTTCATTATTCTTGCTAACACAAGAAAAGTAAAACCCTAGCCGTCATTCTTGTTCTCTGTGTGGATCGCTATTGGAGGCTAGACAATTGGACAGCTTGGATTGCAGATCGTGATCATTGGAGTTCGAGAATCACCAAAAGAGTTTGCAGAATTCATCAAAGGTATTATTCTCAACACAGTTTCTATCTAAACACAAAGCAGATCCGTGGTGGGAATTGAAAAATTATTAATTTTTCACTGTGCATGTTAAGTAAATTCCCAACATGAGGAATACTGCTAGTTTTCATTCCCAATGGATTTGGTGCACCGCAAGGAAGATCGAAGCCAATCATGATAGATTCGGGCTAAACAAAGAAACATTAAGTCGAGCCAAAAATAGTAAACAAATGTGCTGTTTGGGAAGCAACCCAAGGAGAATTCATTCCTTTATCTTTTTTCTTTTTGTTTTTCGCATTCATTTTATTTGTTTTGTTATATTTATTATTATTTTTGTATTACACCTTAAATTGGGGATAATATAAGTTTTAAGTGTGTGGGAGATGATTTAGATTTATGTTGCATTTAAATTGAGTTTAAATTTCAAAAAATTTGAAAATTTTTGCATGATTTTTCAAGAAGAGTTTAGGCTAAATGATTTTTTTGGTTGTGTATGCTATTTACAAGAATTAATTAGGTTTTTGAAAAACTCATAATATGATTGAATGAATAATCTTACAATTTAGAGTTAATTAGTTGAATTATTTTCTTTCAAAATGGTAGTAACTAAATTCTGTAAACAAAAAGTCGGTGAGATTTTGAGCCTTTAAACTGACATATCTATAATAGTCTCATTATTTCTTTCATGTGTGATATTCTTCCATGATTTTATTTCTCTAGAATTTGCATTGATTCTCTTCAAGATCACATTGACACATGCATGCACAAACATGATTAAGGCCATCTTTATTACATAAATTAACTACATTAGCCAAATAGCCTACCCTGTAATTGAATTTTCCTTTGGTGAACCCCTTTGAGCCTTATTGCATTTTCTTTGTGTAAATTCACGTTACAAGCTTTAAACAGGAAGACCCACATTTTTACCCAAACCTTAGAACTAGTGGATATTGTTCATCGTCATGATATGTGTAAGCGTGTAAGAAAATAAGTGTGGAAGTGTCAATTTTTGGTAGTGCTATGATTGATGGAAGGGAACATGTTTCAATTTCAATTCATAAGTTCCATTATGGTGTAATATTTGAAGTTTATATTTAATGATGGAAGAAAAAGAAAAGAAAAAGAAAATAAGTGATGGATGAGAGTGATCTCAATGTTACAAAATATGTATGTTCATAATTCCTCCTACATTTCAAGAAAGGGTTCGATTTGTGTGGGATATATGCAAAGTAAAGGAACAATTGTGTGGAGTAGTTGGTTTTACATATCTTATGAATATATTTGAGCTAAGTTTATTCATCTTTGCTCCACTAATTCGATGGCTCTTGAGTCACATACCCAAATATTTTTCACATTGACCATAAGCCACGTTACGACCCTCAAAAAGTCCTTATGATTCTTGTAAAACACGTGATCTAAGTGGTGACGAATGAGAAGATATGCAAGCATATGATAGATCATCTCCATTGGAATGAACTTGAGCGAAACACTTACATTTTGAACACATGAGAGTTGAATGCTTATATCCGTGAGGTCTTCATGTTTGGTTTATTCCATCTTCATATGAAAATGCTAGCTAATTGATTATGAATTGTGTGAGAATATTTATTTATGATGTGTTGTGTGTTTTAAAGAGTTTGATTGTTCTATGGTATTACGACATGAGTGTTTTTAGGGAATTAAATTTGAGTTTTGCCCGAGGACGAGCAAAAGCTAAGTGTGGGGAAATTTGATAGGAATGTAAAATGCATATTCCCCCTCCCTTATTTTATGTGCTCTTAATAATCAATGTTAAAATGTACTCATTACGTTCATATTTTGAATTAGGTGGCAATTCTATGGATACGATGTAATTTGGAAGAAATAAGCGAATAAAGACCAAAATGAAAGAAAACGAAGTTTGGGACTGAAATGTAAATACTCAAAAGTTATGTGGAACCTTAGGATGGAGATTTGAGAGTGTTAGGAGTCAATTGGATGAAAGAAGACATCTGAGGGATGAAATAACGTCAAAGTATGATGACACATCAATTTCCAATCGAAAAAGTTATGCACCGATTTTCGGCTTCATATTGAGACCCATTTTTTACATGGAAAACGATCGAATTGGAAGATAATATCTAAAGAAAAGTTGTATCTCTTTGGGTTAGCTTTCCAACGCATCTTAAATCACTACAATCGAACATCGAGAATGGAAGATATGACCAAAATACTGAAAGTTGTCCGACAGAAGAAACTTATAACTATGCAATCGCATAGCTTTAATTCTATGCGGTCGCGAGAGCCGTTTCAGCGAATTTCAGAGCCTATTTTCAATGTTATATGCAACCGCATGACTTACTACTATGCGGCCGCATAGTTCATTCCTAACACAAAAATTCTGGTTTCCAAATTTAAGTCTTACCTATGGAAACAATTATAAATACATATTTTAAAACCCTAGAACAAATAAGAACGGACAGAACGCCTCCAAACTTCATTTTTCATTATTTTGTTCATAGATTCATGAATCGTAACTAAACCTTTACACTTGATCGAAGTCTCGGAACCACATATTGTGAGATCTAAATGGTTTTTCTTAGTTTAATTCATATTTTTGAGTATTGAATATTCTTTTATACTTATTTCCACAATTGTTACGTTTAATTGCAAGGAGACCTACTAGTTTGATATTCATTACAACTTACCACTAAATTAAATATCAAATCCATAATTGTTTGATTTCTTTAACTTTTGAAGCAACTAGGGTTTGATAATTTGCTACTTTGGTGATTGTTAAATCTTAGGAAAAATGTTTAAATAGATTGAATGTAACCGCTGGTGTTTGAGTTATCTAGTTCATCGATTTCTCTATTGTGCAAAACTATTATTAAATTGAATCTTGAGCGCTGATTTGAAGTTATTTAATAATTAGGGTTAGTTAGAATGTTGATTTCTAATTAACTAAAATTAAGGAGAAATAGGAATTCATTCCAATGGTGAATATTCAAAATATGGGTTGATATATACTTGCATCGATGATCAATTGTAAAGTTCCGACGGTGGTTATTGACTTGGATCAAGGTTAGTCTTTTGATTTTTTCGTTAATTTAATTTTCATTGTTATTAATTGTGTTATTTACAATTGTTTGCATGCAAAAAACCCCCCAATCATTGTACGAAACATAAAATATTAAAATACATACTCTTCGTGGGATCGACCCTTACTTCCACTACTACATTAGTTTTAGAGGTTAAGGTATTATTTTTGGGTGCCTGCGACAGCACACACGAGTAGTCAGAGTCAGCTAAGTTTTAGCAGTGTCTGAACTAGTTGTAAGTTTACTTTTCTAGTGGATTTTAACTGACAAGTTTTTCCTAGAGTTTTTTTTAAATCTTTTTGCGAAATGATTTTTCTCTGTGATTATATCTGGTGTTATTTATTGATTTTCATCTACATGTTTATGTGATTTTTTAAACATAGGATTAATTAACCTTAATAATCTAAAAAAATTAATAAGTGACTTGTTGCTTTTAATTAGATAATTTCGCACACGAGTTTAAATAATTTGAACTTTTCCATTTTAAAATACAGTTATTGTTAGCCAAATAAGTTTCATACATGAGACCTCTATTTCATTCATTCAACAAACAATTGTTGTTTGCCAAATAATCCAGGCCTTATACCATACATTCTAGCACAACCAAGAGCATTAGAAGATAAAATATTGGGATAATTGTAAAAGTGGTCCCGAAACTTCTTTTTTCGCATATTTTATCTCAACATTCACTTTGTGTCATCCACGATTCCAAACGTTTCATTTTGTTATAGTACAAGGACAAATGGTTGGATCCATCTAACCATTAATTAACCAAAAAAATAAAAATTTGATCCATTTTGACCAAAGTAAAAAGAGTAAAATGGTATATTTACATTTTGGAGATTTTCATAGATGACTTTAAATTTGAAAAATACACCAAAAATTGTTACTTCTACTAATGGTACTAAAAATGTCACCTTTTGGTGTGAAAATTCCAAATTACCCTTAGTGATACCATTTTAGGAGCATTTAATGCTTAATTTTGATTCTCCATTAATGCTATGATGTGATGATTTAATTTGTGTACTATAAACATTGGATATATGTATATTATATTGGGTAATATGAGTTTTTTTACTAAAAAAGAAAAGAATTTCTTTTTGAAAAGTGAGCATAAACCAATTTCTTCTACCATTAACAAACCATAACTTTCTTATTGTCTTTTACATTCCTTCATTAAGAAGAAATTACTATTGGATACATCTTCCAATTTGAAAGGTTAGCATGTTAGAAATTGTTTATATTTTTATCTTATAAATGACTACTTTTGAAATGTTAATACAATATGGTCATATTTATTTGAATTCGAAATTATTATTCATTGATTTTTCAAATCTTTTAGAATAAAAATATCAATATCTTCTACAAAATGTTGTGAATGATTTCATATTTAATGAATCATTGAGTTATTTATTTGGGAAGATGTTGTTATGTTGTAGTTGAGAATTGATGATCACAATTAATGTTTTGAATAATTTCTTCCAATAAAATCTAATAATTGTTTTCAAGGTTTTCCTATTTAATGATTTACTATGTAAATTATTTGAGAAGGAGAATTTGTCAATTGATAGTACAACATTGATGACCACACTTAATGTTATGAATAATTTGTTCCAATCACGCACACATTAAATGCTTCCTGTTAGTTTCGACAGTTCAATCGTCAAATTCGACATTTCAAAACTGTCGGGGATAGACATTTCAACTGTCGATTTCACCTGTCTGCTATTGTGTGGATTTAAATTTTCAAATGTGCCACTTTCATGTTATTAAATGCTTACATATTGATTGTGCATAATTTATATCATTGCAATTTCAACTTTTTAGGTATGAGTAATCATTTAAGATTCATCATATTGCATGGGAAAAATTTGTTCAAATCGATTACGAATGGAAGTGGAGAGGGGACAAAACCACTTCAATCGTAGTTCTGAAAAGTATCACCCTAGCCGGACTTGTGTTACGATTGAAGGACAAACTTGAAATTCTTGATCCCTGCACTCAAATTGAATTAAAGTTCAAAATCTCAAACATGAATATACCTCTGACCAAAATATGAGAAGATGAAGAAGAAAGCCATGCTCTACTATTTATAATCAAATTCTTGGAGGTAAGCAACTATGGTCATTTAGTACACAACCACTAAATCACATCTTAAGTTATTGCTTGAGTGACAATTGGTGTGATGGTTTAAGGTCTATGTGTACCTTTATCCTCTAAGCTTTATCCATAATTTAAGGGAAATGTGAATCTTAAATCATAAGTACCATTTATCATAAAGTTTCCTTTATTAGTTGTTGGAAATCAATGATCATGAGTACTTTTTGATCTTAAATGTGGCATTTACCTAAAGAACATATCATTTACTATTGGGAAACATTCAAGCTGAAAGAACGTGATTTAAGTAGTGTATTAATATTTTCTTTTATTTATGATATGTGTACCAGATGTGGAAATAAATGTTTCATATGTTAGAACAAGAAGAGCAGTCGTCTTGAGTTATTTTGATATTTATACTTCTCATAATTAGAATTCAATCAAGTAATCCAATTTTTTCATGTTCTAATCAAACAAACCAACAAATATGTCAAGGACAAAGAGAAGCCAATCCTCTAAAACAAATAAAATTCATGCCATAAAAGCAATGGTCAAGAATTCTCACAAGCTACATGATTGCAAAACAGTTTTCACTCAATTGATTTTTAAATAGATAATGGAATAAGCATTTTTCGCTTCTTTTTTTCGAGCCAGTCTATCTTGCTTTATAATTTTTATTCATAAAAGTACTAACATTGTAATAAATACCAAAATAAGAGCAAGCCTCAATTGTCTACAATGTAAAGAAACAATAGAGAAAACGAAGAATGATAAAATGATAAGTTCCCATATCACAAAGATAGAAATGTCCACCCTACATCCAACAAACACAGCACATGAGAAATGACAATTCTCGGACATGCATAAGTACAGATATATACAGCTACCAAATTGTGTTTTATAATCAAATTTTTGGAGGGAAGCAACTATGGTCATTTAGTACAAAACCACCAAATCGTATTTAATATAGTATTAATAAACATCCTCACATTATTTCTTGACTCTCTTTCTCCTTTACTTGGTGAATGGAGTTCGGGTAGATACTGCAGGAAATCGAATGCCAGTCGATCGTGACCTCTTTCTATTAATAGCATTGTCACCTTCAACGGATATGGTGGCCGCCACCGATTTGTTAGTGACATCGCCTACACAAAGGTAATATGAGTTGTATTAGTTATCGAAAATGCCAAATAATAACATAACATAGTCTACCAAGATCTAATTATCATTCAGCTACCTAAAATCAATATAATGTTATCTGTAAGAATAAGGTACAACAAGAAAGCAAAAAATATTAGATTATAATAATTCGTATATGTTAATTCAAAACAAACATATAATGTTCAGATGAACCAAAATTGGACATGTCGATAGATGACTGCAAAACTGATTTGTCGAGAAATATTGACTTTAACTGTCGAGAACGACACTTCATATTGATAGATAATTCAACCGATATATTGAGATTTAGTCATCTGTCAAGAATAACTGAAACTAACTGTCGAGAATGACATTTTATCTCGACAGATGATCACATAACTGATTAGTCAAGAATTAGTCATATGTCGAAACTTTCATTTTGACAAATTAAACAGTTCACTTAAAAGATTTTTCTTTTCTTGTCTGAAGTTATAACTTCTAACCTAGTATGTTTTATTGGTAGTCCAAGGATCTCAACATAACAAATGAAAAACTCAAACACCTAATACAAAAATATAGGAATCAAGATAAAATGAGCTCATACCATGAAAATTATTCAGTGTTAAAACCCAAAAGGGAGTTTCGATCAAAAACCTTGAGCAAATTTATCTGAATCGAATGAGATATTTGAGTTCAGTGTAGCTGCATGAGAAATGTTTGTCTGGCTTTTCGACCTGCGTTTAAGCATCAAAATGACAGAAAATGAAGGTATTCGTCGACAATCAGATATTTCAGTTCAGCGTGGCTGCATGAGAAATATTTGTCAAGCTTTTCGACCCACATTTAAATGTCAAAATAAGCAGAAATGGAAGTATTCGTCCGTAACACCAGTTGGCTTTTCAGATTTGGAATGAAAGAAAAAAGAGTGTGAGTTTAGGGTTTAGGGAAGATGTTAAATGAGAGAAATTGGGTTTGGTTTTGGGGTTTTCAGCTTTTCTTTTCAAAATGTTCAAGCACTAATGTGAGTTGATTGGTTGTCACATTTTTGTCACTTTTTATACAACTTTTTCATGTTGTCAACTTAAGGACGTATAGGGAATTTAAATTCTCTAGAGGGCCAAAAATGTTCAAAAATGACAACCTCGCAAAGATTTTGAAAAAGTAACATTCTTTAAAATGAAAAGTCAAAAATTGACATGAAGTGCAAATTCCTCTTACATTTTTCCAAATATTAACCGTTAGAACAATTAAACTAAAAAAAAAATGTAATCTACCCAAAAAAAAGTATTCCCCCACCCCATCTTCATCTTCTTTTCCTCCTGCACTACTACTAGTGCGCTTCCTCAATATTGTGGAGCACATGCAATTGGTGGAATAGGTAATCAAAAAGAAAGAAATCCCAACATTCAAGATGTTGAAAAGAGGAAGATGAAAAAAGTGGTTTGTGTTGCCCAAGATTTGTGGTTTTATTTAACACTCTCTTCCTCAATCTTAGGCCATCTTCAATGTGTGCACCAAAATATTATTTGCACCAAATCCTGGTGCAAAGTCACTCCAATGTGCACCAAACTTTGCATCATTTTGGTGCAAAATGGTGCAAAGTGAATAGTGCTATTCACTTTGCACCAAAATGGTTATGTACAATTTTGTTCTTCACTTTCATTTTGTAAAACAATTGGTTGGGCATTTTATGTTATTTTTGTTATACATTTTTTTAATACAATAAATTATTATTATCATTTTTATTAAATTTTAATAATGTAATCATCATAGTTAAGGAATTAATTAAGATAGGAATACTCAAAAAAGTTGGAAGAGCTACAAACACATTATTTAAAATTAACACAAAACCAGGGATAAATAGGCTCATATTGCATTTTGAAACGTATTAATTGATCATTTGTGGGATGAATATATGAATTTTGAGAATTAAATTGAAACACTATTTCAACTTCGTAATATCATGATATCGGGATTCGAAATGCATTTCTTTAAATTTTAATAACATGATTTAATATTTTTTTATTTGTAGTGTTTCTATTAATTGTACTATGTTTTTTAAAAAAATTTAATGAATTTAATATTTTTGCTAATTTAACGTAATTATTTATTTAATAATTTACATAGTTGTAAAATAAATAAATAGATAAATTTTCAAATAAATAAATTGTTAAGAATCAAAAAAATGAAGAAAATGATTAAAAATTGTTCATTTGGTGTAATGGGTTGGAGATAATTTTTAGTTTGGTGCGAATTTGGTGTAAAATGGTGTAAAACTTACCTCAAATTTTGACGCAGCCCTGGAGATAGCCTTACGTTTTTTTTATATCCGCAGCCGAGTGCAAATTTCCTCGATCCATATTCCAAGCTCCTCTGGGTCACCACCGTCAAATCCAAAATTATCAATCGCAACTCCCTGCCGACATCAAGCTTGGAAATAGAAAAATAATCTTTGGCATAAGTGTCATGGTGGCATGCGCGGCGCCACATAAGCTCCACTTGCCAATTTATGTCTGTTGAAATTTGGTTAAGCGAATGAAATTAAGTATGTAAAAGTAACTTTTGTGTCAAGTTCGACCAAATATTCGGACTTGATCTGTAGTCAAATTATGAATATAAATAGGCTACCTTATTCTACTCGTCGAGTAGATCGTCGTGATATATTTGGAATCTCAAAATCAATTTCTATTGAATGAGAAATTGCGATCCAAAGTTGGATAGAAAAGAAGATGCACTGGTTGAAAAATGACTATCTCTATTGCTCGACTATTGCTCGAGCGATGAGACTGTAGCTCGAGCGACAAGCTAGCAAGAAAAGTTCTGATGAAAAAGTGTCACTATCGCTCGAGCGAGAAACCAGTGATAGACTAAAAAAAATGACCAGGCGGTCATTTTTCCGAAAAATTGACCGTTTGGTCACTAAAAAAAATTGAGCACATGGGCAGAGTCAAGCACTAGCTCGGTTCTTGCTAGAACAAGCTTGAGCTCGGCTCGGCTCTTGTACATGGGTCAAGTGGCTTGACTCGACTCGACTCATTATCACCACTAATTCATGTTTCTAACTAGTAAAATTCATGTGACGTCCCGGTTGTACATTGCCCATGTGATCTTGTACAACAAGTACAACCCTTGTTTTGTCCATGGTTGTGGTTCAAATGTACCAAATAAAGTCCTGTGATCTTTCATCTTTCACATCATTATTTTACAAAAAATTATAACTAAAGTAAAATTCCTGTAGAAGTATTTGCTTTACCATATTTTACATTGCAACATTTCCAAATGTTCGGCTGTAATTTTATATGAACAATGCAATTCATAATCACTGCTTACCTCTAAAATAGTAACATGATATTTAGATATTTCAATTGATTTATAAGATTTAAGATGTCAAATCAAAGATCATTGGAAAGCACCTCATTCTGTATTATGTTTGGGTTATTTGTACACATTAGAATTAATTGTCCATTTTAGGTCATACGAGTATATGAATAATGTTAAGTGTACATTGTTTGGTTGACATCATTATATACATTCCATTGGATTTCAAAAATTTATGGGTGGTGATGCTACCAAAAATTGTAGCTGATAATTCCGAGTTTGAGAACTGAGCATGAGCACGAACGAGGTCTTTCGGTACCTGAAACAAGTGTGTCCTCATCGCCCCTTCGATGCTTAAATTAGATAGAGAAAATGTAGAGAAAAGATATATGCTGTCAATATATGTGAAAAAACATACCTTAATAATGAACTAGAATAATGTATTTATAATGAGAGGTTGGGTGACACAGTCCTAGTAGGATCACAATGTTGAGATCCTTAGGAGTTCTAACATGATTGAAAGTCTCTACTTGATTGGTTTCGTGTTACCTACAGGTCTGGATATAAGTGGAATCCTCTTGGTAGAATCCTTTTCGGATGAAGTAACTACTGACACTAGGACTCTCTCTTTCGAGTTTGGATTAGCCTTGATGCAGGGAAAAATCTTATTGCATCGAGGGCCGCACGGTGCTAGAATCTCGAGGACACCACAATTGCCGAGGACATACTTTCCGAGGAGAGGCGAAGGGTCCCCAAGAAGAGTATCCCGAGGAGGTCAACCTTTCGATTGGTAAAATGGATGAGGAAAAACTCCTCAGGTCATAAGCTCGGGCATATCCCAAAGTGGGATCATCACTGGCCCCCGTGCATCCATGCTAGAGCCTTATGCTTGGGGATCTAGTATATGATGCATCCTGAGGCGCAGTAAGAAATTGGATGAAATTCAGCATGATCAGCCTTTGAAAAAGCCATGATCAGCCAAGTTAAAGGCATGATTAACCAAGTTAAAGGCATGATCAGCCATATGAAATCAGGCATGATCGGCCTTGGAAGAGGCATGATTGGCCTTGGAGAAGGACTGACTGGCCATGTGAAATTAGGTAGGATCAGCCTTGGAGGATGCATAATCAGCCCAGTTAAAGGCATGATCAGCCTTGGAGGAGGACTGACCAGCCATGTGAAATTAGGCATGATCGGCCTTGGAAGAGGCATGATCAACTTTGGAGGAGGACTAATCAGCCATGTGAAATTAGGCATGATCGGCCAAGTTGGAGGCATGATCAGCCCTGAGAATAACTGATCAGCCATGTGAAATGAGCCATGATCAGCCTTGGAAAAGGCATGATCAACCCTAGAGAAGGACTTATCAGCCATGTGACATGAAGCATGATCAGCCTTGGAAGAGGCATGATCAGCCTTGGAGGAGGACTGATCAACCATGTGAAATTAGGCATGATCAGCCTTGAAAGAGGCATGATCAGTCAAGTTAAAGGCATGATCAGCCTTGGAAGAGGCATGATTAGCCAAATTAAAGGCATGATCAACCTTGGAGAAGGACTGATGAGCCATGTGAAATTAGGCATGATTAGCCAAGTTAGAGACATGATCAGCCTTGGAGAAGGACTTATCAGCCATGTGAAGTAAGGCATGATCAGCCTTGGAAAAGGCATGATCAGCATGTGGAAAGGCATGATTAGCCTGTGAACATGTTCGAGATAAGTATGGGTTAAAAAGTAAGAGGCTGCCACATGGCCTCAATAACTGGGCTAAAAGCATCCGTCATAGGATGGACGCCACGTGTTACAGATAAACGATCAAGATTAGGAGACCTTTTGACTTCTCCTTCCTCCTATAAATACCCCATACCCTATATCATTTATCACTTTTCACTCTTTTAATCCTCCTCGGACATCCTCGGGTTTTAGTCTTAAGGTAAGACCTCGTGACTCTTAGATAATTTAAGTTTTCTAAGCTTTCTTTCTTTTAGAGATGTCTAGTGGTGATTTCTCAGCTTCGAGCTCTTCGCCCGATGATGTAGGACATTCTATAGTTTCGATGGCCGTCCCTTTAGACAGTAGACTGGCTGCTAGTTATCCCGACCTTAGGTCTAGGTATGAAGAACACGAGGTCGTCAAGATTGCTAGGGAGTATGGATTAATGCCATTGTGTGACGTTAGATCCCCGGAGCCTAAGGATAGGGTAATTAGTGGGCGGGACGGGGAGTTGTTCATTTTCAAAGATTCTTTAAAGGGGAGAATGAGGTGGCCCCTCCATCCCTTCTTCGTCGAGTTCCTGGTCGAGCATAACATGTACCCCGGGCAACTAGTAATGAACAGATGGAGGGTGATAACATATTTTTTTATAGCATGTCAGGCTCTATCAATAAGACCAAGGCTTGACCTTTTAAGAATGGTTTTCGATCTCAAATTCCTTCTGAGCTTCAACTGTTTTTCTTATTTGTCAACCCGGGATTGGTTTAAGATTCCCAAAATGCCGAGCTCTCTGAAAGGGTGGAAAGGAAGGTTCTTCTTTATAAATCCTCAAGATCCCGACCATCCATTGGCCCTCGATGGATGGTGCGTGATACTGCTCGATTTAATGAGGGCCATGCTTACTTTGAAGTTCTCGATAGGGATAGGTAGAGGTTGAGAGACCTCGAGCCTTTAGTTTATGATTTGGATCACCTCCTCGGTGACGATATCCTCGACATAGCGAATGTGAAAGGAGTCGAGGGTAGGGAATTATTTTGTAGTACCTTGTACTTGTGCCAACGATAACCTCGAATGACTAACTTGTATTTTTGTTTTGTGTTTGTAGAGCTCGAGATGACATCTGATCCAACTGCCCTGCAAGCTGCTACTGGGAGGAAACCTCAAGGAGCTCAGGCTCGAGCTCCAGGTCTGAGGAAAGGCAAGAAAAGAGTTCGGGATCAAATAACTACCGTTGTCGTCAGAGGTCCAGGAAAGTTATCAGGTCAACAGACCTAAACTCAACTGCAGGTATCGTCACCACCTCCCCCAATGACTGAGAGGAAGCCTACAACTCAAACGGTTACAACCGAGGTTGATCTCGAGGACGAGCATGTTCCACCAACAAGCTTGATACTCGAGGACTATAGAAGATACACCCTCGTCCTGATCATCGTGGGCTGTTACAGAATGGATATTGATGTAGACGTCGGGATGAACACTCTCGAGGCCATGACGGTAAAGGTGAGTTTGTTTTATTTGTCCTAGGCTTATGTATTAGATTCATTGCTAATCTTCGAGGATTTCTTTCCAGACACTAAGTGTAGCCCAGGGCTTGACTTTTCTGGGGATGGATGAATATCACAAAACAGCGGACCTGGTTATAGCCGTTGAGTGACGGGAAAAAAGAATTGCAGAGCTCGAGGATGAGCTTCGGGCAAAAGACCAAAGAGTGGCCGTTCTTGATGGAGAGCTCAGGAAAGCCCGAGATGAGAACGGGGTGGCCAAGGATGAAGCAGAGAAAGCCAAGCTCAATCTCGAGCATAAGACAAAGGAGTTGGAGGCTAAGCTCACTAAGGCTCGAGACGACGCGATCAAGGAATTCAAAAAGTCTGAAAAGCTTTCCACCATTAAGGGTGAATACGCGTTGGGCTCGTACAACTACGCCTTTAAACAAGCTCGCGCTTATTTCCGGGCTCAACATCCCGACATCAATGCCGATAATTTCAGGCCACTTCCCGAGGTCACTGAAGCCTTAAAATTATCTGCATACGAAGAGACAGTCATCGATGATGAGGTCGAGGCCGAGGATGATGATGTAATCGATCAACCCCCAACCACAGATTAAAACTATGCTTTGTGCATTTTTGGTTGATGTATATTGCCCGATGAGGGCTCAAACAATGTTTTCATATTTTTATTTTCGCATGTACGTTACCCGAGTATGGGCTTGAATTTTTGTTTTGTTTCTGCTTAGTACATTGCTTGATCTTATCAGATGTGCTTGGTCATTTTTATGCTTCGAGTGTTTATTGTCCTTTTTTAGACTCGAACAGTTGAGCAAAGGTCTCAGAAACTTCGAGCACTCGATCTCAAGAATGAGGACTTTGAACAATTGACAACATGTTAGGAAATCGAGGACAACTAAGTACTCGAATAATCGAATAATTAGTCAACATGTTAAGGATTCGAGGACAACTTACAGAGCTCGAGGATTAAAAACTCGAATAATCAAATAATTAGTTAGCATGATCACATCTCGAGGACAACTATGCATCCGAGCTCGAGGATTAAAAACTCGAATAATCAAATAATTAGCTAACATGTTAAGAACTCGAGGACAACTTAGTATCCGAGCTCGAGGACTAAAGAACTCGAATAATCAAATAATTGGTTAACATGTTAAGAACTCGAGGATAACTTAGTATCCGAGCTCGAGGACTAAAAAAACTTGAATAATCAAATAATTGGTTGACATTTTAAGAACTCGAGGATAACTTAGTATCCGAGCTCAAGGATTAAAAAACTCGAATAATCAAATAATTAGTTAACATGTTAAGAACTCGAGCTCGAGGATTTCAAACCCTTTGATCTCGAAGATTTGCAACCCACAATATTTTTGATATGGTCGAAGTGGAAGCTCGAGTTTTTACGGTATAGCACTCAAAGATTTAAAAGCAGTTTTGAGGTGCTTGCACTGTGGTAAGACTTAGAGGAGCTTGCGTTGGGCATGGCTTAGATTTGCTTGCATGGGGCAAGGCTCTGAGGTGCTTGCGCTGGGCAATGCTTAGAGTTACTTGCACGTTGGCAAGGCTTAAAGGTGCTTGCTCGGAGAAAGGCTTAGAATTGCTTGTACGGTGGCAAGACCTTTAGAGTTGCTTGCACGGTGGCAAGGCTTTAATGTGCTTGCACTGGGCAAGGCTTTGAGTTGCTTGCACGTTAGCAAGGCTTAGAGTTGTTTGCACATTGAGAAGGCTTAAAGGTACTTGCTCAAGGCAAGGCGTAGAATTGCTTGCACAGTGGCAAGGCTTTTAGAGTTGCTTGCACATTGGCAAGGCTTTTAGAGTTGCTTGCATGGTTCCAAGGATTTAAGGTGCTTGCGCTGGGCAAGGCTTTGAGTTGCTAGAATATATTATTAGGATAAACTTCACGACCTTATTTATTCAAGCAAACTTATCTTTCCTTGTCAAACCAGAAATTAAACTGAGCACGGGGCATGCAAGCCCGACCAACTGAAAACATGACATTACAAAGTAAGATAAACTACTTGTAATAAATCTTCAGATTATTAATATTCTAAGGCCTGGGGAGCGGTCTTCTCGAGATGTCCCTCAAACTGTATGCTCCTTTTTGAACATGTCTTATAACTTCGAAGGGTCCTTCCCAAACAACTCCTCGTTTGCCTGGGGCATGACCCGCTGCTTTGGCTCTCTTTAAGACGAGATCTCCAACTCTAAACTGCCTAGATCTTACCTTGCAATTGAAGTGCTTCACTGTCCTGCTCTGGTAAGATGCTATCCTGATGGAGGCTTGTTCTCTTTCTTCTTCAAGGAGGTCAAGGTGTTCTGTTGAGTGTTCCTCATATCCAAGCTCAAGTCTCCTGAAGCTCAGTAATCTAGTTTCGATTGGAAGTGTCACTTCTACCCCGAATGCCAACATAAATGGGTCTCCCCAATTGCTGTCTTATGGGATGTCCTATACGTCTAAAGTACAGAAGGTGGCTCTTCTGACCAAGCTCCTCTAGCTTCCTTGAGCCTTGTCTTGAGGTATTGCAAGATAATCCGATTAGTAACCTCGACTAGGCCATTGCTCTGAGGATGTGTAACCGACACAAGGCGATGGTCAATCCCCAAGTTGGTGCAAAAGCTCCTGAACTGTTGGTTATCAAATTGTCTCCCATTATCAATTATGAGGAACTTGGATATCCCGAACCTGCAAATAATGGACTTCCAAATGAATGACCTCAACTTGGGTTCTAAAATTGTGGCCAGGGGCTCGGCCTCGGCCCATTTGGTGAAATATTCTATAGCTACAGCAAAGAACTTCAATTACCCTCGAGCTAGGAGAAAAGGACCGATGATATCCACACCCCCATTGTTCAAATAGGGCCGAGCAATAAATGGTGGTTAGGTCCTCGGTCGGAGAATGGATGACGTTGCAGAACCTCTGACATTTGTCACATTTCTATACGTAATCCACAGCATCCATTTTCGTGGTAGGCCAGTAATATTCGTATCTTGTAAGTTTAAAGGCTAGTGCCCGAACACCTTGATGATTCTCGTACACTCCTTCGTAAACTTCAGCTAGGGTTTGGACAGTCTCTAAAGGCCTGAGGCAACGAAGATATGGAAGAGTGAAACTTCGGCGAAATAGAACTCCCCTGATCATGCAATTCCTTGGTGCCCGAGCTCAAATACTCTTTGCTGAACGCAGGTCATCGAGTAATTTTCCATTAGTTATGAAATCAATTATGGGGTCCATTCAACGGGCTCATGCTCAATATCCATGATAGAGGGCGCTTGATTTATGCTTGGCTCCGTTACAAATTTGTCGTGAACTGTTCTCTCCAGACCATCGATCCCATGAACATGAGCCTGGACAAGGCATCGGCCTTATAGTTTTAGGTTCAGGAGATCTTCATAAGTTCACAACTTTTGAATCGTTTTTAAAGATCATGAACTCTCAGGTAGTACAAACTCATCTTCTCATCATTTCTCTCAAATGTCCCCTCAATCTGTCCAACCACTAGTTACAAGTTACTGAAAATTTTCATGTGCTCAAGTTCAAGGTTAATGGCAAGCTCTTGCACGATTATAACAACCTCATGCTCTGCTTCATTATTCATAACATCAAATCTAAATCGGAGCACACATTGTAATTATGTATGTCTGTTCGAGCTGATTATTATGACACATGCACCCGAGCCAAAGCTATTTGATGCTCCATCCATAAATATTTTCCATATGTCTGTGACATTACTGGTCAGGCTATCTGCTGGCCCCCGAGGCCTTTGGGTGAGTTCTACTATAAAGTCGGCCAAGGTTTGTACTTTAATTGAAATTCGAGGTTTGAATTTAATGTCAAATTTACCAAGTTCAATAGCCCACTTCAATAACCGTCCATACACGTTGGGCTTCTGGAGTATATGTTTGAGTTGTTGATTTGTTAGCAGACAATCGGATGAGATTGAAAATATTGTCTTAGTTTTCTTGTTGATGATATCACCAAGGTAAGAGCTAGTTGCTCGGCCAAAGTATACCTTGTCTCTGTATCAAGCAATACCTTGCTTACGTTGTAAATTGGTTGTTGAGCTCTGTCGACCTCTTTTACCAACACGCCACTTACTGCGTTCTGAGAGACTTCTAAGCATAGAAATAAAGTATCTCCAGGCTCTAGCCTTGTGAGAATCAGTGGGGTTGCCAACGTTTGTTTGAGCTCCTGGAGTACTCTCTCACAATTCTCATTCCATTCAAAGTCGTGATTCCCCCTTAGAGCTTTAAAAAATGAATAGCATCTGTTAGCTGCACGAGACATGAACCTATTCAGTATGGCGATGCGGTCAGTCAATTTCTGAACCTTTTTCTTATTCCTAGGGGACTCCATGGATGTAAGTGCGTTTATTTTGTCTGGGTTGGCTTCAATCCCCCTGTGCGTGATCATGAACCCCAAAAATTTGCCTAAGGCAACTCCGAAGGCGCACTTCGCCGAATTCAACTTCATCTTATACTTTTGTAGGGTGGAGAAGACCTCCTCAAGATCTTCTATGTGTTGCCCCGCTTTCTTTCTCTTGACTACCATGTCATCCACATAGGCTTCAACATTTTTCCTAATCATTCTTGAAAAACTTTTGTTGATGAGTCTCTGAAGTCGCTCCTGCATTCTTCAATCCGAATGGCATGACCCTATAACAATATATGGCCGAATCAGCTATGAATGACATCTTTTCCTGGTCTTCCTCAGCCATGAGGATCTGATGATATCCGAAAAATGCATCGAGGAAGTTATACAATTTATATCCCAACGTGCTGTCCACGAGGTTGTCGATCCGAAGTAGAGGATACCTATCTTTTTGGGCATGCCTTGTTAAGATCTGTAAAGTCAATACAGACTCTCCATTTTTCATTGGCTTTCTTAACGAGCACGACGTTGGCGAGCCAGTTGGGGTATTGAACCTCTCGAATAAACCAAGCACTAATCAACTTATCAATCTCCTCCCAAATGACCTCACACCGCTCTTGTGCGAATTGTCTCTTCCTTTGTTTAAT
The DNA here is from genome assembly GCA_035079005.1 of Fraxinus americana. NCBI lineage: Eukaryota > Viridiplantae > Streptophyta > Magnoliopsida > Lamiales > Oleaceae > Fraxinus > Fraxinus americana. The sequence goes on from CM068712.1 coordinate 33,013,368, forward strand.
TGGTTTTACTCCTGGATTGATATTGAGTTTGTGGACTGCAATGCTTGGGTCTATCCTAGGCATATCCTCAAAACTCCAGGTGAACACATCTATATTGCGGGATATACAACCTACCAGTATCTCCATGAGGTTGGGATCAAGATCCCGACCAATCGTCACTTTTTTGCTGGGCCCGAGCTCGAACTCTACCACATCTTCCACTGAGGCAAGTCGACCTGCATGATCGGGCTCGAGTTTGGATGATGAGATGTGCATAACGTTAGAGCTTATTCCCCGAACACTTGTTACCTAGCACTGTCTAGTAGCCAACTGGTCTCCGCGCACTACCCCGACAGCATTATTGGTATGGAACTTCATAGCAAGTGGAAAGTAGAAATAATAGCCCTGATCTTATTGAGCAACGGCCTTCCCAGAATGGCATTGTAGGCCATTGAAGTGCGAACTACCTGGAATAATGTGATCTCTGTTACCTGCTTCTGATCCGACCCTAGCGTTAGTGGAAGAATGACAATTCCATCCGGAATGATTGTGCCGCCTCCAAATCCCTGAAGCGGGGTTTTGACAGCTTTGAGCTGTTCAGCCGAAATTCCCATCCTAGTGTATGCCTCATGGGAGAGCACGTTGGCCGCTTACCCATTGTCACCTAGTATCCTCTTCACCTCAAAGTTGGCTATAATTGCTGATACGACCAGTGCATCATCATGTGGATGTGATGACCTTCCAAGTCCTGTAACCTAAACGTGATTTCTTCTATATCATCAGGTGTCATCCTCAAGCTCGAGCTATACTACCGGCATAGTGCTTACGTCCATTGTTTGAGTATCCTCTTGATGCTATCTCCCAACAATAATGTTAATCGTCCCTGCAGTAGGCTTGTCATTCCCCCTTCTCTCGGGACCCTTGCCAATGTCTCGATCGTTCCTCGGGCGTTTTCTTGACTGACATATGAACTTAAATATCCCCTTTTTATTAAAGCATCAATCTCTCGCTGGAGGGCTTTGCAGTTCTCTGTGGTATGCTCATGGTCCCGGTGGTAGTCGCAATACTTTCTTTTGTCTCGAGTGTTAGGGAGATTGCATCCTTGATGGCCACTTAACCTCCTTCATATCCTTGATCTCCATCAGAATGTTAGACCTAAAAGTGTTCAATCGGGTTAATGACGTCGGCTGTGTCTCATGCTTCTGCTTACTCTTGTTAGCTTTTGGACGAGGATTGAAATCGTGCTGCCTTTTGTGTTCGGGTTTCTCTGAGATCGGGTGAGAAATTCTCCTCGGGTTCAAAGTTTCCTCCATATTGATGTATTCCTCTGCTCGGGTAAGTAGCTTGGTCACAAAATTTGGTAGGTTTTTTTAGAGGGACATCTTGAAGGCATCGCCCCTTATAGCATATGTGAGGACGGAGATCGCTGTTATTATGTGAAGGTCCGGTATCTAAAGTCTTTTCTTGTTAAACCTGGTCATGAAGTTATGAAGGGATTCTTTCGGTCCCTCCATGAGCTACATGAGGGATTGAGCAGTCTTCTTGATGCATTTGCTACTAGCAAAGAAAGTGGAAAACTTGTCAGCCAAGTCGAAGAATGAAGCAATAGAATTGGGCTCTAAGGTAGAGAACCAATCCCTGGTAGCATTGGTCAGTGTTTGCGGAAAAGCTTTGCACATCACAGGATCTGGTGCCACTTGTAGGTTCATGACGTCCGTATACACGTTGAGATGGTTGGTAGGGTCTGTTGTTCCATCATACTCCTTCATTTAAGGAAGTTTAAACCTGTCTGGGAGCGAATGGGAGAGCACTTCCAGCGTGAAGTGAGTGTTGGGATAAACCTCATCGATCCTTGGGTGCTCTTTGAAGTCCAGCTGTGATTCTATCATGTATGATCTTAACCAGTTCGCTTGAGTCCATGGTGACCAACCTCGAGGCCGAGGCTACTGGTGGTACACTCGAGGCCCCGGATCTATCATTGTCATGAACTTCTCGAGTATCCCGAGCTAGAACATCGGGCATAAACCCTCCTGGTGTCCTACGCCGGTGCCGACGATTTTTTCGGGGTTGGATTAGCATCCCTTTGGCTTAGTAATTGGGTCAGAATTGTCACTTGCTGATGAAGTTCTTTGAAGGCACCCGCATCAACCACCTGTAGTTGGGCAGTTGGTACTGTAGATGATTCTTCTTGTTGAGCTGGGGGTTCTATAATGGGTGGTGGGTTTGGTGTGGATGAACTTGCTGGAGGAAGATCTGAACGTGTGTTGACCATAACTTTTGGTTAGTGTTTCCTACAGATGGCACCAATGATGCTACCAAAAATTGTACCTAATGATTCCAAGCTTGACGACTGAGAATGAGCACGAATGAGGTCTTCCGGTACCTGAAACAAAGGCGTCGAGGTGTGTCCTCGTCGCCCCTCCGATGCTTAAGTCAGATAGAGAGAATGTAGAGAAAAGATATATGCTGTCAATATATGCGAAAAAAAGTTACCTTAATAATGAACTAGAATAATGTATTTATAAAGAGGTTGGGTGGCACAGTCCTAATAGGATCACAATGTTGAGATCCTTAGGAGTTCTAACATGATTGAAAGTCTCTACTTGATTGGTTTCTTGTTACCTACATGTCTGGATATAAGTGGAATCCTCTTGGTAAAATCCTTTTGGGATGAAGTAATGTACTGCCACTAAGACTCTCTTTCGAGTTTGGATTAGCCTTGATGCAGGGGAGAATCTTATTGTGTTGAGGGCCGCATGGTGCTAGAATCTTGAGGACACCACAACAGCCGAGAACATACTTCCCGAGAAGAGGCGAAGGGTCCCCAAGAAGAGTATCCCAAGGAGGTCAACCTTTTGATTGGTAAAATGGAGGATGAAAAACTCCTCGGGTTATAAGCTCGGGCATATCCCAAAGTGGGATCATCAGATGGAAATATGTGCTTTTCTAAAAATAAATAAATAAATTATCGAACGACGTATTGTCATGTGACACAATGTAAAAAATAATGTACATGTATCATGATTGATATGTATATATCTCTAACTAATTCTTCTGTACATTTTCTTTTCAATGGACAGAAGTTCCGTTATGATAAAAAGAATCAAAATTAATTAAAAAACAAAATATCCAATTTATAAAACAAGGTCCACTTTTGTCAATCAATCTGAAAGGTAATAAATTTGATCCATCCATTTGTTGCAGTGTGTCCACACTCCATGTGGCCATTCTATCACGTAAATTCTTTTTAATAACTCTTGAATGTCGTATTGTGTAGCTTCGAATTGTTGATGTACTATCGAAAAGCTCTCCACAAATTTTGGGTCCAGTCTCTATGTAATTTTGAGAACGTGCAAATTTATATTTTTTAACCTCAAAATCCCACAAGGCACAATATTAATAGATTTTGGCTCTTGTTTCGTTCATATATATTACCTGCATACTTGAACAAAATATATGGTGACGTGGCATCTTATTCGATGGTGGGAGAATGGTGGCCGCGAGCACTTCGACGCTCAAATTCGTTAATAACAAGAGGTATTGGGTGTGGAAGAAAGACAATGGGCGTGAGTGAATAAGATTTAAGTTAGAGTATCAAATTAAGGATCATATGAATGATCTACAAAATCACATTACCTTTGAATGACACTATGGGCTTTCATATTGGGAGGGAAGACGTAGTATCCATTGAATTCTTGACACGTGATCTTTTATTATCAACGCACAGGTCAAGCTTGACTGGTATCGATACCATCTGTCTTAGACTTTTGACCATCTTAAATGGATTGATAAGTAGCAACCCTACATCATAAGCTTTTTTTCTAAAAAGTGTACTAAAAAATTGATTGAGCAAATCTGTCGCAGGATTGTCAAATATGTACGATATACATAACATCTTTATACGAAAGATCTCTTGGATGAAGCGACGTTTGTGAAAGATACCTCATAAGGCAGAGGCCAATTGTTTCGAAAATACATTGTAGCAAAATGTGTCGTCTCGAAGATGATGCTTCGGCTGAAGCAATGCAATTATGGACGAGACACCCTAATCACCTCGAATTGACTGTCATGTGATATGTCCTATGACACAAGGCATGACAATAATTTACTTGTAACTGTGAAGTTCAAGGAATAAGGATTCATCGGTCAGTTTCTAATCTCTTATTGGTCCCAAATATTAATATAAGAGTTATGCTATAGAGATATGCTCAATGACAGATTCAATGATAGAGAGAACACATGTCAATACATGATTGAACAGTTTGAAAAAAAAATATACAGCACTCAATTACTGTCTACCCCACCACTCTGTCTGTCCCATCCATATCATTGCCTCTGTCCAAGGAGCATTATTCTTAATATAATGCGTTTCTGTCATGTGAGAACATGTACTAGACTCTAGAGGAGTTGAATATAATTTGAAAAACTTTAGCAGTATCCAAACAGCTTTTGACTGTTGCAATGTAAATTTTATTTTTCTTTTTTAAATATATAATCAATTGTGGTCCAAACAAAGAGCGGTACTCACATTGTGATAATATATGATAGTACAGAATTATTTTTGTATCACAATTAATCATTTCAAATTGAGGTGAAAGTAATTACATTTGCACCACAATTTCTGTTTGTTCACCATAGTTTAATTGTAGTAAAAGTTCTCCAAAATTTTTTATAACATTCTTATCATTAACTTTCAATTAATTAGTGCATCTTGTCTCTGATAATTGTTTCGATCCAAATATTCTATTAGAGTACTTTGAAATGAAAGACAAATATTTTATCGAACTCTCTTTTTCTCTTTGCTTATTTTAAAATATGAGGGCAAAATAAATCTTTTTATGTCACATATTTTTCAATGAAACTGTCATTATGGATAAGATGTCCTAGTTAATGGAATATTGAATATAAGAATGCAAATAAAAAAAAAACTTAGGAGGGGACATGGTCTGATCTGAATTGGTCCAATTTCGAGGACAACCTAACTAAGCTCTTGTTAGGTTTAGATAAAAAAAAAATTAAGGTTTTAGTAGATTTTGATAAAAGTTAATAAAATATATGATTTAAATTTGATATAAGTTGTCATCCCATTAAATAATCGCTAAAATAAGTTTAAAAAACTGAATTTTAAAAATGAGGACAAAAAAGAGGCTAATTTGGATATCATGAGAAGAATTCTACACCTAAAACCAAACCGTTCCATGTGCCAATGTGTATATTTTGGTTTTAAATATTTATGTAAATTTATATAAGTAAACTCGTGGTTGATATAGTTGTTATAAAAAATGAATTTTAAAACTGAATTAAAGTTTGATTCTCTGGTTAGAAGTTTAAAATCGAATATCATATTAGTATCGTTATAACGTAATGGCTTTCTTGACTAGTTCTTGTTTGACGAGGTAGACGAGAGTCCTAATAGCTTTTGTGAGAGATCAAATCGTAGACTTAGATCATCTAGTTTGAAGTTATGTTTGACAAGATTAAGTATCGAGATTGTCATATTGAGTAGAACAAAGTCATATGTATGGAAATAAGTTTCACAAAAGTTTTACATACACTCGCATGGGTGGGCCTCATGCGGGACCCATGTGAACCCCACCCTGTACCCACAGCACAACTCTATTGAGTAAAGATAACTACACATAGGTCAGCTTTCCCGACTAGATCAAAAGATCTTGTTGACTAGAGTTTTCATGCTTTCCATAAATCAGAGATTTATAATATTACAAAGAATTATAAGAAAGAAAAACAAGATATGATAAATGAAAGAAGAAGAAATAAATAGAAGATATTTTACAGTTAAATTATCCAGGATAATACATAATTTTAATAAAATGGATTTTTAAGCAAATAAAATAAAATCTGAGAAAATATATTCACGTGATAACCACGATAAAATGCCTCTTAAAAAAATTATTAATCAATCTTCACTTCATTAACTAACCGTTTCACTTCAATCTTTAGCCCCCATTCTCCCTCCATTCAACCTTCCTTCTTTTCTTTTTTGGGGCCTTCTCGTTGCGCATTCTGGTTGACGGAATGCATGGAAATCAGGGTAACATATATATTTTCATTTTCCCAAATATTGTAACAATTTTTGTAAGGACAAATAACATAATTTTTTTTTTTTTTTACATAAATATATTTAAAGTTCATGATATGCATAACATGAGGCGTGCTTGAGGTACAGGGGCCTGATTTACAGGCTCCTGCCAGGTAAGAAACATTTGGGGGGTAGGGCCAGAATTTTTTTTTTTTAATTCACAGGTGAGGCCTCGGCACAGTGAGGGGCCTGTAGGCCCCTAGCAGAAGAGCTCATGTACTTGGAGCATTATTCTGCATAACATTCACTGCTAATAACACAAGAATTAATCTACTTTGCCAAGTGTTTTTAACATCTTGGATGACAATGATGTGTGACAATAAATGATTGAATGACAGTGTTGAGTCATTCTGTCAAGGAAGGTGGTAAAATTGTCTGACAATGTAGCAAAACTGATAACACAATGACAAATTGATCATTGGCCAGCTGACCGGTAGAAGCTTGGCCACCACTGTAATTTGATTTTTTTATTATTTATATTATTATATTTTGTGTTTGAAAAAAAATTAAGTAGTTAAATAAAGTTTTCGTTAGATTCGAGTCCATACTTTATCACTACTAACTACACACAAACTACATCGACCCGAATATTAGGAGCAAGACTATTAAATCAAACAACATAGGCTCGTCTTAGTCCAAACTCCAAATAACTCATCCATCACAACACTCCGAATACATTACAACAACAAATGCAGTCTAGACAAAATCAATCTATTTCATCAACGGAGAGATGTTTTTTAGCTCGAAAATTTCTCTCCATATTGGCCATCTATATGTTCTTATACATATGGATATCAACCTCGCATAGTTAACAAGATATAATGTAAAAATTATATTATGCTAAAATATTTACTCATCTTCAGTAAATTAACCACATGTTAACTAAATCATCATGTTAACATCACTAAGAGTGTGTTTGGGACACATTCTTTTGAAAGAATGTATTATTGAATAGTAAATTGATGGAGAATGTGTGGTTAAAAATGAAGGAAAAATTATTGATGTGATGGAAAATATTATTTTATTGAAGAATGTGTGGTTGAAAATGAGTAGAAGAATGAGAATGAAAAAAAATAATATTTACCAAACAAAATAATGATATTTATCATTATGATGATAGAATATCAGTGATGCGATAACTCATTATCCCTCACATTTCTCTCCCTCCTCCTTCTCTCTCATAAAAATTGAATTGTTCAATCACATTATTTCATATAGACTATCAAATCATCAATATTCTATCATCATAATAATAATTGGCATTATTCTATCACATCTTTGTCAAAATCAATTAAACATGACTCAACTAAAACTTGGTTGTCCAATTAGAATAAGGACAATGCTAGGGATACATAAGGATCTACATAATGTATATGTGGCTTGTGATCTCACCTTTAATTCAAATATGACACTTACACATCAACTATCGGATGATTGCCACATCTGCATTATGTAGACCCTTATGTAGATCATTATGTACCTTTAACATTATCCTTAGAATAATTCAAAATATTTATAGCCATTAAAACCAAGTATTGTTTGAGCGACTAGCAAAGGAAAGTAGCATGCACTATTGGGAGTGTCAATTTCGCCCGTCAACTTTGGCGGCTCATGGTTCAACTCGGGAAAAGCTTGAGTCGGCTCAGCTCGCTGCTCGGTGAAACCATTTTGAGGCATTGGCCCGAGCTTGAGCCAGCCCGAGCCACACGGGCAGGCTCGTGTCACGGACTATTTCGGCCCGTGATGAGCCGGGTCTTAAAAAATAAATAAATAAAGAAAATTTAAAACCCAATTCTAGGCAACTACATACTACCTTTGCAAGCGAACTGCCTGATATTTAAAAAAATGAAGAAAAAAAATCGTGAGCTGGATATGCTCGAAAAGGTCCGAGCCAAAAGCTCAGATCGGGCAAAAAAAAAAAATCGAATCATTTTTACTCAAGCCAAGTTCAAGCCCTAAGTTTCGACTAACAAGTCAACTCGGTTCAACTCATTAATATCCCTGTACACTATAAACCAAATCAATGGGATGCGAGCAATGATAAGGACAAGTCGTACGAAATAATTTATGTGATTCACAAGAGAGCATTGAAAGGTGGATCGTATGTTTAGCCACGGGTCTAAGCAGAGAGTTGCAAATTGCTGAGTTTATACAAATTTGCTGAGAGTTCCTCTAGAAAAAAATACTTAGCCCTTGTTTGGTATAAATTAAAATTAAAATTTTAATCTAAGATAAGGTAAACAATTAATTTTAGCTTCATATTTTATGGATCTCACAATTTTTCATCAACACATTTTCTTTAACTTCTATTTAAATTTATTAAAATTTTGATTTTAATTCGTATAAACGAGGGCTTATACCAGGGTTAATGGAACACGCGAGGTATATTAATTGCTTGATTTTATTCGTCAAGTCAGACTTGAAAGAAACTGAACAGTTAAGTGTTGGTCAAAATAGCGAGTTGCGAATTTTATATATATATATATATATATATATAGGAAAATTCCCTGAGTACAGGGAATTTTACCAGAAAATGTTCCTAGCCTTTGATTTTTTTTTCCCGCCTTTTTGTATAAATCCTGGCCTTTGATTTCAAAAATCTGGCAATTGTTTGGCAAATCTTTCTGTACCTATAGCACGGTTCATATATATATATATATATATATATATATATATATATATATATATATATATATATTTTTATTTTTATTTTATTTTTTTTTTTTTTGAATCACATATTCAAATAATAAAATATTTTACACATAAATTCAATTTTTTTAACCACACATTCTTCTAAAAATTACTATTTAAAATATTATTTTTTCCCAAATAATCAAACAGGGGCATAACTTTTCTTACACTCGATGTATCATGACTATTATGGTCCATTTAATAGGCAAAAGTGGAAAGGAATTCAAATTCTATGTTAGTTGGAAAATAAAAACTTACACAACCTATAGGAATTCGTTTTCTGTGAAAACAAAGAAAATATAGTTTAAAGCGGTTGTATCTTGGAATTCGATTTCTATTTCCACGTTGCAATCAAATGACCAAAGTGAAATTCGTTTTCTTCGAATGTGATATTTTCCATGAAATTTGTTGCAATCAAATAGGGTCTTAGTAAATAATATAAATAATCATCATGAAATGTCTTACTATTTGAAAATATAGTTTGGTTACACTTACACCATTGTTGATAGTTTTGTTTACACCTTTTGATATGACACATAATTTTACCATTGATTTTAACAACACTTATTCAAATCAATGGTCTCGATTTTAACCTCAAGTGATGTCTAATTAGTTGTGAACATGAGTGTATAACTAACTTAATTTTTGAAGATAACTCTTTACAGTATGATTAAGCTACTTATACACACAAAATGTATATCTTAGTTGACATCTCTTCTATGTGTCAAAAAACTGACAATTGATTGTAAAATGTGTTTTCAAGATCAATATACTAAAATCTGCCAGTTCAAATATGTGAAAATTATGTGTCAATTTTTGTGTACATATAATATAGAGTAATGCTACTTGTACACATTTGGTACACAATCTCTTACACAACCCTCTCACATGTGTGTGGACCCCATAATGTGGGCCCCATTGTGAACCCCACACACATGTGAGAGCATTGTGTAAGAGATTGTGTATCAAGTATGTACAAGTAGCAAATTTTTATAATATAATCCTTGACGGTATTAAAAACAAGAATAATGATGAGTGTACACTAACACTCAATTTCACGGTCCTCTCACAATGGGGGTGGGGGTACATGATTTTTAAATTGTGGACCCCACCCTTGCTGCCACCCATGATGTCGTTTCTCTAAAAACAAATTCATCTCCACCAAAGCTTCGGGAAAGTATCAGATGTACGGCTTCTAGGACAATGTTGTAATTATATTCTTTTCAAATAGAACCAAGGGATCCACAAAAGTTCTCTCCTCTCACCTCAATTATTACCCGAAAGGGCGAAAGCGAGAGAAGCCAACAATAGTGGCGTTCTTGTTTGATTTGCTCATCAATCATGCGATGAATGCTTATTTTTTTACGAAAATGTTGACTAATAACGCTTGATTTGATACTATTGAAAGATGAAAAAAAAGGGATCAATCATGTTCGACCACATCAGTAACGATTTTAATTCTTATAACATTTTTCTATACTTGAAGCTTTACTGTTTGCTCATATACATCCTCAAGTATAACCTACTGGTGATTACTACTTACGGTCTCGCATTAGTCATGAGGGCGCTTGTGATATTAATATTTTAAATATTTATCTATACGGATAAACTTATAGTTCATGTTTGGTAAAAATTAAAATTTAAATTGTAATTTAAGCTCCTATTTGGCGCACATTTTTTAGCCAAAAATGCATTTTTGTTTTTGATGTGATGGAGAATATGTAGTTGAAAAAAAAAAAAGTTATTGATGTGATATAAAATATTATTTTATTAAAGAATGTATGATTGAAAATGAGTAGAAGAATGAGAACGAAAAAAATAAGGTAGCTCCAACAGGGGCTAAATTAAATTCAACAATTAATTTAATCCATATATTTTATGAATTCTATAATATTTTAACTACACATTTTATCAGCTTCCGTTACAATCTATTAAAAATTAGATTTTAATTCCCACGGAGCATAAAAAGCGTATACAGAAGACATCGAATAAAGTAAGCTTAAGGTCCCAGAAATCAGAAGTCTGGTCCTGAATATACGTATTTTTTTTATGAGGTAGCTTATAAGATACGTCGTATGTCCACGAGGAAGGTGTAAGCTGATATTATATATAAGAGCTTGTTTGGGAGGGATTTTTTGGGGAAGAATTGATTTTGAATAGTGATATGATGGAAAATGTGTGGTTGAAAAAGAAGAAAAAATTATTGATGTGATGGAAAATATTATTTTATTGAAGAATGTGTGGTTGAAAATGAGAATTGATTTACTGTAGAAAAATCAAAATCTCTCCCAAACAGGGCCTAAGCTTGGAACAATAGTGAGGCTGACAAGGAAGGTAATTAAGCATGAAATCTCTCTCTCTCATTTATAATTACAGGGTTCTGTTCAGCTGCATATTCTTTAGTTTCTGTTGAACGTTCTTCAGAGGAGCCCGTAGTATTTTTGTGCTTTGTATTTTCTTCATGCAAGAAGCTTTTCACTTATTTCAGAATAATTTACTTGTCCTCCTCAAAATGCAGTTTCGTTTCGTATATGGTGGTGCTAGTGCAGAAATTAAAAGAAAAAGAGCTTAGTCAATGGATTTCTCAACTGCCTCGTGGTTCTCAGAACTGGTAATTATAAACTTCACCTAGCTAAACTACATCGTTTTCTTCATGCATGGTCCAAACAGACTATGACAAATCTAAGAGCATCAAGGATTGAGTCAGTAATGCAGGGGAGAAACAAAACAGTCAATGACTGTCATTAATGTGTGGTTATAAGATTTAAAGTAATTAAATAATACTTGTTATTCTGCAATGTGATAACTGATTAATATTACAGGGAGAGGAAACTTCAATTTTCGAGGATAAATGTGGTTTCATGGACTCATTTGATGAAGATTTGGCTGCACTTCTTGGAGAAGAATCCCCTACTTTGTCTCCACGAAGCAATTGCTCATCAACTCTGATTCGGAGTAGCAGCTCTTCCAGCGATTTGCTCACTTCATCATGCATGGAAAAAAATGAAGTGGTCAAGGAACCACCATCCAAGCAGGAAAAGCCTAACAATTATAACTTTTCTAGGCCTAATCTTGATCTCTCTTCTACTTCTTCTACTCCAATCATTCTCAATTTTGGCAGCGTCAATTCTCCTGAAAGTCCTCAGCCACTGAGTCTAAGCTCCTTGAATCGCGAAGAAAAGGCAGCAGTTTCTGAAATTTTAAGAAATCCTGTTGAGGCTACTAAAAGCGCGCCAACAACAAAGAAAACCAGCCGGGTTAGGCCGCCATCTCAAACCTACGATCACATAATTGCAGAAAGAAAGCGGCGTGAGCAGCTCAGCCAGCAATTTGTTGCTCTTTCAACCCTTGTTCCTGGCCTGAAGAAGGTATACTCAATATTTCATTAACTTATTTATTTATTTTTTTCATTATTAGTCTATTCAAATAGTAATAATGATAAATTTTGACCTAAGACAATTCTTTGAGCATATGATATTGACATTGCAGATGGATAAAAATTCTGTACTGGGAGATGCTATCAAGTATTTGAAACACCTCCAAGAGCGTGTGCACACTATTGAGGAACAATCAACAAAACAGAACCTGGAATCTGTGGTTGTCAAGAGATCGAGGCTTCAAATGGAAGACGAGGGATCGTCCTACGAGATTAACAGTTCCTGCGAACAGCATTTGCCGGAAATAGAAGCTAGAGTGTGCAACAACCACATTCATCTCAGTATCCACAGTAAGAAACGCAATGGGGTTCTGTCGAAAATACTAAGTGAGGTCGAGAAGCTCAATCTCATTGTAATATATACTAATGTCACACCATTTGGAAATTTCTCCTTTGACATAAAAATTATTACTGAGGTAATTACTCTAAGATGATTTTTTCAATGCTCATGGATTTATTATTTCTACAAATTATTAATTTATATTCAACTTATTATTTTGTAGATGGAGGAACAATCCAGCTTGACCGCGAAAGAGATCGTAAAAATTCTCGATTCGGCCCTCCACCGTACTTCATAGAGAGTGCAAAAGATAAACACAATTAACGACGTCCTAGCCCAAGATTCCAAGATGACGAGTATGAATATGGTTTCAGCTACATAAACAAATTGTCCGCATATTAATTAATTACAATAAACAAATTGGTAGTTAATATGATTGGATCAATTTTAACATAAGGAGCTAACCCATGGATTCCATGGCGCGAGCAGATGAATTAGGGTCGATGTGACTTGTACAAGAGTTCATAATTAATCGATGACGAAAATAAAGAAATGCATTTAAGTATTATCTTTAACCATGTCTCTTGATTTCTCCTCTTTGGAGCTTTTCTTTTGATAGTCAAGCGTCAAACTGTTTCTCGGGAAGGGTTACCTGCCATGGCAATACTTACTCTCACAGAGAGGCCCCTCTCAAAGGGGATGGGCCCCACAAGTACATTAAACATTAATGCGTCTTTGTGTGTTTGACACCCATTTTGATGAAAAATAAATTCTGAAATAGTGATTGATGGGAAGAATGTGTGGTTGAAAAGTAATAAGAATTTTTAGGTTTATGTGTAATATTATTTTATTGATAGGATGTGTGGTTGAAATGAAGAAAGAGAAAAAAAATGAGAAGAGAATGGATGTCAAACGGGGACTAAAATGGCACCATCAATCAAATTGCTGTCACAAACACTACCTAACCAAAATTTTAAATATTTTTCTTAAAGCATTTATTTAACCCATATTTAGTAGAAACTAAAATTAAAATTTTAATCTTAAATATGAATGGAGATGAGATGCGTACATTCCTGAAATCACATGCATTTATGCAAATTGCAAAGGAAAGTCGGAGTGGTACATAGACAAGATGGACGGATGAAGGCAACTCCGTTTTGATGTTTTGTACGATTTACACTTTCATAACTACCAAAATATTTTATGAGATTTCAAACTCTTACAAGCATATTACAACTCTACTAGTTTACCACACTTGCGAGCCGAGCTGCGAGCTTGAGCTCACCAGCAAGTCCTTGGCAAAATAATTATTTGAGTTGCTCTACGACTAGCACGAGGTGGCTAGCAAGCCGAGCTAGGGTTGCCTATATTATACAAACCAAATGTACAAAACAATAGATTGACACGATTATTTTACAAAACTTTAGTCCCTAACCACTCGACACCAATATATCTACGATCGAGGACTCGGAGATATTGTACCCTTCTATATCAACACAGAACAACAGAGATTCACCATAAGAACCTTTTCAATCACATGAAATGTGCAGCTTCTTCAATGGACCAGAAGAGCCCACCGTTACTATCGAAATAATATACTATTTTACCGAATTTCACCAAGAAAAACTACTCTACAAATAGATTAAAGAGTAACTCAAAAACAAAAGAGAATACTGAACACACTAGAGAACCCTCGAGAAGATGAAAGAACCGAATGATTGAATATTCCTATGATTTTACTCGAAACATAATAATATATCAAGATTGGGACAGCAGATAATCCAATGGTCCACAAAAGCTTGTACTTTTAGTTATAAGGCAAAAACAACCAGTCACATTTACCAAACACGCTTCTCTCTGGACTAACTATTAGGCCTGGGCTTCTTTAGTCGATATTATTGGACAATAGAAAGTTGGACAGAAGGCCATTTTGATCGTCGCCTCATGTATTTGGGTTGGATCTGGCATCACAGTCCTAACAGTCTATTCTGAGCAACTTGCATTGCTACTTTTTTCAGCCATACAGGGTACATTTTTGGTGGGACGAGACATCTAGGCTCATTTAACATCCCTATCTATTTCAACATTTATGTTAACATCTCCTTTTTCAAAATGCTCAACTTATGGACATTTTATACTTTAACAACGAAATGTTCAATAATGTAAATATAGTCTAATACCCATTTAGTAAAAGTTCAATAATATCAATAGTATTTATGGGTTTTGAAAGAGATACACAATCAGATAAACACATAACTTTTGAGGGAGAGTAATACATGACTTTAACACAATGAGATGAGTTGGTTTTTGATACATAATAAATTCAGATGATAATTTTAAAACGATGTTAGATAAATTATACTGACACCTTAGTGATAACTCGGCCCAAAAACAACTTGGGCTACTAAAAACAATTTAGGGGTACTTACAAAAATACCCTTAAAATTAGGGGTGTTTTGAAAAATCATATGAAAGGTTTTTAGGAAGTAAAAAATACTGTGTAAAATAAAAAAGTGACACAATGTCACTTTTTTTATAAAAATTGTCACTTTTTTGTAAAAAAGTGACAGAAAACTCAAAAAAAGTGACAAAATTCAAAAAAGTGACACGCTCAGAAAGTGATACATAACTCAAAAAAGTAACAAATACTTAAAAAAGTGACAAAATATCAATTAAAACATATGTTTGTTATTCAAAAAAGTGATATAAATTTTTAAAAAGTAACAAACAATAAAAAGTGAAATTTTTTTTAGAAAAGTGACAAAAAAAAGTGACAAACGCTCAAAAAGTTACAAACACACAAAAAAATGATAAAATTATCACTTTTTTTAAAAAAAAGTGACACAGTGTCATTTTAAAAGTTTAGTGTCATTTTTTACAATCTCACTTTTATTGAAAAGAGATGTTTGTTACTAAAAAAGTGATTGAAATTTCAAGAAAACGACTGAAAAAGTGACAAACACTATAAAAAAGTGACATAAATTTTAAAAAGTGACGAATTTAAAAAAATAACACATTAAAAAAGTTGCACACATTCAAAAAAAAGTGACAATTCTTATTGTGACATTGTGCATCATATTTTGCCTTGGGTTTTGTAAAAAAAAAATCAAAAGTTAGGATTGCTTTATCTTTCTGTTTGTGATAAGGTTCCAGCTGCAGTTAATGAACAATTTCAGAACTAGGAAATAAGTGCGAAAGAACATTTCTGTCGTGAGAATCAACTCTTTACATAATTCCATAAGTTTTTGCAGTCAAGAAGACATAGTTGAGCCTTTTGATTACATGAACTCCAAAGTTTCAATAACTTCAATCACAATTGTTTCAACCGTCGTCTAAATCTCTTGGTCATACATCATTTATAGAGAAAATTGAGAAAAAATCAAAAAAAATAACAAAAACTCAAAAACGTTAACAAAATCTAAAAAAGGTGACAACAATATCTTCATATTTTCATGTCAAAATGCTTAATAGAGACGATATTATGTCCAATTGTGACCAAAGTGTATTATGCTATTCCTTTTTTCCAATATTGAACAATACCTTCACTAATATGCTACAACACCCAAGTTTATTCATCACAAAACACAAATACAACTTCATTGTTCACAAATTGCTGTAACATAAGAAAAATTGCATACGAACAAAGAGAAAATGCGGGGCTAAACTTAATAAGCACAACTAATACATACTTCATTTTACACAAAAACAAAAGGCAAGGACCGTAACTTAAAAGCTACATACGAAATATTAGAAACAGAAAAATGTCGAAACCAAAAAGGAACAAAAAAATAAAACGTGCACACGAGAGCGAAAACTGAATAAATTAATGTTGTTACTTTGGTTTTATAAGATTTCTTCTTCTTTGAAGATGGTTCTTCATCAATATTTCTTTTCATCATCGACCCACTTTCTCCTGCCATTGTAGAAATAAGAATCCAACTTAGATATCGAAGTCGGCGTCGGAGTGAATAAATGGGAATAAGACTTCGATTTCTGGATTTTGATATGAACATGTTAGGGTTTCCACTATTTGGGATTTTTAGGGCTGCTATTTAAAATCTCCACAAAATGAGAAGGAGAAGACTGAAGATGAGCAGAGATGGAGAATTAAGGAGACGAAATTGATCGAAAATGATCGAAAATGACCTTTGAATGTGGGGAGCGTTTCTAAGGATGAGAGTGGTTTCTATTGGGTTAGTTCAAAGGGTCAGAGTTTTAGTTAATAATTAGGAAGTAAATATTACTGCATTAAAATGTTTAATTAGTTTAAAAGGTATAAATCAAAATATTTATTTTTGTAGGGTATACAGCCTAATTTCCTCTACAATTTAATTAAGTTCATGTTGCTTATGATCCAACACTCGTGAATGACCCAAGTTGTGGTTTTGGATGGTGGTGATATATTGATGGCCTATTTATTTGGTTAGCTTGGCCTTTGGATTGTGTGGTCCATTACTTAGCCCCCGTTTGAGCCCATTTTTTCTCATTCTATTACATTATTTTTTTCTCTCTCTTCGTCTCAACAACACATTCTCAAATAAAATAATATTACATACAAATCTAAAACTTTTCCACCACACATTTTCCTATCAATTACTATTCTACAAATTTTCAACCTCAAAAAATGGGGGCCAAATAGGGCCTTAGTTTGTATGTATTTTTTTGCATCCTTCACTGCCATTTTCCCTCTCTGTGTATTTTTTTTTGCAAAGAGATAAAACATGAATGAGGAAGCCATCTTGGTTGAGTAATTACCATAGTTCCTCTTTGTTTTCCTCTTTCCTTAGTGGCTTCAAATCACCACCATCCTTTATGAGAAAGAAACTAGTGGCAACCAAGTGTAGAAGTTGGGGTTGGAAACTCCTCGATTAGTGTTTATTTGGTCGAATAACTGAGCCCAAATTTAAGATTTTTGGGAGATTCCATTAACAAATGGTATCAGAACTTATGTTGTTGAGAAATCTTTGAAAAAGAGGGCAAAAACTAGTTGGAAGTGGTCTGAAATCGTGTTGAAAATCAGGCAGAAAGCTAGACGAAAATCGGGATTTTTCTTCAATCTACCAGATCTAATTTTCTCTTTTTCGGCCAAACCGCCATTTGAAGAAACTAGGACCAAGGTGTGCTCAATAGACCAAGGCGGTGCTCGGCGCGTAAGTCTGGGCGACAGCACGTGTGGTGGTGCGTGGAGTCCACACGCATAAACTCTACAAGTGCATGAGGGCGCGTTCGGCAATGGCTGACGATGGCCTGTTCTGATGTTTGCTCTGGGAGGCATGATGGACCTTGTGGTAGTGTTCGTTTTCTATTTCGAGCGACAAGGTGAAATTGGACGATTTTGCCCTTGTTTTGACAGTGGCTTGTTCTGACTCGTGAATGATGATTAGAGATGTCAATGGGTCAAGTCGAGCCGACTCGGCCCTTAAACCCACGAGCTCGGCTAAGCTCGTGGACAAATGAGCTACGAGCTCACGAGCCGAGCCGGCTCGTGGCTCGTTTGCTCGTGTGCGAGCTCGGCTCGGCCCACTAGCTCATGAGCCGAGATGGCTCGGCTCGTGGTTCGTCAAATTATTATTTTATTATTTTTAGCTTTTTTTATATTTTTTTTGTGTTTTTTTCACGAGCTCACAGGCTCGACTCACCTAGTGAGCCCGTCGCTCGACTCGATTGCCACCACTACAATATGTCGAGTGCTACCCTTATTAAGAGCATCTTCTAGATACTCTATTTTTAAAGAGTATATTTTTTTCATTTAAAGTGCGTCTATGAATTTAAAGACTAAAAATTTTTAAATACTCCAACAATATTTTTATTACTATAAAAAAAAAAAAAATATTTAGAGTGTGTTTGATTGGTGTGAAAAAGATATATTAGAAAAAGAAAATATTTTTCTTATTTTGAGGAAAACAAAAACTTACCCCCCCCAAGAAATTTTTTTCCCTTAAAAAAAGGAAAATTGGCATATTTTTAAAAGTTGGAAAACATTTTTCATTAAAAGAATAGCATTCAAACACTTCAAAGTAGAAATTTAGGTGAAAAACTAACATTTTTCGTGGAAAATAAATGCAATCAAACACACCCTTATTGTTTTTTCATATCTTTTATTTTCACTAGTTTTTTTCTAAATTGTTATATTATTTTTCTCCATTGAAAATTAAAATACTTTGAATGTAATTAATTATAGAGAGTGAGTTTGACTTTTCAAATTTATGGAGTCAAACTCATTATCTAAATTGAGATGTTAATTTAAATAGTTTCTTAAAATATAATTTTAAGAGTCGACTCTTTAAAATAGAGCATTTTATATTTAAAGGGTCTTTTGAAGATGTTCCCAATATATTACAGTGATGAAGGCTTGGTTCTACCCAAAAGAACGGCTATGACATATCTAGGGTGACACATGGACTTATCTCGATTCATTGGGCCTCTGTTGAGCCTAGTAGTCACAGGCCCGGAACTAGAAATCTTCGGATTTGGGTCATTTTCCCCAGAACTGCAGGGTCAAAGGCTCAGAGCAAAAACATTGAGAGAGAAATGTACCCTTTTGATTAGTAGTCTAAAATGAAAGAGACAGCAAATCATTTGTTATTTGATATAAAGTCCAGATTTTGGGCACGCATTACTAAATGTATCAGCTGAGAAGGCCCATCACTGGATGGAGGCTCTCTGTTATGGGCTGGATTAAGAGAAGGTATGGGCTATCCGAGGGAACAATCCATTTTTTTCTGGAAAAATTCCCCTAAAACCCTACATTTTAATTTCCAATTTCGAAAACTAGTTACTAAGGCACTGTTTGGGAGGGATTAGATTTTTCTAAAGTAAATCAATTCTCATTTTCAACCACACATTTTTCAATAAAATAATATTTTCCATCACATCAATAATTTTTTTCTTCTTTTTCAACCATACATTTCTCATCATATCACTATTCAAAATCAGATTATAATTATTTTTTAATTTAAAAACACATTATTATACCCCCACTACAACCAACCACGCTCATAAATATCTTCTTCCATACCCCTATCCTTCCCCACTTGATTCCACGCAAAATTAAACTCAATTCAGTTTCACACCCATTTAACATCATAGCCCTTCTTTAATCCATTTACAATCCTTGAATCACTACTACCGAGCAGCAGTGATTTGAACGTCGCTGAGGGAAGAGGCGTCGGCTCCATCTCTTCTCCTTCTCTCTCCTTAGCCATTACCGCCGCCGCTAAATCATCAGCCCTGCCGCCGAACTGCTGCGAAGATGCCACCACCACCGCACTCAAGACGCCACTACCGAGAGGTGGCGATTTGAACGTTGCAGAGTTATTCGCCCTTCCGTTGCTACAGTTCGAAAGTGCAGATCCATTCTTCTTCCTTTTGTTTTTTGAGTGGTGTGGTGATGACAGTTCGGTGGTGGAGGTGTGCAATGCGGTGGTAGGTGCGGCGGTGATGTGCTCTGTGGTGCTGTAGGTGCGATGGTTGACTGAATCGTGTGGTGCTGTGTGCGTTGGAGGTGGTCGTGTGCGGTGGTGGTGGAGGTTCATTAGTGTTTTTTATGGTGATGCTATGTGTGGTGTCGTGGCGGTGGTGGTTGAGGTGCGCGGTGTTTTTGTCAATGTTTGATCGAAGTTGGTCCTCCTGATTTTCTTGATGGTGTTGGTTGTAAATTTGAGTTGAAGGTGGTAGTGGTGGTGCATTGGAGGTGATGGTGGTAATGACTGATGGTGGATTGTAGTGCATATTCGTGGTGTAAGCGGATTTGTTTGTGGTGACCACTTGTGATCAAATATATGTTTATTGTGATTAGATGCGATTAATTCTGTGTTAATTGTGATCGATTGTGACTAGTTGTGACCAATTATGTATTAAATGTGACTGATTATGACTCGTTTGACCAATTCTGTGTTAATTGTGACTGGTTGTGACTTGGTCACAGACCGTCACAAGTAAAATTGACTTAGTCACAGACAATCACACTGAATACAAATTTGATCACAATTAGTCACGAATGACGCGTTAGTGACTTGATATTTTTAAATTTTTGAATTTTTTTGGAAGGTGGGGTGGGATGGGATGATTTTCATATTTGAATTTTTGGAAAATTTTGGTGGGGGTGGGTTGGTGGGGGACTTGATTTTTGAAATAATTTAACAAGTTTTTTAATTTTGAAATGTGATTTTAATATGTAGGATTTATGTATTTTTCCACTTTTCTCTTAATAAAGCAGTGCTATTCATTATTGAAGCTAATCTCTTTATTCAACCAAGCAGCAGCACTGCTCATACGTAGAGGAATTAGAGGAGAATGGTCATGTAACTCGCCCATTTTCACAATAGCCTTTGATTCATTTTTATTTATTAAAAAAAATTCATAATATTCATTTTACCCCATTTTGAATGTTGAAATTTGTTTTCACTATATTAAGGGATTCAATCCATATAACAAAACATAAAGAATTCTCATGTAAATGAGAAATTCAAAGTATATAAGGATATAGAGATGAAATAAAAGTAATTGTTAGTTTCTAATTTTTTTATTCTTTTGCTTATATAATGTTGTTGGGTAACATGTTTTATGCTTTAAATTTATCTAATAAGATATAAACTTGCTTTGATATTCAAAGATTTGGATAAAAAAAAAATTTGATTTGTGTTGGGGAAGTGGATTGACGTTGGGGTGTACGCGGAAATTCACGGTCTCGTCCCCAGTTTTGAAATTCAAATGGATTAACTTTGAAAGGGAGGGTATTTTAGTCTTTTTACATAAAAGAGGCCTTTATCCCTTATTTTTAAAAAGTTAGGCTTCTTTCCCAAATGAATTCTTTGACTAGGCTACAATGAAAATTCTCCGAGACTCGTAAGACATCCGCAGTTTTTATGCATTGTGGGGAAAAAGTCCTTGAACTTGGTTGTTTTTAACTATGTATGGTTACATTTTTTATGGTGTAGGCACTGATGCCTCAAACTTTTTGATAAGTGTATTTTCTACACTTATTCGGGGCTCGAAATTATATAATTTTATTGTTCTTTTGGCAAAATATGACCTAAATTGTGTTATATTTCATCTTGTAGGAAAAACTCAATGTTTAATGAAGAATTGAAGAAAAGAAGCAAAATGTGTCAAAAAAGGGCGAAATCCAAAATACGGGGATCAAAGTCTACACCATGGAAGTTGAAAGCCTTAATTGCATTAATTCTGAAAAAAGGATGACTTGGAGAAATATTAAATTATTTGGGCTGGACGTATTGAATTGGACTCAAGAATTGAAATTCTAATTGGACCACATAATGGGCTGGACCTCATTGTTGAAAGAAAAAAAAAAGGGTTGCCTAATGGTTTTATAGATATATATACACGTGAAGCCGAAAATCAGAAGCCGGGGGAGACCTGGCCGAAAGATCGAGAGAAAGAGCAGTTTGGGAGAAAATTGGGAGCAAAGACCAGAAGCCGGCTGAAAGTCTAAAACAAAGGAGAAGGCAGCCTGGGGAGGAGAATTACATATTGGGCGGTTGACCTACAGATTATAGTCACGTGAAGCCGGCTGAATTAGGGGGATTATATACACATATAGTGGGC
Source organism: Fraxinus americana (assembly GCA_035079005.1). Taxonomy (NCBI): domain Eukaryota; kingdom Viridiplantae; phylum Streptophyta; class Magnoliopsida; order Lamiales; family Oleaceae; genus Fraxinus; species Fraxinus americana. The sequence continues at coordinate 33,035,421 of CM068712.1, forward strand.
GGCAGATTTTGGGTAAAAGGAGCGAGATAGTGGCCGAATTATACACGTAAACATTGATTTGCCGGCTGTTATATACACAGATTTTACACAGTTTGGCAGCTGAAAATCGAGAGAAAAGAATAGACAGTTGCTGAATAAAATTGAGAGAAGGAGCCTGCCAATCTGAAAGTATATATGTAATTTCAGCCCCAATAATATTCTCCAGAAATCTGCCAAGATACAAAGACGTGATGCCGGCAATTTGGGAGACAAAACTTTGGGACTAAATTCATATACATGTTTATACACTGCCGGCAGCAACAAATTTAAGTTTTTGGAGGTTGCCTTTGATTTATATATAAATACACACGCCAAGTGGGCGGCTTTTGGGCAAAGGCAAGAAAATTGGGAATTAATCACGTTCCGTCAACTTATAGGTGATGTCGTTCCACTTTTATGTGTTTAATCTCGATAATATGTTAGGCTAATTTCCCTTATATTGGATGAATGATGAAACTATTTAATTTTTAGTTTATAATTCGAGACCGCGTGTTTTTAATTTAATTCTTGCTTTATGATTTCATAAACATGTATGAATTTATTGTTTTAATGTTTGCGCACCATTAGGACAATTAGTTGCTTATTCGTAGTGTTGGAAAACTCACGGTGGGTAGAACACTGTTTATGGAACACACGGACGATAAATATTAGGGATAATATTTATGGCGTGTGCGGTCATGTGTGATAATCCTAAACGTCAATGCATGCTTGTCATATGAATTCGGACTAGGAATAGGATCGTCTCGTGGCAATCATAGGTTTATTATATCTTGGGAAAGAATAGTAAATGAAAGTGGAATTATCGATCGTCACAATTGCATGAATTGAATTAATTATAACTGGTTGAGAATTGAAACTAAGAATTAATTAGCGGAGTCGGAAATCCAATACACTCCCCCACATTTGATTTAAATACATTTTTTTGTTGATTTCGTAGTTATAAATCGTAGTTAAATTCAAACCAACTATCTTTTGTTACACTTGCGAATTTAAATATATCGAATACACTAAAATTAACCTTATTCCTCGTGGGACGATAACTCACTCATCACAATTATTACTTGTACAACGAACTCGTACGCTTGCGAGATTTTCGCCCAACACTTTTGCCTGCTTAATGGATGACTATAACCAGATACATTTAACTGCATATTTGTGTAACCTAATTTTCGTTTCTATCTTTTGTGATCAATGGCTTTGATAATCTTTGGAGGAGGGATGTATATTTAGCCCTTTATGCTTGGTCTGGTAGCTACTCGATTTCTTAACCATGGTATGGTCTAACTGCAATGCTTATTTTGGTGTATTTTATGTTACTAGTGGGGGATCACCGCTATAATTTTGTAAGGAATTTTGTTAAAAGGATAAACTATTTTAAAACATCCAAACATTTAAAATAAATCTAAGCGTGCAACATTGGTTGACAACAATGATAGACAACCATGTGTTGTCAAAATCCTACCATGTGATGTAAAAATCAGTTTTTTATAATGGATGGATATGATGATGTCAAGTAAGATGTTGTCATCCAACGTTGTCAACCATTGTTGTACATGTAGCATGATTTAGATAGAAGTTACCTAATATCCCATCACATGTTAAATAAATTTAATGTTTCATTCATACATCTCAACTTGATTCAAAACTGAAACTTTTTCCTATGTCAAAATTCTTTTTACATTACACAATTCCCAATCAAAAAAGATGTATTAGTTGCATAAATTCTCATTTCTCTTAATGTGAGAAAAAATGACAAGAACTGCCAACATTTGAAAGGTGCATTCTGCAGTTAAAAAGTATACAAAAAATTTATTTTTTGATTGATTATGATAAATTGAACCAAAGGTAATGTGTTGATCTGCTTGAACCAATAAATGCATTGTGTTAAATCAACCAATATGGAATAAGTTGTACACTAATGATATCCATCGAACAAAGCTCAATGGAATTCTGTTAACACAGAGCACAATATTTCACTGGAACATAAAATAATTGAGGGAATTAAAAAAACGAGGGAATCAAAAAACAGAATAACTCACTTAAATTTAGTGAATATTTGAAGGAATCAAAAAACATATGAGAAAAAGAATATGTTGTAATAAACAGTCACGAATATAACACCAAGCAGATAACAGAAATTAAAGAACGCCAAAGATTTTTCACCCTTAGGCCCGGATATTCACCCTAAAAAGGGCTAAACACCACGTTGAGTATCCACCAAAATAGTCATCGCTCTAATTTACTAGAAACCAACAAAGATTATCAGTACAAGAATCAAAATACATAAACCCAAACGGATTTAGCCCTCAGATCCAATTTTCTTCTCTCAAGAACACTCAACCCCGATTACACCAAGTAATCAAATGTTGTTGCTCGACCAAGAACATATTCACCAAAATTACACAGTAATCTACACTAGACATCAACCAAGAATGTCTAGAACTAATAGATTACAGACGAAAATCAAGAGTTTTCAGAGAGCGAAAATAAGAGAAAACTCTAGGCAATATCTCGAACATTCAGCAAAATGAAGAGTCAAGCCAATAATACAAAAAATGTCAGAAACATCCAATGGTTGCAACACTTCCAAATGGTATCATCACAGCATTTCAAAATAATAACCAAAGTTGCATTTCAACAAAAGGCAAGAATGCAAAAAATGGAAAAGAAAGCAACCAGGTTGCATTCTGTCAACTTGGGTTGGACTTGATTTTCATTGGGCCATCTAAATAGGTTACATCATTGGGCCAAAGTGTTAAGCACGCAATTTAAAAATCTTCACCTTGCTTGACATCTTTGGATTTCATTGTATATTAGAGATTAACTTCTCCTTTGATTTCATTTACTCTATGTACTTGCAAAAAATTTAGGTAATGATAACATTTAGGAGATTTAAACAATCCTTAAATTTATGCAATGGAAGTATTTTTGTTCCTATATCTACTGAATTACATTTAGTTGAAACATTTTCAATTTTCATAATCTCCTTTTCTAGGATATCTCTTATAAAATGAAATTTAACATCTATGTGTTTAGTCATATCATGAAAAACATGGTTTCTACTAAGATGTATAGCAAATTGGCTGTCAGAATATATAACAGCATGATTACCAAAAAAAATCTCATCTAACAAGTTTTTTCAGCCATATACCTTTTTTTACAGCACTTGTAGCTGCAATATATACAGCATCTATTGATAACAGAGCTACGATCTTTTTCAGCTGTGATTTCTAACTTATGCAGGTATCATTTAAAGTAAAAACATATACAAATGTAGATTTTCTATTATCACAGTTACCAGCAAAATCTGAATCAACAAACCATTTTAGTTTAATTCCAATTTTACTCTTATTAAACATTAGACCTAAGTTAGAAGTTCAATTTAAGTATCTTAACAACCATTTCATGGCTTCCCAATGACATTCACCATGATTACTCATATACCTACTTAATACACTTATAGCAAAAGCAAGATCAAATCCGGTACAGATTATTATATACATAACAGAGCCAACAGCATTTGCATAAGAAACTTTCTCCATCATATTCATTTCTATTTCAGTTTTAAGACATCGCTCTACAGAAATTTTAAAGTGAATACCAAGAGGTAAAGTTACTTTTTCAGCGTTATCCATAGAAAATTTGCATAATATTTTTGAAATGTAAGAATGTTGTGTAAGAAACAGATTATTATAATTTCAATTTCTTCTAATTTCCATTCCTGAAATCATTTTTGCTTGACCTAAAACTTTAATTTCAAATTCATGTTTTAACTTTTGCTTAATATGGTTAATCTCAGTTAAATCACATCCAACAAGCAACATATAATCAATATATAGCAAAAGATAATAAGAATTAGGACCTCCATTTCCTATATAATAAAAACATGGATCATGTTCACTTCTATTGAAATCAACTCCTTTTATGAAAGTATCAAATGTGATGTACCGCTGCTTGGGAGGTTTGTTTCAAACCATAAAGTGATTTTTTTGTAAAAGTACAATCTTCTTTTTCTTTTTGTTCAAAACCTTTTGGTTCAGTAGTATAAATTTTCTCATCTAAATTTCCATGTAAAAAGATAATTTTCGCATCTAATTATTCTAATTCAAAATGAAATTGTGAAACAAAAGAAAGTAAAACTCTTATAGAGGTATATTTGACTACATGAGAGAAATTTCATTGTAGTCAATTCACTCTATTTGGTTAAAGCACTTAGCAATTAATTTGGCCTTAAACCTTACATTTTCACCTTTTGAATCACCTTCTTTTATTTTATAGATCTATTTAAAATCAATAACCCTCTTCCCTTTGGGTTTATTTACTAAAACTCAAGTCTTATTCTTAACCAATGAAAGCATTTCATCTTTCATGGTTGCAAGTCAAGAACTTTCATTTTTTTTCCTCAATGGCCTCTTTATAAAAGTTAGGCTCATTGTCCAAATAATTCTGAACATTAAGGGCAGTAACGAATTCAAATTTACATATCTTGATGATGATCTTATTTCCCTTCTTACTCTGTATCTAGCTAGATGATAATCTTCTAAGGAATTTCAAATTGATCATGTTCAGTTCAGTTACAAATACAGGTACAGGTTCAGGTTCAATAATTTGTTCTTGACCAGGCTCCACCTTTAACTGATCATAATTTTCATAATTTAAATCAACCTGAAAAAGTTCAGATTCCATAAAAAAAAAATTATTTTGATCAATTTCAGAGGTAGCAGTTCCTTTTTCTATTATGCATGGCATGTTCATCTCATTAAAGATAGCATTCCTACTCATTATAACTCTATAAATTCCCTAATTCTTCTACCAAATCCTATAACCTTTAACACGTTCACCATATCCTAAGAAAATTTCTTTAACAGATCTGAGTTCAAGCTTTCCTTCATTTTGATGTATATATACAGCACACCCAAAAACTTTTAGTTTAGAATGATCAATCGGATGACCACTCCAAACATGATCAGGTATATCATATTTCAATGATTTAGTAGGACAATTATTTATTAGAAATGAGGTAGTTTTAACAGTTTCTCCCCAAAACAGTTTTGGAATACCTGAGCTTATCAACATGCATCTTACCCTTTCTAAGAAAGTTATGTTCATCCTTTCTGCAAGTCCATTCTATTGTCTATTGTGAAATATAGGGATGTAAACGGTCTGATTTTACCGATTTTGACATATTTTAAACCAACCCGTTTAAACCAGTTTGAGAAAACTCAAACCTAAACTAAACCATTTTGAACAGTTTGAAAAAAACTCAAACCTAATCCTAACGGTTTGATCCGATTTTAAACCGCCGGTTTCGTCTTATATTTTTTTGTCTATCTGTCTACTTTTATATCATTAATTCATTGAATTCAATATATATTTATATCTTATTAGCAATAAATCTAAAACAACTAAATATATTTACTATAAATTTAAATTCCAACTAAATTCAAGTGAAATAATAATAATAGTTTTTTGTTCATCCTTTTTAAGCTAAGACGTTACGACAACATTATAATACAAGTCTAATAATTAAATATAAGGCACAAAACACTTATAAACTAAATATTTATTTGAAAGCATATATTTCCATAATACAATTACTGTGACATCAATAAGACAATACCTTAAATGATAAATTTTACGCCTACTAGATCAAAATCCAATACTTTAATAGGCTAATTGAATAGATATCATCCTTATTAATTCAAAATACTTAAAGAAATAGTTTAACAAAATATCTAAACATATAATAAAACACAACAATTAAATTGAGGCAAGTATAGTTGCCACTTGAGTCATTGTTGGTTTCTTTTAGCTTATTAAACATCTCATCTACATATTAAATTACACATGAACACTTTTTAGCTTCTATTGACATATTTTATCATGCTTAATTCAGTCACAAAACATGAGTATGTCTACACAAATAGAATAGAATCATGTACATAGTAGATAAACAATTTCCATCAAAATGAATAAATTTATTTCACAATCATCCAATAGTTGAGAGAATTGCGAAACTCATATAATTTTAGATTTCTTACCTCAATTTGCTAAAAAAAATTATTGATCTGAAACTTTATTTGTAGCAAATATTATCACTGAAGACCCAGGATCTCTTTGCCTCCAATTTGGTGTGGTGCTGGTGGCTCAAGGCTGTGTCGGGTGTCGACTGAATTTCATCTGAATTCAAAAGAGGAAAATGACTTTTGATATATTAGGTTAGTCTTGAAATTATTAGATATAAATTAGGATTATTGGGTAATAATAATATATATGTAATAAAAAATTAGAAATTGACAAAAATACCTACACATACAAAACTATTGAATTTTACTTATTTGGATTTTTCAAAAAATTTCATTTTTTTTTATTATTTTTATATATTTTTTAGCTGGTCCGGTTTGGTTTTAAATCGCAATTAAAATTCTCAAACCTAAACCAAATCGTTTTTGACTGATTTGGTTTGGTTCAAAACAATTTCGTTGACGGGTCCACGTGACACCAAACCGACAGTTTCTAAAATGCGGTTTCAGTTCGATTTTTCAGTTTGACGATTTTTGCTTACAGCCCTAGTGGAATATAGGTGGATGTTCTATGTTTAAGGATCTCATTATTTTTATAGAAATTATCAAACTCTTCATTGCAAAATATAAGGTCATTATCAAATCTAAGTGTTTTAACACTGTTGTTTACTTGATTTCAATAAAAGGTTTTCATTCTGTAAAAAATTTGGAAGTGTCATATTTATTTTTCAAAAAAATGATCCAACCTTTCTTTGAAAAATCATCAATAATGAGCAAGAAGTATTTAAACCAGAATAAGTGCTAACAGATGAGTATGTAAGTAATCAAGAATGGATTTTGATTTATGAATGCTAGTAGCAAAAGGCAATTTCTTTTGTTTCCCATAAATGCAACGTTCACAAAATAATATACTTTCAATCCTTTTAGTACCCAAAAAATTCTTGTTTCTTAAGAATATATAAATTCTTATCACTAATATGTCCAAGTCTTTTATGTTAAAGTTTATCAGACTCAGAGACTGTAGCAACAATAGATTGATTTAGTAAGGGCAAAGCTTGTTGACCTATGGTTGATCTTATATTTTGATTATAAAAAACAAATTATTTTTATCTGGACAAACAAAAAAGAGAGGCCAAATGTTTTGGCCATCTGGACATCCGGTTGGACCGCAATGGTCGAAAATCAGTGATTCTAACTTGCAACAGCTATGTTTAGTCATTATGTACTTTTCCGGACGTCCTGTTAGACAGAAAATTTCACGTTTTCAACTACTATGAATATCAACTTACTTGCCATTTATTATAACAATTTAAGAGCATTCAAGTGAGATACTTTTGAGCAAAATTGTATTGATTTCTCATATAATTCATTATTATCAAATCATTTTTTATGTTGAAATTTTTTAAATCAAATTAACTTATGAAAATCATTTTACAATCAAAGTTTTTCATAACTAACACTTGACCTTCATTCATTACTATTTATTAAAGTGTTAGCATGTTTCTCTCTCGGTACTTAATTGTGATCATATCATTTATTAAGAGAAAAGTTTCAATTTGTAAAATCAATTTTTTCAAATTTGTGGGTCGTGTTGAGGTCCAATAAAACTCAACTTTGTAAAAGGATCGGTGCTCCTTACTTGTAAGTCACCGAAAACTTTGTAAATGATTGAATTGCACCACAAGTTAATCAACATGTTGAAAAACTTTTGATCAAATTAACTTATGAAAATCATTCTACAATCAAAGTTTTTCATACCTAACACTTGAGTTTCATTCATTGCTATTTATTAAAGTGTTAGCATATTTCTCTCTTGGTATTTAATTGTGATCATGTCATTTATTAAGAGAGAAGTTTCAATTTGTAAAATCATTTTTTTAAAACTTGTGGGTAGTGTTGAAGTCTCATAAAACTCAAGGATCAATGCTCCTTATTTTTAAGTCACCGCAAGCTTTGTAAAGGGTTGAATTGCACCACAAGTTAATTAACACAGTGAAATTAGACTTGCTCGTGCTAGAGAGTTTGGTAACAAAGGACGCAGATCATTGCGTTGAATCGAACCTCCATAATTATACCGTTTGCATTATCTATCAATCTTTACTTGTTATTTTCATATTCGTGCTTATTATTTAAATTAATATATCTAATTATTTAGTACTTGATTATTAATTAATTTTTCGAAAATGTTTTTAAAACAAATTCACCCCTTCTCTTAATTAGCTATTCTTGAGCTATCAAAGCTTTCAAAACATAGATCCCATTTGATTTTTTAACATGAATAACTTTTGCAAAATCCTTTTAAGGTGTCAAGATACCTTTATTTATAATGGTATCAAAACCTTCATCATCAAGTGTATCTAAAGATATTAAATTTCTCTTTAGATCAGGAATGTACCAAATCTTATTCAAGGTCAGTGCATTACCATTCTTTAGTTTTAAAACAATTTTACCAATTCCTTTAATTTTGCAAGAAAAATCATTTCCCAAAATTACTTGTGCTCCATTAATTTCCAGAAAATCAGTTTAGTATTTTTTACAAGGTGTCATATGAAAAGTGCACCATAAATCAAGAATTCAGTCATCTTTAGTTGAAGATTGACAAGTCATGTAGACTTGTCCATTTGAAGCTGCAGCTTCTTCATCAGCAATGACAGCTCCGTATTTTTTAGTTCATCAATCCTCTTGACACAATCTTTTATGAAATGACCCAATTTTCAACAAAAGTAACATTTCTTTCCTTTAAACTTTATTATTATTCTTTTTGAATTTAAATTTGTCTTTTTAGAGTTTCCAAAGTATTTTTTTGGTTTTCCAAAACTTTTGTTTAAGTAATAGTTATTGTTTCTTTGAAAGGAATTATGTCCTTTAACATTGTAACCAATCCTATTTGTGGATGTTTTTAAATCACTTTTAAATTCAAGTTCTTTATTTCTTAAAAAAGAAACAATAACATCAACAGTAATGGAAGTTCTTCCATATTCAAGGGCATTTTTCAATTCTTTATATTTTTCAAGTAAGGGTGATAATAATGCTACAGATTGTTGATCATCAGAAAGAGTCTCACCATTATTGGTAAGATCTTGGGATAGTTTATTAAATCTGCTAAGATTTGTTTCAAGATCACAATTAGGATCAAACTTGAAACTAAAAAAATGTTTCCACAAATAACATTTATTGGGAAGAGTCTTAGTTTTATAAATGGATTAAAACTTTGTCCAAATTTGAGCTGCAGTCTCAGTCTTCCTATTTCCCTAGTAACACTATCAGATAGATGCAAGAAAATGGTGCTCCATGCATCGTCTTATTCAATTCTTTTATTATCAACAATTTCTTCACCCCAAGATTCATCAAAGATTTTAGCACATCTATTATGCATTAAAAGAGCCTTCATTTTTTGACTTCAGAGATTAAAATCTCATTTGTGATTCCAAATTTCAACATCAACTTTTATACTTTCCACATTTAAACTTCAAAAAACAATGACTGTTTAACAATTTAAAAATCAAGAAAAATTTTGATGTACAGAGTGCAGAGAATATCAATCGACAAATAAAAGCACACAAAGCGCTAATGTGTAGAAGCAATTAACACAAATGTAAAAGTATATGATCGGCTAAACAGGCAATTCCAATATAACCAAATCATAGTATATACAATTTTTCAAAAATCAGAACTTAGTGTAATCTTGAAGAAACTGTTAATCTTAGCCCCCTCAAATTCTAAGGTTTTCACATGAAACCGTAGACAAAGGAAGATCCAAGAGGGTTTCAACCAAGAGATCCAAGAATATCTTCAGATCGAATGATGATAAGAGAGATAGGGTTAGAAACTCGATACCAAAGGTCTCAGATCAACTGTGTAAAATAGTGAATACCAGTACTATTTTACTTTCTCCGCAAAAATGAAGATCTAACCCTTTACAGTATAGATTTTTGAAGATCTAGGGTTTTGATTGTCAAGAACACCAGAAAATCTCATATCGAAGAATCTAAGTGCAATCGAAGAGCTCTGATACCACTGTTGTAATACACAGTGCCAGATAACACCAAGCAGATAACATAAATTAAAGAACACCAAAGATTTTTTGCCTTTAAACTGTGATGTTTCACCCTAGAAAGGGCTAATCACCACGTTGAGCATCCATCAAAGTGGTTATCGCTCTAATCCACTAGAAACTAACAAAGATTATCAGTACAAGAGTCAAAATACAGAAATCCAAACGGATTTAGCCCACAGACCTAGTTTTCTTCTCTCAAGAATAGTCGACCTCGATTACATCAAGTAACTAAAGGTTACTACTCAACCAAGAATAGATTCACCAAAATTGCACAACAATCTACACTAGACTTCACAAAAAATATCTAGAACCAACATATTACATACGAAAATCAAGAGTTTTCAGAGAGAGAACAGAGAGAGCAAAAATAAGATAAAACCCTAGGCAATATCTCGAACATTCAGCAAAATGAAGAGTCGAGCCAATAATACAAAAAGGTCAGAAGCATCCAATGGTTACAACACTTTTAATTGGCATCGTTACAACCTTTCAAAATAATAACCAAAGTCGCATTTCATCGAAAGGCGAGAATGTACAAAATGGAAAAGGAAGCAACCAGGTTGCATTCTATCAACTTGGGTTGGACTCGGTTTTCATTGGACTGTATCATTGGGCCATCTAAATGAGTTACATCATTGGGCAAAAGTGTTAAGCACACAGTTAAACAGAATTACCCATTTTTTTGCCATTTTTCATAGAATCAGCATTGTACTTTCATCATGTCATAATAAAACACTGAATCAATAAAAATATTAAAAAATAGTTGCAGTATAAAACACTTCGTAATCAATATATGAAAATACATAAAAAAAATCTCTTGAAAACATTTAAAAACATCTTATGCACATAAACATTGCTTGTTACCGCGGACTAAAAATTCACACAAAATAAGTAACATTATAATTAACATGGAACTCTATTGTTTGATATTTACAGGACTTTCTAATCTTCTTAACTCCTGCCAAAAAAAAAAAAAAATCCAAACCATAAGCAATTATGATAATGATATCTTCTAAACACTAATAGTAAAGGTAACATTTTCGACAATAGTAGGATGGAAACTATACAAACCTAACAAAACCAATTAATAAGTAAATTCTCAGAACGTGAATACACACATAATCTTTGGAAGCAAATAGCGAGAGAAGTCTCAGATTTGCCACATCTTGAAATCTCAATAGAAGCATACAATAAAATACATATAACTATCATTAAACTCCACATATATACCCATAAAAAGATCACTATCATCTCCCTAGTATGCCAAATCCTTATTCCTTCACCTTCGAACACAAGACTATGGCTTAGCAAACTGGAAAAACTCTAATAATTTAGCAGAGAAAAATAGCTAACATTTCTTATTGCAAGAGTTGGAGATCTAGAAATCACAAAAAAAAAAAAAAACATGTAAAAAATATTTCATGTAGCCGTCTTCAAATTTATTGAGAATAAAACTTAGATTGTTATTAGTCTAAAGAAAAATAGCTGTAATACTCCTATAGCTTAAATAGATATTTCATTTGTCAGCTACTTAACTCTTTAACTTCATTTGGGAGAGATTATGAATTTAATTGCGATTCTTGTTCAAAAAGGTGAGGCGTGTTTGAGCTCGTGTACGTGGCATTTCATTTTTTTTGTTCGAGTTTTTCAACGGCTACGTGTGAAACTGTCATCCACATAGGCGCTTAGATGAGATGGAAGTTAGCCGGAAAGCAATGGAGTGCAACTTAAAAAAGGTCAGTGAGTAATCGTGTGCAAAGTAAGGTGAGTGAACGTGTGTCTATTTAAATATTTAACTTGAAAATTTGGAGGGTGTTTGATGGAGATTAAAATTAAATTTTTAGTAGATTGTTATTTAAGTTTTTGAAATGTGTGGTTGAGAAGTTGTGGGACTCATGAAAAATGTGGTTAGTATTGATTGTTTGACTTTGATTTGAATTAAAATCAGATTTTAATCCAAACCAAACAGGGGGCTTGATGAAATTTTGTGCCACGTGAGCAGCTCTGTAGTCTGTCCCATGTCGAAATGCCTGCAAGTGATGGATGAAGAGTAAGGAAGTGTTTGATGGACATTAGGGTGCGTTTGATTGTAAGGGTGGAAAATAGGAAGAAAAAAATGTTTTATAGGGAAAAGATTTGCCTAAAAAATGTTTTGTAGGGAAAATGATTTCAAGAGTGTTTGATTGGTATAATTTTCCACCCGAAAAATTTTTAAATTTTTTATTCGTTTGACTTTGTTCACTGGCGGACCTGGGGGGTGGCCTGGGGGGCACGTGCCCCCCCAAGGATTTTGGGAAATTTTATTATTTTTTATTTTTTATTTTTTTAAATGAAATGAAAACAAAGAAATTATAACAAAGTCCTCAACCTATTCACTTCTTCCATTTCTCCCGTCTCTCGAACTCGACCGAAGCTCCCGCTCAATTGCTCCTCTCCAAAATCGCTCCAGCCTCCAAGCCCTAGCCTCTACTCCGGTCACCCGCCGGTCATCTGACTCACCTCCAAGCTCTCTTAGGCAGTGAGTCTCTCCCAACTCCCACTAGACACTGGATTCGCTGCGTTCTCACGAATCGTACCACTCCGTCTCCGCGCCTCTACTCCACAGACCACAGTCCACTCCTCCGCTGCTGGCAGTCTGGCACCACTTCGCCCCTCCACTCCTCTGGCCGCTCTGAGCATTCTCGGTCTCCGGCACTCACGTGGGTAAGTTTTCCAATTTCCACCACTCTCAGTTGATGTTATGACTTATGTGTAATTCAGTAATTGTGTAATAATGTTTGTTATGTAATTGTGTATACTGATTTAGGGATTTAGGATTTTTGGGAAATTGATAGGGATTTAGGGTTTTTTTGATTTAGGGATTTAGGGTTTTGTTGGAAATTGCTATAATTAGGGATTGATTGAGGGATTGATTTAGCGATTGATACAATTGCCAATTTTGATTTAGGGATTGATTGAGGGATTGATTTAGGGATTGATACAATTGCCAATTTTGATTTAGGGATTGATTTAGGGATTGATACAATTGCCAATTTTGATTTAGGGATTGATTTTTTTTCTTTTTTGTATCAGTTATGAACAAATACTTTAAACGTAAGTCGCTTTCTTCTGATGAGCAACATACAGACGAAATGAATGTTCGAGAGAAAAGTGATAAAAATAATGTTGATGTTGATGTTGAAGGAGTTGGGGATGTTGATGTTGCAAATCTTGTTTCCGATCCTGGATTGAGAGTTCCAATACAGAATTATGATATAAAAGATCGAGACGTGATTCGAAGAGCGTATGTGCAAAGGGGTCCTTATCAGCCTTGCAATCATTCGTTTCCACCCACAAGAATGGGTAACAAAGATAGGCGATTTTGTGCTTCGTGGTATGATGAGTATCCTACCTGGTTGGAATATAGTGTGGCGAAAGATGCAGTATTTTGTTTTTATTGTTATCTGTTCAGTTCGAGTGATCGTTCTTTTCTTACCGATGGATTCTCAAATTGGAAAAAGAAGGAAGTTCTTAGAAAACATATTGGGGCTTCAAGTAGTGCACACAATCAGGCTCGAGTCCAATATGAATCGTTCATGAATCAAGAACAAAGTATTCGATCCTGTCTCGTTAAGCAATCAAATCAAGCTCGAACAGATTATAGAATTCGATTGAGTGCGTCAATTGATTGTGTTCGATATCTTCTACGACAAGGTATGGCATTTCGAGGACATGATGAATCTGAAGATTCAAACAACCGAGGAAACTTTCTTGAATTACTACATTGGTTGTGTGATCATAATGCTGAGATTAAGGCTGTTGCTTTGACGAATGCACCTGAGAATTTCAAATTAACATCACCGCGAGTGCAAAAAGATATTGTGAGTGCTATTGCTTCTGAATGTCTAAATGTGATTATGAAAGATGTTCGTGGTAGTTTCTTTTCAATTTTAGTTGATTAATCCCTAGACATTTCAGTTAAGGAGCAAATGTCGGTTGTAATTCGTTTTGTGAAGAATGGGCATATATCGGAACATTTTGTTGGTGTTCGTCATGTTTCAAGTACCACAGCTATCTCACTTAAGGCTGCAATTGATCAATTATTCTCTGATCATAGCTTAAGTATATCTAATTTGAGAGGTCAAAGATATGATGGAGCTAGTAACATGAGAGGCGAGTATAATGGTCTCAAAGCACTTATTTTGAAAGAAAACCCAAGTGTATACTATATTCATTGTTTTGCTCATCAACTTCAGTTAGCTCTTGTGGCTGTGGCACAGAAACATCCAAAGATTGAAACTTTCTTCACTACAGTACATAAATTGGTGAATATTGTTGGTGGATTGGCTAAACGGAGTGATCTTGTTCGAGAGAACCAAAGGTTGAAAGTTCTTGAATCACTCAGTGTCGGTGAATTATCAAGTGGACGAGGTCTCAATCAAGAAACTACTCTTCAACGTCCTGGTGATACACGTTGGGACTCTCACTATGGTTGTTTAATTAACTTGATTCTCATGTTTTCAACCGTAGTCGACGTTGTTGAGATGATTGCAACTGACACTACAAGTATCGGAACAAGAGGTGATGCTTGTATTTCACTTGAGTTGATGTTAAAATTTGAATTTGCATTTAATCTACATCTCATGAAAAAGATTTTGGGGATTTCAAATGAATTGTCAAAAGCATTACAACGAAAAGATCAAGATATTGTCAATGCCATGAAATTGGTGCAATTATGTAAAGTACGACTCCAAACCATGAGGGATGATGGATGGAAGTCTTTTTTTGAAATTTTTTGTTCGTTTTGTGAAGCTCACGAGATCAATGTTCCCAACATGGATGATATGTTCATAACTATAGGTCGTTCACGACGTGAGACAGTGACAAATTTGCATCATTATCGTGTGAAAATGTTTTATGCTATCATTGATATGCAACTTTAGGAGCTGAATGATCGTTTTTCTGAGGTTAATAGTGACTTGCTCATTTGTGTTGCGTGTTTGTCTCCAACTAACTCATTTGATGCTTTTGACAAGAATAAAGTGATTCGACTATGTCAGTATTATCCGACAGATTTTGATGCAGCAGATATCTCAGAACTTGATGATCAATTAGATACATATATTCTTGACATGCGCACATCCGAGGATTTTCAAGGATTACAAGGCATTAGTGATCTTGCACAGAAGTTGGTTGCGAAGAATAAACATGAAGTGTATCCATTGGTCTACAAGCGCATTTGCCTTAATTCTTCCCGTGGCTACTGCTACAGTCAAGAGATCATTTTCTGCGATGACTTTTGTCAAAAATCGTCTGCGCAATCGAATTGGAGATCAATGGTTGAATGATAGTTTGATTGCTTATATTGAGAAATATGTATTTGACAAGATTGAAAATGATGTAATTATGGGACGTTATCAAAATATGAGAACACGTAGAGAACATTTGTGATAAAATATCTCTTACTTTAATTTTTTCGTTACTTTTTGAAAGTTTGATTGTGCCCCCCAACCCAAAAAGTCTGCGTCCGCCCCGACTTTGTTTTACATGAAAATTGTCCATTAAAGTGATAGTTTTTCCACAATTGGTTATAAAATTTGTTTCCATTGCCAAAAAGTAAAAAATAAAAAAATTATTTCCTAAAAAATCATTTTTTAATCAAAATTTAGTATTCGTTTGATTTTGTTTTACATGGAAATTATCCATTAAAGTGAAAAAAATTTTTACAATTGGTTATGATATTTGTTTCCATTACAAAAAAAAAAAAAAATTTGCATCAGCCGGTTGGAAAATATTTTCCCAACAAAATGTTGAGAAAATATTTTCAAGGAAATCAAGGAAAATGCTGACGTGGAGGGTGGGGTGGGAAAATATTTTTCGGGGAAAATTTAGGCTATCAAACAACGTAAAAAATGGAAAATATTTTCCTATTTCCCTAGAAAATATAGCCTATCAAACACGCCCTTATTGATGGAAGAATGTATTTTAAATAGTGATATGATGAAAAATATGTTATTAAAAAATAAGAAAAAGTTTTGGATGTTATGTAAAATATTTTTTTTATTAAAAAATATGTGGTTGAAACTTGAAAATAAATTTTAAAAGAATAAATTTTGAAAGAGCGTGAATCAAACATGAGCTAATTTTAAAAAGTTAGGGATATCTGAACATCATTTTGAAGTCAAAAATGCTGTGAATACAAATTTTTTCTACAGAATTTTCACTAAAAATTTGAATTTTACTCACATGGGGTCCAAGGTGGACCACATGTGATTAAAAAATTATTTTTCTACCCACCCACCCCCTATTGTTTCTATCATGTACCCATAGCAGAACTCTTCTGAAGTTCAGCGACATCTTATTACCCGACCCTAAGTTGAGTCATTTTTGAAATAATTAATCCAAATGTGAATTTAAATATTAAACAGTCCAAAACGTTTTAAGAGCGTGTTCGATAAAAATTAAAATTGAAAAATTAATCGTTATTATTGATTTTTATTAAACGACTGAAATTCAATAACGACTATATTTATAATTTTAATTGAATTTTAATCTCCTTAAAATATGCTCCGAAAGAAAAAGATATTGTGGTCTTTTCAGATTTCGAAAAGATTGCTTTCTTCCCATCAAAGTTCAAACTCACTTTTCAATCTCTGTCACCTCATTCAACCTCCCTTGACTCATCCGCCATCGCCATTCTTCCTGCCTTAGACACAGAGAAAGAGAGGTAGGGAGGGAGGAATACAAACAAAATGCGCTTCTTCCTATTTCTCTCTCTCTTTCTCCTTCACCTACACTACTCTACACCAGCAAGACCGTCCCGGATGCCGGAATACAACGCATTGCTCTCTATCAAAGCCGCCATTAACGACGACACACAATCCGCTTTGGCCTCCTGGGATGCCTCAACCGGTTACTGCGCTTGGCGGGGCGTCACGTGCGATCCTTCCCGGCGTCACGTGACTGCACTGGACATCTCCAATCTCGGTCTCTCCGGTACCCTCTCCTCCGACTTCGGCCACCTCCGGTATCTTCGAAATCTCTCTGTCGCTGCCAATAGTTTCTCTGGTCCCATCCCTGTTGAAATCTCCCATATCCCAAACCTGCGTTATCTTAATCTCTCCAACAATGGTTTCAACTCAAGCTTTCCGATCCAGCTTTCCCGCCTCAAAAATCTCCAAGTTCTCGACCTTTATAACAATAATATAACTGGTGAGTTTCCAGCACAACTGTCTTTACTCATTACTCTTCGTCATTTAAATTTCGGGGGAAATTTTTTCACCGGTCAGATTCCGCCGGCGATCGGCACCTTCTCCAACCTTGAATACCTCTCGGTTTCGGGTAACGAGCTCACCGGGTATATTCCCGGGGAGATAGGAAACTTGACTGAACTCAAGGAACTCTATATTGGCTACTTCAACAACTTTTCTGGTGGTATACCTAAGGAGATTGGAAACTTATCGGAGTTGATAAGGTTTGACGCTGCAAGTTGTGGACTCTCCGGGGAGATACCGGTAGAACTCAGCAAATTGCAGAATCTGGATACTCTCTTTCTTCAAGTGAACGGCCTTTCTGGTTCCTTGACTAAGGAGCTAGGGAAGTTAAGGAGCTTAAAATCAATGGATTTGTCTAACAATATGCTTTCTGGTGAAATACCACCCAGTTTTGCCGAGCTCAGAAATCTGACTCTGCTAAATCTTTTCAGGAACAAGCTTACAGGATCCATACCCGATTTTATTGGGGAGTTACCTGAGTTGGAGGTTTTACAGTTGTGGGAAAACAACTTTACAGGAAGCGTTCCACAGAACCTGGGGACTAATGGGAATCTGAAGGAAGTAGACGTTAGCTCCAACAAATTGACCGGAATCCTGCCGCCCAATCTTTGTAATGGTAATAAGCTTCAGAAGATAATCACTCTAGGAAATTTTCTGTTTGGTCCGATCCCGGAATCCCTAGGTCAGTGCGAGTCACTGAGTCGAGTACGGATGGGTGACAACTATCTGAACGGTTCGATTCCAAAAGGACTCTTTAGCTTGCCTAAGTTAACCCAACTCGAGCTCCAAGATAATCTTCTCTCTGGTACTTTTCCAGGGACAGAAAAATTGTCTAAGAGTCTGGGGCTGATTTGTCTTTCTAACAATCATCTCAACGGGCAATTGCCCTCAAGTATTGGGAATTTTGCCGGTGTTCAGAAGTTATTGCTGGATGGGAACAAATTTTCAGGCTCGATTCCATCTGAAATTGGGAATTTACAGCAGCTATCAAAGATGGATTTGAGCAATAACAATTTTTCTGGCCCCATTTTGCCGGAGATCAGCAAGTGTAAGCTGTTGACATATGTTGATCTCAGTCGGAATCAATTTTCAAGTGAGATTCCAACAGAGATCACTGGTATGAGGATTTTAAACTATTTGAATTTGTCAAGAAATCATTTGGCTGGGAGCATTCCAGCTTCGATAGCTAGTATGCAGAGTTTAACTTCTGTTGATTTTTCGTATAACAATTTGTCGGGGTTGGTTCCCAGCACTGGACAGTTCAGTTATTTCAATTACACTTCGTTCTTGGGGAATCCCAATCTTTGTGGCCCGTATTTGTGGCCTTGCAAAGAAGGCAACATTGGAGTCCAAAGGCCACCTAAGAAAGGGACTCTCTCTCCTTCCATGAAGCTTGTGCTTGTGCTTGGATTGCTTGTATTTTCCATTGCATTCGCAGTGGTAGCAATTATTAAGGCCCGTTCATTGAAAAAGACAACTGAAGCTCGTGCCTGGAAGCTTACTTCTTTCCAGCGCTTGGATTTTACATGCAATGATATTTTGGATTGTTTGAAGGAAGATAATATTATTGGGAAAGGAGGTGCTGGTATTGTTTATAAGGGGGCGATGCCTAATGGTGAGCAGGTTGCTGTTAAAAGGTTAGCCTCAATGAGTCGAGGTTCTTCCCATGACCATGGTTTTAATGCTGAGATACAGACATTAGGGAGGATTAGGCACAGACACATTGTTAGATTACTGGGGTTCTGTTCCAATCATGAAACAAATCTTTTGGTTTATGAGTATATGCCTAATGGGAGCTTGGGGGAAGTGCTTCATGGCAAGAAAGGCGGTCACTTGAATTGGGATACAAGGCATAAGGTTGCTGTGGAGGCTGCAAAGGGGCTTTGCTATCTTCATCACGACTGTTCACCTTTGATTGTTCATCGTGATGTTAAATCCAATAATATTCTTCTGGATTCTAATTTTGAAGCTCATGTAGCTGATTTCGGACTAGCCAAATTCTTGCAAGATTCTGGAGCATCGGAGTCCATGTCAGCCATAGCTGGTTCTTATGGATATATCGCTCCAGGTATGACATAGTAACTCAAGTTTTGAAATTCGGGGAGATATGTGAGTCAAATGTTTTTGGTGATGACTGACTTATTTGTTATGTGAGTAGTTAATTGTCAATGATATGATTTCATCAACTCACTTTTCACTGATGATCATATTCCTTAATTGAGACGTGGCATTCACTTGTTTCTATAATTTCTTCTTATAGCCTGAGTTGACTTGTTCACTTCCCGTTCACATAATAAGGGTTCTATTCTTGTGTTTATGTGTTTGTAATGATCAGTCCCTTTCACTTTTCAATTGGCATCTTACTACCAAAGAGAATGGCTACAGGAGAACAAGAACATAATCTTTGACTAGCGATTTAAAAATGATTGTACCTATCTATTTGTAGTTGAACCACACACATGAAAAATGATAAATTGATACTGAGAAGCTGTCGAAAATTAAGTGTTTTATTAAACCTTGATTTATTGGTTTAAATTTAACCTTTTTAGAGTATGCCTACACGCTCAAGGTGGATGAGAAGAGTGATGTGTACAGCTTCGGTGTAGTTCTTTTAGAACTTGTAACTGGAAAGAAACCTGTTGGGGAGTTCGGGGATGGTATTGACATAGTCCAATGGGTTAAGAAAATGACAGATGGGAAGAAGGATGAGGTGCTCAAAATCCTCGATTCAAGATTACCTACAGTTCCTCTCCATGAGGTGATGCATGTATTCTATGTTGCAATGCTGTGTGTTGAGGAACAAGCTCTGGAACGCCCCACCATGCGTGAGGTGGTGCAATTACTTACCGAGCTTCCAAAGCCAGCAAGCTCCAATTCAGGTGATTCAACAGTCTCGGAATCCCCTGCTACATCGAATTTAGCATCTCCAGCCACACCTCCAACAAAGAACTCGGAGGACCACCAGCCAGAGTCACCAGATCTTCTTAGCATTTAAGGCGCTTTATCTTTTTTTTTTCCCCTGTATTGTTCATGGATTTCAAATTTTGTACAGTAATAGGGTTGATGGGCATTTTTCTAATGCTATAACTTATGTTTATCATGTGCTGGCTGTGATTCTGTGACTTGCAAAAGTAGAGTTGAAAATGTGTATTATTTTAGGTCCCATTAGGTTTTGGTCCATAGATTAGTGTGCTTTATTTGAAAACTCAACTACATAATTGGTTTGACTAAATGGATTCTTGTGCAATAGCACTGGATTTCAATTAAGTAGGCTGTCGATGGGATAGAGAACTCCTCTATATGTAGAGAACCTTGCTATGCGAACATGGGGGATGATCGAACACACACACTTCGGGGGTTGGGCATTATTTTATTCACACGGGACTCACGAGCAATGTGAGAGTTGGCCACCCGTGGTGTCAACAATTTTCGGGTAAAGTGACTTTACTCATATGTAGAAACGTTTTTTGAGTCACTAAGATTTGAAGTCGAGTCGATCTATAGACATCGTCATTGTTGTAAAGGTGCTATCATTATAGTGAGGAATAAAAGAATATACGCTACTTTGGCTCAAAAAAGAAATCGTTTTCAATCACATATTCTTTAAAAAAAATAATAATTTATTTTTCACTTGAAAAAATCAAGTATCAAACAAGCTTTAGGTCTGAATAAGCCAAGACAATACAACTAACAAATATTTGACAATTCTATGTAGTTAGTTATAAAGCATCAGCAGGCAAATCAGTAAAAATGTTTGAATTTTACGGGTTGGTTAGTAAAGTGGACTGTAAAGCAATAGTCCTTTTCGTTTGTTGAGCTTTTGAATCGTTAGTTAGAGATTCTGTTCCTCTTCAAATCTCAAGTTTACCCTTCTCCTATGTTTGGCTCATCTTCATAAATTATTTTTTAAAACCACTTTTTAATTAAGTAATTGACGAATTTAATAAATTAATAAATATGTCGATTATAGTTTATAATATCAAAGTATCAAACCTCATCCCACCAACCGGACAAAGACATTCATGCGCATGCATTATTAGGGTTCAATGGTTGAAGATTCTAACTATTATTAAATATTAACGTTGGTGTCTAACAATTTGGTAGGTGCATGCTTACGAATAACAATTATTGCTCACTGATTGATAAGTATTAACGTAATTAATACTTATGGGGAGAAAAATAGAGTAATTAATAAAATTTTTTGGAGAATGTGTGGTTGAAATTTAAAGTAATTTTATTGATTTGTGTATATAATATTTTATTGAGTGAATTTGGATGAAAAATCTTACTGTATCAAACAATTTTTTGGAATAATGAATGACAGACGGGGCTTACTCATCAACCGGTAATCAAGGATAAAGCAGAAAAGATCTTTTTAGCACAAAAGTCAATTGAAAATTGCACTGAACTCCTTCAAGAATCGAATTATTACACAGACGATTTATCTCTTTTTAAAAGTTCCAAAAAATTATCAGTCCAAGTAAAAACAAAAACATTTTTTTTTTCACAAACCTTTAGAGATTTGAACCTATCGCTAATTGATATTGTTTATCTTTCATTTCCTTCTTAAGGAAATGCCCTTCTCAATACCGGCATTCGTAGTTATTAAACTTGATTTGATTATCGACCCGATCAAGATACTTTATCATTGAATTTCTAGTTAGATCGGTGAATTGATGGTCAGACCGATGAGTCATTGCTTAAAAAAAATTTGAAGTATATTTTTTTTCCTTTTGAGACAATTTGAATTTTTAAGTTATTTATCACTAATTATTTATACATCTTTAGATTAGTGAATTTATTAGCGATAATGGTTAATTTTTTAATTTTGTATATTGTATTAAAAAATGTATGATATTCCCATTTTTGTTGTGTATAAATCATTTATTAGTTATAGACCAAAATTTTAGGTTATTATATATTCAATCCATCTTAAATAAAATTAGATTTTTTCATACATAATAAGTCTATAGTTAATTATTTAATATTACAAAATGAAAGAATATTGGACCAATTTATTTCAAAATATTTCTAGAAAATAGTAAATAATTTATGAATTACACATGACTAGTTACACAAAAATGACTACAAACTATTGCTTGTTGCGGTGGTTAAGCGTTCAATTCCGTGAACACTAAGCCCCTGTTTGGTTCGGATTAAAATTTGATTTTAATTTCAAGTCAAAATCAACAATTAATCTTAACCATACATTTCATGGGGCTCACAACTTTTCAACCATTCATTTCATCAACTTTTATCAAAATCTACTAAAAATCTGATTTTAATCTATACCATACAGGGGCTAAATATTCAAACTAAAAATTTTATCCAGTCAACTGGGCCGGTCGACATTTTAACAAAAACCAACGAGCAGACCCGATTTTTGACCGGGGTCACTTGCGTTCCACTAATATAATCCTACCGGCCCAGTAAGTGATCCGAATCACCAGTTCATCAGACCGATCAGTTGGGCCAGGCTGGGTTTATTCCAGGTAAGCATCCAACTCTTTCTTTGCCTTCTCCAAGCCAACCCTGTGAAAAGGATGAAGTTTATTATGGAAGTTGTAAAATCTTGTTACCTTCTTACAAATGACCCCAAAATACACGATTGAGGATGTTTTGCATCTTCTTTCAAACCTCTCGTACTCATTTAGAGGATCAAATGGGTAGATCTCCTCAACCCCATTGAGGCCAAGTCGTACTATTAGAATCCCACATTGTTTGGGAAAATATAAACGATCCACTTAATAACGTGAGGGCAATCCTCCCCTAATAAGCCGATTTTATTAGGTGGAGTTAGGCCCAATATTCCTAACATGGTATCAGAGCTAGGCCCAATTATGCAATGTTGGGTGCCACCCAATATCGATTTGTTCACAATTGTTTGGCATGGTCCACGCTGTGCGTGAGGGGGCGTATTAGAATCCCACATTGCTTGGGAAAATATAAACGATCCACTTAATAAGGTGAGGGCAATCCTCCCCTAATAAGCCGGTTTTATTAGGTGGAATTAGGCCCAATATTCCTAACACGTACTCTGAAAGCAAAGAAGGGTAGTTCCATCACATGAAAGATAAAAACTTCATTATTAGTTAGAGAAAATTGCAGCGATGGTCTTTAACTTTTCCAATTTTTGCAAATTTTACCATAACCTTCATTTTGTGTCAGCAAAAGCCCCTAACCTTTCATAAATATGCATCTGGAGTCCAAATAGATAGAAACTATTTGACTATCAGTTGACCAAAAAAATTAGACTTTGACCAATTTGACTAAATTGAAAGGGTAAAATGGTAAGTTTAAAATTACCACATTAAATAAATTAACAAAAAATAAAAAATAAAAGAAATAAAAATGGTTTTTTCTTCACCCTCCGCCTACCCCCCACAACTGAAAATCAGCCACCAACACCGGTCAGGACCACCATCGGTTATATTCTTCCCTAACACCGCCCAAACTGTCAAACCCACATACCTCCGAAAAGCCATCATTCCCCTCTATACATTCTACCCAACAACCAGCCCTAACTCTACTAGATGTTGAAATAACCACCAAAAACCCCCAACTCGCTAACTCAAAAACTGTTGGCAACTCCTCCGATCACATCCACCGTTGTAGAGTATTACCAGTCGACTCCCACAATCCAAATGTCTAATATGATGATGGTAATTCAAGAAAAAATGGGACAAATAATCAACGCAGCTTCTATGATTTCAAATCCCGATCTCGCGCTGCTGCAATTTTTCCATTCACAAATTCACTGGGAAAAATCCAATTCTGGTTTTGATTTGGGTGGGTGGGATTTGATTTCTAAGTTTGATGTGATGAAATCAGTGATTTTTATTGGTTTGATTTTTGAGTGTGGGGGTGAGTTTTCTTGGTTTGATTTTCAAATGTGCAGTAAGCTTGAAGGTGGCGATGGAAGGTGTCAGCACTGGTAGAGTGTAGTGGTGAGTGGGAGTTGTGGTGACGATGCAGATGTTGGTCGAAGGTGGAGGTGGTGTCTAATAAGGTCTTGTCGAAGAAGAAGAGACCTTGTCGATTTTGATTTGAGGGATGGGTGGGATTATATATTTATTTGGGATAATTGCAGCAAAAACTCCAAACCTTTGAAACATTAGCAAACGTTTTCCCAAACCATTGCATGTGAGGCTATTTTGGATGATTTCCATCCAAAATTGGAGCTATCATCTCTAACATTTCCAACCATTGCATGTGAGGCTCTTTTGAATGATTTCCATCCATTTTTCCGTCAATTGACCCAAAAAATTAAGTTTGGCCAATTTTAGTATGGCCAATATGGTAACTTTGCATCTTATTATTTT
The DNA here is from genome assembly GCA_035079005.1 of Fraxinus americana. NCBI lineage: Eukaryota > Viridiplantae > Streptophyta > Magnoliopsida > Lamiales > Oleaceae > Fraxinus > Fraxinus americana. The sequence continues at coordinate 33,060,115 of CM068712.1, forward strand.
TCCACATATTATTAACAATTAAACAAAAAACAAAATATGCCCTACGCACCCCCACGACATCTTCACCTTCAACTCCGGCCAACCACCACCCAAACCACAGGACATACATACCACTAGAAAGCCCTCATCACCCTCTACAACTTCCACCCAACGCCCTACCTCGAACCTACCTAAACTTGCTGGAAAATTGAACCAAAACAGCCTATTCAAGTCCCCAAAAACAACCGAAATCTCCAATTCCGGCAACACTCATGTCATGCCCAACATTCCAGGTTATTATACACATGAAGGCCCCTCTATCCATGGTTATCAATCATCCTTAAATGCACATAAACAAAACCAGCAAACTATATCTTCAAACACTGCTACTGCACGACTTTCGGATGGCTTTTCTGGCACCAGTGGTGCGACTAATGATCGTAGACAACCATCACCAAGAACCTACTCTTTATGGTGCGTCCAATGAACATACGAGTCTTCCCCAATTTGACCTAAATAATACCTAGAGGATGTCGGCACAGAGGAGGATGCCAACTGTTTTTCTTTTTCTTTTTTAAATTTTTTATTCAATTATCCTTTTATTTAATTATTTTAATAGATATTTACCATTTTATCCCCTTTTAATTGATTAAAAACATGGTCAAAATTAATTTTTTAGGTTAACTGACGAAAAAATAGAAGGAAACCATCCAAAAGGGTCTCAAATGCAATGATTGAAAATGTTAGGGTGACGGCTGCAACAATTCAAATGTTGGGAGAAAGTCTGCTAATGTTTTAAAGGTTTGGGACTTTTGCTGCAATTATCCCTATTTATTTTTATTTTTTGGGTTTTTAATTTAATTTTTAAACTTATTTAATATAAGAAAAATGCAAAGTACCATTTTTACCCATTTCAATTTGGTCAACTAACGGTCAAATTTCACTTCTCTTGATCAACTAACGGTCAAATTTCATCAACTTGGACTCCAGCTGCATATGTATGAAAGGTTGGGAACCTTCGCTGACACAAAATGAAAGTTAGGGCAAAGTCTATAAAAATTGAAAAGGTTAGGGACCTTTGCTGCAATTTTCCCTCTTAGTTATGCAAATAGTGATAAACGGCATGCATTAGAAGTACTATATATTACAGACATCTAACAACTAGAGCATGGAATCACATGCCAGAAGACACAAGTGGACACTGAGAGCCTGTTTGGTAAAAATTTTCATTTTCTACAGTAAATCAATTCTCATTTTCAACCACATATTCTTCAATAAAATAATATTTTCCATCACATCAATACTTTTTTCTTCTTTTTCAACCACACATTTCCCATCATATCACTATTCAAAAATCAATTCTTCCCCCAAAAATCCCTACCAAATACACTCTGAATGTGAATGATCAGCAAATTTGACGGCAGCATAGGCCAGTATAATTTATCCACAATTTTCCGTCAATATTTGCCAGCGTTTTGACAAAATTACATCTTTCATTGCAGCTGCTGAGAATAGTAAAGACTAAAGTAAATAATAATATCCTACCATGGAAAGAGTAGCAGATGGTGCACCAGCTTTTGCCTGCAACAGAGACCAGTAATTCCAATTAAACGATGGAATAGATGTTAAAAATTTAAGGGAAACATAGATTCAGCCATTGCAACGTCCTGTAAGTAATAAGTATAAAAATGTCTCCAGTCAACAGCCTGTGGTTCTAAGAACTATACCTCTAAAGCTTACACATATCACCACGGTAGAAACACATTCCACCGAAAAAGTAAAAGCTCCAGAGCTATTGAGGAAGCATAAAGAAGGATGTATTCATTTTAGACATCCAATTAACTTCATGAGTCTATATTAAGAGACAATACTACCTCAACAACTTTAGTTCCACCATTCTGAATGCGATGTTAGATGCTCAGTTTCTTCTTGGGTGAAAGAGCAAAGACGGTTAACCTGCATACCAAGTGAAATTTATTCAGAATATTGAAGTCTACTTACAATCTTCACGTATTTGTATCAAGGGAATTCTAATCTCAACCTGCGAGAGACAAAGTAAAATTGTTACACTGGCATGGGCTCCTACAATCGGAACATCAACTTCCCTTGGATCAATCCCCATCACGTTAGCCTTCAAAACATTGTATAGATGGTGTTGGCATCATATGCAAGAAGCATTATGCACATAGAGTCAACGCTGCATGTACAAATAAGACAACAAAGCATATGGAGAACTTTGTCTCTTTATGAACCAATGCAGCTATGCTCAAGTGCCTGACCATGAATGTACGCAAAAGATGCAGGAGGAGTAACTTCTGGGTGGATGCAGAATTTACACATTGTAGAGCAAGCACCTTAATGACACAACTAGCCCAAGCACACTTTCACATAGATTGAGTTCTTGTTTTCATGAGTAAAATAAATATTGGTGCTCAAGAAGAATATTTCTTACGAAAATGTACTAGCTCTGCTACATCAAGCATTGTGACTCCCAAAAGTCGCTTTGGATAGTAGATTCCAACCTTCTTGAAAACCTCAGCTGCAATAGGAACGATCGATTTCACAGGATGAGTAATTAAGTTGACAATGCCCTTGGCAGCACTTTGCAATTCCTTCACATAAGATCTTAACTATTCCTGAATTGATGTTTAAAAGATCATCCCTTGTCATCCCAGGTTTCCTGGGAATGCCAGCATGAACGTACAAGGTTCATACCAGTGCGTGCATCCTCCAATTGCAGTTGCCCCAGGAAAGCACGAACCTGGAGATCCAAAATTTAGTTAAATTCTAGTTGTCAACTTCAAGCATTTTCTATATTGAAAATGGATATGGATAAAACTTAATTTTTCATTAATATTTACACTCATCATTCCAGTAAAAGTGACCAAGTTGTTTGACAGATTTTCTCTTAATTATTACCCACTAATACATGGTTTATCTCATAGATGATTTTCTTCCTCTCAAATTGTTATTTTTCATTGATTTAACACCTATTCACCTTGATATATGCACTTTATCTCCATTTATTTAATTGACATTTATTTCCAGCTTCCCAGATGTCTAAATCATAAAGTCTAACCAGTTAATATCCCCTTGTTAGATTCTTAATCCAACTATAAAGATAAGAGGATACCATGATGCTCCTGAAGTTGAAAGAGTATTAGTCTACTTGGTACAATTGCTCCAAGTTCATCAATAAAGTAATCTCCAATCCCCACAGTAAACTTAATTCTACATCATTCTCTTCCACATTTCCAGCCAAATTCTGGCATTTACATACTCCATCCGATCAACTAAAATTCTAACTACGAGAACAGTCCAAGATTTCATTCATCCAAGTCTATGATTCAGATCAAGTGTCAACCTATAGTTTATGAAACTAAAACTGCATCACCAAGTCTATGATTCAGATTAAGGTCACAGGCTCACAGCCAACAAAATTTTATTGAAGAATAGATATTATGAAATGTTAACTGAAGTAATTAGTTAGACCAAACATCATAATATAGTCTATGATTCAGATTAAGGTCACAGGCCCACAGCCGACAAAATTTTATTGAAGAATAGATATTATGAAATGTTAACTGAAGTAATTAGTTAGACCAAACATCCTAATATAGTCTATGATTCAGATTAAGATCACAGGCCCACAGCCAACAAAATTTTATTGAAGAATAGATATTATGAAATGTTAACTGAAGTAATTAGTTAGACCAAATATCCTAAGCTTCACTAGGCTCAGGTGGAAATGGATGGAAGTGAAGAGCATAAATTTTTTATTCGTTAATTTAGCATTTACCTTCTTCATCTTTAAGAAAAAACTGTAACATTTTAGTAGCATATCAATTGCTCAACTTGAAATGGACAATGATTTTTTCTTTAAATCGTGTCTTAAGACATTCAGAAATAGGCTAAACCAGTCAACTATTCTAAAACTGACCAAACATTTTGCATAGACTTGGAAGGCAAAAATGGGAGAGAGAGTGGGGGATTTCCTTTTTGTTCTCGTCCCTGTTATTTTGCTTCATCTCATGCTTGGCTTCTTAGAGCTGGAGTTCTTCAATCATTAATCCTAGTTTGAACGGTAGTCATTGCAAAAAATTTATTACTTGACAAGTGCTATCAACTTGCCCAGTTAAACATCATGGTATTAGTATTACAACTAACTCAATAAACTATAAAAGGCATAAATCCAATCTATAAAGAACCAAAAGAAAAAAAAGAAGAAAAATACTGAAGACATATGAACCCACAGCAAATCTAATTTCGTCTCTTTCTTCAAAATGTATGTCTTTTAACAATAAGAATCCCGAAAGTTTGGTCCAACGTTCAAGAATCCAGATATAAACTCAAAGGCCCCAAGATCAAGTCCCTCCCTTCCCCAACTTCTTGGTATCAAAAAAGAGAAAAATCAAATAAACCTTTTAACAAAGGCCGAAGCCCAGTAATTGCATCAATACAAAATCTACCAATCAGTTAAAACTGCCACAAAAAATACAAACCAAATAGTGCTGGCTGAATGAATAAACATGAATAGGCAAAATCAACTGACAAAAATGTTGAAAAATGGAAAGAAATTACCATAGCACCACTGTCCATATGCCTAATATCTGCTGTCACACCAGGAATGTTAACTACATCATAAAGATGAAGCACCGAACTGCCGCTGCCCCCAATATTGCCAGTTTCCACTTTGAATCCCGGCGACCCCCCTTTTGGCCGACAGTTGTTCCACCTCATATTCGAACTTCCCTCCATCTTTAGATCACATTTCACGCACATAATCAACCCCAGTCAGAAATAATTTCATTCCTTTTCTACGATCTTCCGAAGAAAAGTATGAAAGTCACAAATATCAGGCACCCAAAGAATTATTATTAAAAAGAAAACGCAGGTGTCTAATTAAACTTTCAAATTTTCAGGATCGTGATCAATTCTTTTTAAAAAATATTCAACCGAGGCTGACGACATATTACATTTCCCAATAAGAAAACGAAAGCGAAATCGAACAGCAGATAGCTGAATAAGAATAGTGGAAGGATTGCGATGAGCTGATAATCTAGCATTGCACTGATTAATATCTGCACCTGGCTGCATTTTTTCGCTTAAAATGAATTATTGTTGAAAAGTTGAAAGGAGTGAACTTTGGTTATCAAACGCGAACAAGAAAGCCAGATAAGAGAAGGGAAACCGTATATAACGTGTATATAATAATATTTACAGTTGAATAACTGAATTGTTGTGTCGAGCGTAAAGAGTTTGATGAAGGCAGTTGTGCGAAGATGACGACGCTAGAGCATCATTGGGAATTTGGGATACGCAGAATTGGTTTTGTTTTGGGCTGTTAGGCTCATGAGTTCTGATTCAGGCCTTGAAAGTAGTAATTGGATTCATTGGTATCATATTTTGGCCCAAATGATTTTTCTTGGGTTGAGCCCAATCGACCTGGACTAGTGGACTTCATCAGTCACACTGCCAATTCTCGGCCTCGTATCCCAGTTATTTTTAGCTCGAGTTTTTGAGTCTCACGTATCTCCCAAATGTCAGCTTTACCCACCCCCAAAGACAATTTCTCTCACATGCAATCGAGCCCTATTCAAAATAATCCATAGTCAATCGATATAAATTTCACTTTGAGTCATCTTATCTTATTGCATCGAGCATCGACCTATCCAACATGTTAGAATCTTTTCAGTAAGTTTGTTGGACATTACATACGAAATGTTTCCGAAACGGATTGCTTCCTCCAGCAAAATGCTGCGAGGGGTTATTTGAAAAAGATGTCAAGAAAATGTTTAGCCTACTGTCCAGCATTAGCAAGAGTAGACTGCAAAGCAAAGCTTTTGAAAAAAATGGTAGAGTTTCTAGAAAAAGGGGCATTTTCAATTGTGGAGTAATTCAAAGGGGCAAATGATGGGTGTCTATGGATGTTGGAAACTCTTTGACGTTTAAGGCACAATACCATACTTTCCTTGTCAAAAGATGGTGGCTGTCACACAATAATTTCAAATTGTATGCATAAACCAATCATCAAGCTGTATATATATGAATAAGTAAAATATTCATTAATTACTTTGTTTAATGTGATTAATAAGAATATTTCAAAACATCATGATTTGAACAAGTTTAGGATCAACTATGAACTGCAAAAGATATTTTGTATATGAGCTATATCTATACATTGCAAAATATCAAACGTCAAATTTTATATTTTCATATATTTGGGTGTAGTTACATTTTACATACCCTATTTTAAAAAATTACAATCCATGTACGTAGTTTTTATTATACCCTCCATTCTGTTCATATTCTTGTTATAACTTAATGAATAATGTTATTTATACGTAATGATATTATATAATGGTTTACATGCAAATGATTGTCAAAAGAGAGTTGGTAAGTTTTTTTTTCCAAAGAAATTCTGATTCAATCATATATCACCGCATCATCTGTATATAAGTCATTAAGTACATGTGTGTGTGTGTGTGTATTATTTTCCATATTAGACGTGTAAGAAACATTTTTTTGGCTTGAACTCACGGCAACCCCTATCTACGCTCCTTAATAGAACTTCATGTACAAGTAAATATTTTGTGTTTAACTTCTAATTTTACCTCCAAGTTACTTCTTTAGTAACTCATAAGTTAGAATTTCCATTTTTATAGTTTTGTTCATTTCTTTTTAAGGAAACCTAAGGATTTAGGTTATTTGCACCCAATGTTTATGACATACGTTACGACATAAAAACATAAAAGATAAGGGAAAAAAATGTTGGAATTATAGAGCATAACTCAGTGTAGAAACGTCACTCCGTTAATAGGTTAAATGGAAGGGAAATATTATGATTTATTCACAGAACTGATTAGAAATTTGAATGTGACCGTGGGTGGACTATGGTGTGCAAACCGCAATCATCCCTACAACTTGATCAAGTAACTATCAAAAAAGCATACACGTGGGTCCTCAAACTTCCACAATCATCCAAAATTGGTCCTCACTAGTTTCGAAAGTTTGCAAATTAGTCCTCAAACTTCCGATACGTTGAGTTTCGACTCTGGAAACTTGCTACTTTCCTCTGATTACTCTCTTAATGCTTCCTACCAATCTCGTACAATTTGGTTTATCTTCAATTGTTTCGAACCAACTCTAATTATGCTTAAAATACTCCTTTTTGCTCCAAATCCGAGTCAAACCTACAATGGAAATATTCACACTAAATTAAGTTGAATTTCGCCTGATTTATGCATATTTATCAGGTTTATAAGCAAAGATAAACATGTAAAATACACATTCCACTCATTAGTTGATAAGTTATTTTAAATGTAGGAATATGTGTCATATTTTAATCGTCTTATTAGTTCAGTAGATACTTAACTTAAAAAAAAAAAAAAGGATTGTTACAAATAAATTCTATCGACAACTCAATAATGATGTCTACGTCTAGGTACATTTTATTTTCTTAAATAAAAATAAAATCACATCTAAATTAAGACATAAAACATAAATCAAGAAAGACACAAATTTAAGTTATCATGTCTAATAGAACTTTTGAATCTAGAAATAATGTTAGATAATATATTTTTTGTCACATGATCAACTTGACAAGTCTGTGTCATATGCAATGAAGATTGTTAATTTTTGCTTATGTGACATTTTTTAAAAAAAAATTGACACAGAGATCGGTGTTTAGCACCGGTTTTAATTATTTATTGAATAATCTAATTTTGAATAATGTAATATTGACCCGAAGAGATCATCTCCCTTATAGAATCATTCTTTTTTATTTTTTATTTTATAAAATTGACGTGTCTTCACTTCTACGGCAATGAGTTTGATTTTTGTTAAATACAAACGAGTGGAATGTGGAGGTAGAATAGCATAACCGACCGGAAAGCCGAAAACAGGATTAATCAATGATAAAACAACGAGCCGTATTGACAAAATGTCCATTCCTCTTCCGCCTGGGCCCGCCCTCTCTTTAAACCACAACAACCTCCCTTCCACTCTTCAATCCCCACTCCCCTCCCCTCCACCATATGGTGGAGGTAAGGAGACTAGAAAAAGCAATGGATAACATGCATCTCTCTATATATACGAGTATATATTTGGATTTGGTGGAGTATGTTTGTGAATCCAATATTGTGAGGAACTGTACAAGCGAATATGGTGCTGCTATTCATTTCTTTTCTTCAACCTGTGCATGCTGCTGCAAATGGAGGGCATCGTAGGATTTTTGCTTGTTTCTGCTCACAAGTGCTCATTTTCTAGCTATCTCTCAAGGCGAAGCTTACTATTAGGAGCCTCTCAATATGATTATTGATACCTTCCTGACTCAAAGTTTTGGAAGAGGCAGACAGAACGGGGCCAGGCAATGCTTTTCTTAATTTAATTTCTCAGTTTTTTCCTTTTAAGATTTGTATGGATTTCTAAATTGAGGTGCTCGAACGCGCATAGTTTTTAAATCGTTTCCTCCTAATTTGCACTAATTTGAAGAACAAGAAAATTTCAACCAAGTCCTTAATCTTATCAGTCATGTTCCTTGGAAATGTATAAAGTTTTGAATAGATTATCAAGATTCTGTCATTTCTGCATTTTCTGCGGTTTTTCAGCGATAGGAATTAATATTCAGAATGGAAAACTAACAGTTGGCGTTACGCATAATCAGGGTCTTGTTTTCCGGTTCATATTCATTATTTCCCAAAATTTATGTCGATCTATAGACCAAAATCCTTGTACCTTTATGTGCAAACTGTAGCCCAACACACGCTGCCTTTTTTTCTTTTTGAAATGCAATTCATTAAACATCAAAGTGGCAAGAAACGGATAAAATGAGGAGTTACCTCCAACACAATTCTCTCCTCAGAGAGTTTAAGTGCTTCCTATGCTAAAACATAATCTACCACAAAGCCATCCAAGGCACAAAAACATATGGAAAAACCAAACCAACACAATTCCTACACCATCTAAAAGTTACAGCCACAAATCCAGCATAAATACAGGCCCTGCCATCCAACCTGGTCTGCTCAAAACACTTCTTACAGACACGGGAGTTGGGATCACACGGTCCCTAATCTTCCAAATTAAGAGCTGGGTTGGATTGAAAAAGAACAAAACCTCTACAGACAAGAAGTCGGAGAGGAAAAGCTAGGACTCCAAGAGACCCTAGAGAGAAAACCTTACCCTTGTTTGCAAAGGAAGGACAGGGAAGGTAGATGGCAAGAAAAAAAAAAAAGGACCAGCATAAGGGAGGAAAATCAAGATGAAAAGGAAAATGGACAAGTTGGTCGGACGAGCGGCACTAGGCCGATCGTCAGAAGCGGAACTACCTTCTGAACTTCTAAGGGTTTTTCTATTTGTTATAATCGCCGCCTTGTCTTTTGTGGATTAGGTTTTTGAAAACTTGTATTTGAAACATGATATCTTAGAAGATGTGTGGTTAAAAATTATGGAACAAACGTAAAAACTAATTTTCTTTTGAGATTATATGATTAAAAATGAGTTTGAAAAGTGATTTTTAAATAATCAATTCCACGCCAACACTATATTTCCGTGCAGCATCAGTTACTTCGAAAGAAATTATTGCTTTGTTCAGAGTTATGTGCATAACCTATTCAACATCTCTGTGCTACAAGAAATATGCAAGGGAACTCCAACATGTACAATAATAATAATAATAATAATAATAATAATAATAATAATAAATAATAAATAAAATAAAAGGTAAGGTGGAAAGAGGCTCCCACCTAAATTGTAAGAATTAAGCTAAATGAATAAAATGCTTGACATAGGGGTTGATCGACCTCTCACATTACATGTGTCTCCCGACCTGAATTAAATAATGACGTTCTCCCCTATATGTGTGTGGTGTCATCCCCTATATCAAGCATTTTGTTTGTGTAGAAACTCAAATTGTAATTACTTCAGAATTTTTCATTACGTATTAATTCTACTCTAATTAATTATATTGAGCTTATTATGTAGCTGTCACGCTAGTATACTAGACCTAGGAACATTAAAACCATGTTTCGTATAAATCAAAGTTAACAATTTATTTCAATCATATACTTTATAGGTTCCACAACTTTCAACAATATATTTCATCAACCTTTATCAAAATCTACTAAAAATTGACTTTAACCTCTAACAAACATGGGCTAAATGTTCTGTATTTATTGCAATTAAAATACATTATAAATTATGTGCGTTAATTTATTAAACAATACTAATTTGCACTTCCTTTCCTTATTTTCTGATCTCAATTATATAGTACTTTTCTTTATTGAAAATGTTTTGTTTTGTTAGTTTACTAATATGCTCTTATTTTAATTTGTCTAGTTATAGCCGATTTTCCCCATTTGATCTTCAAATGTACAAATATAAAGAAACATATTTCTTGAAAATTAAATTATTCAATTTCTTTACTACTTCAAATAATAATTTACTACTAGTTGTTGATAATTAAATAAGGATAAACTATGAAAGTTTTTGACAAAAATTGATTTTTCAATAACATTAAATAAGATTTCTTAATTTGTGCGAAAAAGAAAATCAGTCTATATAAATGGGACGGTGAGAGTATTAATTTTTGCTTGTACAATAATTAACAATCATATTCTTGAATATTTTATGTGGCTGTCACTGACTAGCAGCAAATATCCTACTCCTAATAAACACAATAATTCGAGCAATTAATTTGCTTCTAAGTCCAATCTTGATTTATTTTTTTATTTGGTGTGGATGGGGGTGGTTGCAAAAGACTCCAAAGAGAATCTCTCATTCGATTTAATAGATTTTACAATAAAATAAATTTATGTTTAATGCATTAATATGTAGAAAAATCAAATTTACATTAAATTATTTGGTATTAGTTTTATATTCTAGAATTTAGTATATTATCTAAATTTAGTTCAACAGATATTACAATTGGGTAATTATATTGCCACTACAAATTTTAATTATCACACCACATTATAATCACACCACAATTAAAATATATTTTTTTCTAAATACACCACAATAAATTTACAATTATACCCCTAAGTCAATAAAAACAAAAAATCCAAAAAAAAAAAAAACATAATACAATATTGTGGTGTACTCATCACCACGGTTAATCTTCATTTTCTCAACCACTTCCCATATTATGTTATCTTGTCATCTCTCTGCTAAAGTCCTTGTACAAGGTTTCCATCGAAACATCCAAAACCAACCTTAAGCAACCCCAACTGTGCGTGTTGTGTTTAGGAAGAAGATAGATAAATACAAATACATATATTTGTCTGCCTGTATAGAGAGAAGATAGAGGTATAAGACAGGCAGCCACAGACATATATTCTGGAACTCCTGCTGCATTTTCAGATCCTCATCCACATCGCCTCAGGCGGCCAGGCCCTCACGCATTATTTTTGCTAACAATTCCAAGATTTGCTTACGCTATAATGAAAAAAATTAAATGCAATTAAGTCGAAGATAGCATCAGTTTACCAGTGGCATCAATTTTAATTGTATATTTAAACAATTGATTAAAAATAAATTAACTGATAAAAAATCTTGTAGATGAGAAATAATTGATATAGGATTAGTTAATAATATTAACTCCCTGCTTTGTTGAGATTTGGGGAAGAAATTTTTTTTTTTTATCAAACAACAAACTCATTTAATTACCAGAAAAAATCTACATTCCACGGCACCTAATTTGATTACTAACAGAGAAACAGTGGATTAAACTTAAAACAAAGATCAAAACCTAATAGATTTTAGATTTTCTTCTTCTTTTCTTGACAGATTTTAGATCCAAGAAAATCTTCAGAACCCCACGAGTTTCTTCATAGATTAACCCAGACTTTGATTGAAGAGTTTTTCCTTTGAAACGGAGAACTAACAGTTATGAGACGAGATTTGGGGAAAAAATGATAAAGAACAGAGAAAAAATTAGGTTTATGATTGTGGTGGAACAATGAATTATTTCATGGGATAAATATACTAAAAATTAGTTAATTTAATGATTGTGGTGTCAATGAAAATTATTTGATGTTAGAAAGTAAATTTAAAAGTAAGGTTAATTAAGTAATTTTATTTAGGGTCATTTAAGTAAGCAATAAAATTGTGGTGTAACAAGTCAATTTTGTAGTGGCAATATAATTACCCATTACAATTAATCTACATTATAAATTATGTGTATTAATTTTAATAAACAGTACTCTAATAAATAATGGTTTTCAACTAACTCTTTCCATTTGTTCTATAGCAGGCTGAAATTATTTCGTAATTATTGATGTGGTTGATTTTTGTTGGCCAACTGAACTCCGGAATCTTGCATTTTACTAACCGGACATCAGCCAAATCCAATCCAAAATTGTTCCCTGTTGTAGCTTTAAAAGATATTCGATTTTTCAAAGTTGAAGATACAAATACTTCACGCATTTAACGATGTGGTTCAATGGTATCAAAATACACGAATATCGATATGGTTAGAAGTCTTGCGCTCGCTCATCATGAAAATTGCATACGTATTAGGTTCTTAACAAAAATTGAATCCGATTCGCATGTCATGTGAGGAGAAGTACGAGTCGAAAATAAAATTTAAATAAATATATATTTTTTAAAAAAAAATGGGAAAGTGCAAAGCTATTTGCAATTCTAAGCATGAAACTTATTGATAATAATGAGAATTGAATCCAAACCCTTTGTTTGGCACTAATAATATAATAATCAGCTCATCAAAAATTGTTAAACTATTTAACAGTTAACACTAGTTTAAATGATAGTAGCGTTCCAATTTTTATTAATATTGAATAATTAAGCAATGAAAATAAAAAGTGAAATCCGAGGTTTAACATGCATCAATACGAGGATCGAGGAATGAATGTTAAACCAGACTCTTGCCAATGAGAAAAGGCCATGTAGTGGGTGGAAATTCTTTGTCTTTTAATTACTCTTTTCTTTTTTGACCATTACATTTACTGGTGCCTGCGTGAATGTTCGTCTGTTTATGAACCATCACAGTCTGATTATGAATTTTATATTAGAGAAGTCAGGCAACCAGCTAATTAATAAAAGACTGTCTAATAGAGGGCAGGAAAGAAGAAAAAAATGTGCGTAATTAAAATAATTTTAGCTAGCCATGATGACATGAAATAAAGAGGAAATTAATTATATATATAGAGCAATTCGTATAAACACCGTGAAGTTCAAAGCCTCGACGCGAGAAGATGGGTAATGATCGAGCATACAACAAGACTAAGCAACATAGAGCAAAATGCTACTGTTAATTAGAAATGTTAAAAAGGATAAATTTCACGTCGGTTAAATATCGGAATATAAACTTACATATAAGAATTACTACTTATTTTAACAAAAGCGACCTTTTAAAATGAAACAGATCCTGAGCCAAAGTCACCTAGGCATTGCCTAGGGCCTCAAAGAAATGGAATCTCACCTTCCATGGAAAGTGAAGGCAGGAAGAATTATACTTGAGAATATAAGTGATCAAAGTCAAGTTCATTCAGTAAGAAGGTGATCCAATTTAATAGTCTAAATGCTTATGTTTTGGACTTCAGAATTTGGGTTGAATGGGATTTAATTAAACGAAAGTATGTTCCACCACCTGAGTTAAGTTGAAGAAGTCATTCTGACGGACAGATGAACTATTCTGTCTTTATCAGTCTCAAGGATGTTCTTAATTCTGCACTCCATACATTGCTTAAAAACATTCTTTTACAGGGTCCATCCTCAAAATTTTAAATAATCACTTATTGTTGAAAAGAGTTCATTTTTGCTTGTGTTTCAATTTTTAATTTTGAATTTTGAGTTCATTTTCAATTTTTCATCTTGAAGGTCTGTTTTAAAATTACTAAAAATGCATTTGGTTTGTCACTAAAAATGCATTTTCAGTTTTTTTTTTATTTTTCACGAGAGATCCTTTATGGAAGATCCTCTGCGGCGCCTCTAACTGCTTTGCCTCTCCATGAGGGTTCAATCCTTCACATGGGTTTGGCCTCTTCATGGGGTTCAGCTAAATCTGTCACATGACAGAATGACACAGAGTGCGGACCCAAATTCCTTGCTATGTGGTCATCACGTGGTCATGATTGGAACCTCGTGAAACTAGTTTTTTTTTTTTTTTGGCAAAGAGTGAAAGGAAACGTGTCTCGTGATCTCTGAGTTAATAATGTCCGATATTGACAAAAATTAATTTAGTATTTTTTTTATTAATGGGACACTATTTATGCAAGCATTCTCATTCAACGATATATCAATGTCTTTCTTTTTTGTTCAAAGTTCACTCCCACTATTTATCACAAAAGGATTTGTTAGCACATCCAATTGCTTTCTCAATAAATGGTAAGACAAGAATTGAAAATCATTCAAAAGGATGGAGGTATTTTATTTATATGATTTCAACTCATATGAAATTGGATTTCTTACTGGACATATCCATCGATCAACTCAATATTGAGAATACATAGTTAGATTACAAAAATGACAATAAAATTATGTTACATCTTCACGATAGTTATTTCTATTTCTATAGTTATAGATATTTTATATTTCGCTTTTACAATATGAATCTTTCTGCCTTTAAATATTTATTTTAGAAATATAAAATCATATTCTTGTAAGGCTTGTAATACAACAAGATTCACACAATATCATAGAGTAATGAAATACCTACCGAAAAAACCTGGCCTAATGTGGAAAGACAGTCTTCCCTCGCACTATAAATTACTGAGGTTTCGGTAAAGTTTCTTTCATTCACTCAAATAAAGCAAACTCATTTGATTCTTTGCTAAACCTAGTTAATTGTGTGATGGCAAGATTCAGAGGCATGGGACGCCGAAAAATTGAAATGAGGATGATACCCTCGAAGAAAACTCGTCAGGTCACCTTCTCAAAACGAAAATCTGGTATTTTTAAGAAGGCTAATGAGCTTCTATTCTTACCGGAGCACATGTTGCTGTCATAGTTTTCTCACCGGAAGGAAAGCCTTTCTCGTTTGGTTTTCCTTCTGTTGACACAGTCATCGATAGATCTGTCCAATCTATGCCCATGGCAAATGACCATGAGCTACGTCATTCATGGTTCAAATCCTCAAATGATTGTTAGAATTGGACGAGTTGTCCAAATACAGTCATTCTATTGAAATGATTACCAACAAATGGAAGAACACAGCAAGGACTTTGGGCTCGAGTTTAAACCAATTTGGTTAGGATGGCGGAGGCTCACCAAATATATTTCTATCCACATTTTTTAAAAATTTTAATTTGGATGTTTTTTGTTTGTTGTTTTTAATTAACAAAATGGAAAATGATGAAGAGTGATTAGTACTCTATGTTATTTGGGTATTTGACTTTATGTGGTAAAGACCCAACAACGTACTAGGGAAAACAAAGACTTCATTTTGTTGCTCGTCCTTATCAGTTGTTTTCAAAATATATTTTTTTATTGTTTTTTTATCCTTAATCTCAATAAGAACAACAAATGTTAGTGTTTTAACAATGAAGTGTAATCACATGTGCAAAAATGTATTCACTTTCAAATTATATATTTAAATTAGGAAGTACAAATATTTTGAACTATTATTGTGTTTCGTACCGTTCTAAAAACATATAATCATATTGAGATATTAATCTAACAAAAATATTACTTTTTCAAAATCTATTTCGATAATTTTTAGGAATTTGATAGCTGGATGCCACCATTATTCATCGAAAGAATAAATAGTAATTTTTTTAAATGTAAATACTTTCACAAAATTATTCTTATTATTCATGGTCCAATTATAAGAATGAAAAAATAAAATTTAATAGATAGATCTTTGTTCAAAAATAAAATATTGTTGAAATGACTATATTCCAAAGAGGATAAGAAAAAAAACATAAAAGAGTCGACAAAAAAAAAGTAAAAGAAACGCCCTCTCCATACACGATAATATCCACACTTGATGCATATCAATGGGCTGTCTGGGAAAGATTAAAAATTTGATTAACAGCAACTTTTTTACCGTTATAGGTTTCAACGGTATAAATTCAAACAAATTGACCAAAATCTGCTCTCACGTGGCCTGGAGG
Source organism: Fraxinus americana (assembly GCA_035079005.1). Classification (NCBI taxonomy): domain Eukaryota; kingdom Viridiplantae; phylum Streptophyta; class Magnoliopsida; order Lamiales; family Oleaceae; genus Fraxinus; species Fraxinus americana. The sequence goes on from CM068712.1 coordinate 33,076,164, forward strand.
TAACGGCTCAAAAATCGATTATCACCTTTTGCAAATCTGCTCCAGACAGGCTGCAAGTAAGCTCAATGATAAGTGCATTTTTGTGCACTTATTCTGGGTCATTTTACTAAACTTTTGTATCGTTTTATTATTGCATTTTACTTAACTTAGGTTATTTTTATCTTATTTCAGTTTTGGACTTGTTTCGAAGCAATTGGAAAATAAAGAATGATAAATGGGCTAATTGATGGAATTTTGGGGACCAACATGCATTTGGGGAAAAGTTGAAGCACTACATTGAAGTAATGTGATGAGGAGGATCAAGACGGAAGAAAGAATGAAAAAAGGGTGGAAAAGAAAAGTGGTGAAAATTTAGCCTGGGCAACCGACCATTTACTTTGTCTGGGCGGCCGTCCAACTTTAAAACTATCAACAGAAGCAAAAAATTTAGCATGGGCGGCCACTCCATTTTGTACTGGGCGCTCGCCCAGGCCATTTCGGGAAAAAAATTCTGGTTTCCTAATTCGACTCCAACTCTTATGGAAACGAATCTTAGGGGATATTTTAAAACTCTAAGGCCATCCAAAAGAGGGGGAGAGACATTACAACACAAAGAGAACCCTAGAATACATCAAGAAGAAGATTTTGGGACAAGAATTTCAAGAAAAACTACAAGAATTCTTGGATTTGAAGCAAAATTGTGATTTTGGTGATATCTTCTCTTACTTTAATTTTGTATTTTCTTAGTTTCTCCATGTTAGGCCAGATCTATTTGTGCTAGAAGATCGATGAACTTTGCTATGTAACTTTGGATTTTAGTTTTACAATTATTGACAATTAAAACATGTTTTGAGGTTTGAATGACTTTTATTCACTTATTTGTTTCCAAAATTATTATGCATGTGATTGTGTGAGTGTAGTTGTCTATTTCATACATTCGAGAGAAGGGGAATAGACTTGACGAGGTATTAGTCATCGTAAGGTCCGATGGGGGATAGAGATATACCTATATGTTTTGCGTAAATCTTTAAGTGATCATAAAAATACATACATTCTTGTGAATTTACGTTCGTCATAGAGATATAGTCGGATGGTTTACATGAATAGGTCCAGCAATTCTCGAGAGAGATTGTTGGATAGGTTAGGATAATTGATTTTTCAAAATATCAAGCATGTTATCAATGTTGTAGAACTAGATTCCAAGGCGAACATTGCAAGGGGATTCGTGATCCTAGTAATCGTTTGTTATTCATAAGAAACATTCACTTCGCATTCGAACTTTTAATTGCATTTAGTTAGTTGGTAAAATTTAGTTAAGTTGCATATATAATCTTTGTTTAGTTACAAATCTTTATAATCATCTCAAAAAATCTATAGATTCGGTTAATGTTTGGGTAGTTAGAATCAAACGAATTCAATCTCTGTGGGAACGATATCTGGAATTCTTGCGGTGACTTAAAACGAACAATTATTTTTCGTGAACAAGTTTTTGACGTCGTTGTCGGGGATTGATTTTTAGTTTGATTTTATTTACTCAGACACTAATTCGAACTTGTCTTTACTTTTTATTTTTATTTTACGTATTATATTTAACATTTCTATTTAGATTAATCTGAGTACTGCTGCCATTTTCTTCCTTTAGATTTGCATGCTAAGGTCGCTTGGCGGTGAACTACTTCTAACGGATTTGGAGATTGAACGAAATTTTCATCGAAGGCAAAGGGAAGTTAGAGCAGCACAGCAGGGAAATCAAGAATAACTACCAATGACACATCAACAGATTGAACCAATGAGGAATCCTACAATTCCAAGCAATGCTGAGGAAGGAAAGATGGAAATACATTGCTTGGGGATTTCTTATCACCCTTTGTTGTCCAGAATCAATCCAACATCGTGTACCCTCCATTCGAACAACCGAATTTCTAGCTGAAAACTAATGTCATCCAATTCTTCTAGAATGGGCATCAGTTCTACGGGTTGGCAAATGAAAATCCACACACACATATATCCCGGTTCTTGGATATCTGTCAACACTTCAGGTACTAAGGAATATCAGAAGACGCTATCCGGCTTAGGTTGTTCCCATACACCTTACGAGATAAGGCACTCGAATGGTTGGATTCACTTCCTGTGGCGAGTATTACTACATGGAATGATCTAGCTCACAAATTCTACACTAAATTTTTCTCTCCAGCCAAAGTGGCAAAGATGAGGCACAAAATATCAATCTTTAGTCGGGTGAATCTGAGTCGTTTGATGAAGTTTGGAATAGGTTTAAAAACATGCTCAGGAAATGTCCGCAACATGGTTTCGACAAAAAGACACAGATCCGATTTTTTTATACAGGGCTACTTCCTTTTTTTAGGAGCATGGTGGATTCATTGTCTAATGGCTCCATAATCACAAGAACTATTGATGGAGCATGGGAACTGTTTGAGAGAATGGGGAGCACTTCAGCTATGTGGTCTTATGAGCGTGTGAGTACAAAGAAACCAGCAGGTGTCTAAGAGGTTGACACCTACTCAACCCTATTTGGGAAAATTGACTCTCTATTTCACAAAGTAAAAAGTATATCACAACCTACAAGTGCAACACAAGCAAGAAAGCTGAACTATAAAGAGTGTAGAACGGAGCATAGTACAGTTGAATGCCCAATTCTTTCACAGGGAATGGAACAAGTGGACTAGCACAATGGGCTCTACGTCAGCAAAACAACCCACATTCAGACACTTACAATCTTGGATAGCGAAATCATCCAAATTTCTCTTGGGGGGGAAATCAAAACCAATATTACAACGGGTCTCAAGGACAGTACCAGCAGGAGAAGAAACCTCAATTGGAGGAGATGTTTGCCAAATTAATGAATAAGACTGACAAATACATGGAAACAACAAATTAGTTCATGAGGAAGACTGAAACAACTCTCCACAATCAGGGGACTGCAATTAAGAACTTGGAGACACAAGTGGGGCAATTAGCTCTCTCTATGACAGAAAGAGTGCCTGGTGCATTACCGAGCAACATAGAAGTAAATCCTAGGGAGCATGTTCAAGCCATTACTACATGAAGTGGAATTCAGCTACCTGAGATACGTGTCAAGAGACCGGGTACAAATAAAGAACAAGTGGAATCTTTTGAAGAAGAGAATGAGAAGCAGGTTGACAACACCAAGAAAACATCGTTAAGAAAAAGTCCAAAAAATCACAACAAGTGCCAGATAATTCGGTGAACCCTTATGAGCCACCCATTACATTCCCACAAATATTGAGGAAGCACAAGATGGAGCAACAATACAAGAAATTCCTCGAAATCTTCACGAAACTCCACATAAATATCCCATTTGCGGAAGCATTGTTCAAAATGCATAGCTACGCCAAATTCTTGAAAGACGTTATATCCAAGAAATGAAAGCTAGAGGACCATGAGACAGTGATGCTAACAGAGGAGTACAGTGCCATAATTCAAAAAAACCTCCCACCAAAACTGAAAGACCCAGGGAGTTTTACTATACCTTGCACTATTGGTGAATGCTACTTTGATAAAGCTCTTTGTGATCTTGGTACAAGTATTAATTTGATGCCTCTATCTGTTTTCAGGAAAATCAGACTAGGCGAAGCCAAAGCAACCACGGTGACACTGCAATTAGCTGATCGATCATTGGTACATCCGAGGGGGATAATTGAAGACGTGCTAATCAAGGTGGACAAATTCATTTTCCCAACCGATTTCCTCATTCTTGATATGGAGGAAGACAAAAATATCCCACTCATCTTGGGCAGACCATTCCTAGCTACCAGCAGAGCTCTAATAGATGTTCAAAATGGGCAGTTAAATTTGAGATTTGGCGAGGAACGTGTCACTTTCAACGTTTTCAATGCTAGGGGCTATCATGTCAAGCCGGTAGTTGCTATCAAGTTGATATGGTAGAGGAGGTGGTGCATGATAAAATTGTGTTTCAAAACTTTTCAAACACTGCTGATGACCATAATGTGCATTTTCAACCCAAACAAAATCATGAGAAGCAAGAAGTCTCAATTATTGAGTTCGAGGCAGTTGATGAAAGAAAAGCAGATGACACAAACAAAGATAAGGCTAAAGTTTGGAGAAACGCTGCAGTAAGAAAGAAAATGTTATTGAAGAAGTTAATCAAGACCTCCAAGGCTATATTCAACATACCTTAACAGACTAACACGATATAGTCGAACTATAGACTATAAACTAGTGTTGGATGGGAGGCCACCCATCGTTTCTACCATTTTATTCATTTTGCCTTGTGCATTCGATTGGTAATTTTTTCTTCAAATTTTTTTATAATTTTTAATAAGATTACTTTTTCATCGTCTCTACAGGTAATAAAAGAGCCTATGCATGGTCCACACTTCTTTTTCCTTCACCTTCTTCACCTTCGCATCCCCATCGATCAGGGGAGTCTTCCTTATTATTTGTTATTTATTTTCTGTGAATTTGTCCTTAATTTTATGCGCTGCTAAATTTACATTTTATTATTCTTTAAACATTGAGGACAATTTGATTTTATTTTTTTTTTTGTTTGGGGGTAGGGGTTGATTTAAAATCTTTGTTGCCTACTTTTTAATACTTACTTTTCAATGCTTACTTTTCAAATGCTTATCGTGTTTTTCTGAAACAAAAAAAAAAAATAGTGTCTGGTACAACGTTGAACAACTTGCCGCCTATGATGATATTTGTTTGAATTGAGTATAACTTGAGCTAGAACTAGTCAACATCATATCTTATGATTTTACTTGAGTGCTTATCCATGTTAGACGTGTTACTTGAGCACATAGCCATCATTGACTTATCACTTGTGTTGGAGCATGACTTGATTATGTGGAATTAATGGTTGATTTGTTGATCTAAGTTTGAATAAGACCCTCAAATCCTTTATATAGAAACCAAATTGCTAAAAAGCAGTTTGGGGTGGGAATGTTAGTGCTTGTGTTCATAGAAGTTTGATGGTTTGAAGTTCTTGGATCGATCCTTGGTTGAAGGATTTTGGGTTAAGAAGTCTAGAACGGGTACTGATCTATGTTAAAATTTGAATCCCATGAAAGAAAAAAAAAGGTGATACATCTTACACTTCTCCTCGTAGCCTTTATGACTCGAGTTCTTAAGCATGTTAGGGTATCTAACTTAGGAGTCATCGGCTTAAAGCACGCTACATGGGTCATTTAGAAAGTTTAATAGAGAGAAGTCTTTCACACAAGATGTCAAAAAAAAAATACACCAATCAAAATATAAACGTAGCAAGAGAAAGAAAAAAGGGATTTAGACTATAAGTAGTGAGAGGTACCCTATAAAGATTTCAAGATTTGAGCTCTGAATACTAACGGTGTGATTTTGAGAAATTCTTACAATTTTCCTTCTAGAGATATAAGTGTTTAATTATGATCACTTTGTGTGGAAAATGCATTTTAATGATTATTAGGAACCCACTTGTGTGAAAATACCTTGGGGTTGGAGAGAAGAGCATAAAGAATGATTTTACACGAGAGATGTGAGGAAAAACTGATCACACAAGGATTGAGATTATGATTAAATCAACAACTCTTAATTGGTTGTGTTCTAGTATAGGTGTGAGTTCAGTGTTGGCTAATCACACACACACGAAGTCGAGCATTGGATAAGTAAAAAAAATTATTTTTGATGTTGTTTGGATCTTTCTAAAGTATTATTTTAATTCGAACATGAGGCACATGGTAAGCCATTTATCGTTGGATTTGTTCTGGGAGATTTGTTTATGTCAGTGTTATGGTTTATTTCCTAAGTTTTGTTGTATTTTGTTTTGTTCGAGGACGGACAAAAGCTTTAGTTTGGGAGTATTTGATAAGTGCATTTTTGTGCACTTATTCGGGGCCATTTTACTAAGCTTTTGTGTCGTTTTATTATTGCATTTTACTTAACTTAGGTAATTTTTATCTTATTTCAGTTTTGGACTTGTTTCGAAACTATTGGAAAAGAAATAATGATAAATGAGCTAATTGATGGAATTTTGGGGACCAACATGCATTTGGGGAAAAGTTGAAGCACTATAATTGAAGTAATGTCATGAGGAGGGCCAAGATGGAAGAAAGAATGAAAAAATGGCAAAAAAGAAAAGTGGTGAAAATTTAACCTGAGCAACCGACCATTTATTTTGCCTGGGCGGCCGCTCAACTTTAAAACTATCAACAGAAGCAAAAAAGTTAGCCTGGGCGGCTGCCCCATTTTGTACTGGGCGCTCGCCCAGGCCATTTCGGGAAAAAAATTCTAGTTTCCTAATTCGACTCCAACTCTTATGGAAACGAATTTTAGGGGATATTTTAAAACCCTGGGGCCGTCCAAAAGAGGAGGGGAGACATTACAACACAAAGAGAACCCTAGAATACATCAAGAAAAAGATTTTGGGGCAAGGATTTCAAGAAAAACTACAAGAATTCTTAGATTTGAAGCAAAACTGTGATTTTGGTGATGTCTTCTCTTACTTTAATTTTGTATTTTCTTAGTTTCTCCATGTTAGGCTAGATCTATTTGTGCTAGAAGATCGATAAACTTTGTTATGTAACTTTGAATTTTAGTTTTACAATTATTGACAATTAAAACATGTTTTGAGGTTTGAATGACTTTTATTCACTTATTTGTTTCCACAATTATTATGAATGTGATTGTGTGAGTGTAGTGGTCTATTTCATGCATTCGAGATAAGGGGAATAGACTTAACGAGGTATTAGTCATCGTAAGGTCCGATAGGGGATAGAGATATACCTCTATGCTTTGCGTAAATCTTTAAGTGATCATAAAAATACATGCATTCTTCTGAATTTACTTTCATCATAGAGATATAGTCGGGTGATTTACATGAATATGTCCAGCAATTCTCGAGAGAGATTGTTGGATAGGTTAGGATAATTGATTTTTCAAAATGTCAAGCATGTTGTAGAACTAGATTCAAAGGCGAACATTGCAAGAGGATTCGTGATTCTAGTACTCGTTTGTTATTCATAAGAAACATTCACTTCGCATTCTAACTTTTAATTGCATTTAGTTAGTTGGTAAAATTTAGTTAAGTTGCATATATAATCTTTGTTTAGTTACAAATCTTTATAATCATCTCAAAAAATCTATAAATTCGGTTAAGGTTTGGGTAGTTAAAATCAAACGAATTCAATCTTTGTGGGAACGATATCTAAAATTCTCAATTCCACTTTATTACTTGTTACGAACCGTACACTTGCGGTGATTTAAAACGAACAATTATTTTTCGTGAATACTCAACAAGTTAAAATTGGAACAGCCTGACACATCAGGCCATGCCAATGTAAATAACAATGGTTAAATCATCTAACTTTAAAAGGTTATCACCACGTCTTTCCACCATCTATTAAGAAAACAATTCCAATTGTCGATGAAAAAATCTCATATGGCAAATGGAAATCCAACCTGATAAGTTGACAGCGTGAAATCTGTCTAAATCAGTCAAATGTCATCAAAATGCGATTTTCCATGAAACTTGAAACATGAAATATGAGAATTAAGTGTTCACGTTGTTAAGGGTATTGCACGCGTGTTATGATTCTATATATCACGCGTATATTGTATTAAAGTTTTACTAACTAAAGAGCTCACTACAACAAAAAGAGCTTTTTACGGCATATGCTTACGGCGTGCAACTAACGCGTGCCGTAAAAATAGATTTTTTACGGCGTGCAAAAAATGTGTGCCATAAATGATCAATTGCATAAAGTATTTACGGCGTACATTTTTTGCACGCCGTAAAATTGGACAATGTACGGCATGCATTTAAAGCATGTCGTTTTTTCTTGAAACTAGATTATTTACGGCGTGCATTTGTGCACGCCGTAAAAACCTAATTTGATTATTTACGCCGATGCACGCCGTAAAAACCTAACAAGATTATTTACGGCATACAAGATGCACGCCGTAAAAAAAGGGGAAAAATGTAAATGGGCCAAACAATCCGGCCCTGATAGAAACAACCCTTCAATCTCTAATGAATTGAACACCAAGTTAAACACAAAATTCAGAAGGTAGACGCCCTGCATCTCGCACACAAATTGGAACACCAAGGTTGCATCTCTCACTCCCGGCATCCACTCGCACGTCCCATGTTGGCTGTTGATGCCAGTGGTGCCTTGGTCTGAAGACTAAATAGTAGCAGCATTTTCGGTTTATCCACCACGCAAAGGAAATTTTGAGGTAAGAAATTCCTTTTGAGTTTGGACAGGTTACATGAATTCTTTTGTAATGCAAATGATCGTTTTCTGCTTTTACTTGATTTGGGTTTTTGTTTTTATCCCTAATTTGTGCAATTTCTTTTATTTCTTATCTGTGGTGCATTTTTTCTTTTCTTGTTATGTGGTTATTCGCAATCTGCAGTGTATTAGAAGACGCGGCGTATTAGAAGACACGTAAGTCTCATATTGGTCCTTCATAACTCAACAATTTAGACTACCAGGATACTCAAAATGATAGAATGCTTCATAATAAACCAAACAGTCGTAATGAGATTGTGAAATTGAAATGATTAACTTATCTATTTGCAAAAATCTCCACTACCAAACAGATTGTCAGTAACTCGGTGAGTATATATTCTTTTCTGACCAATGTGCAGCTTATTATTAAGTTGGGAACCCTTAGCAGTGGCTTCTTAATCTACTTATTGATCTCTCCTCACTTTCTAAACCTGATTGTAGAATCGTGAACCTATAAACTTATTTGTAGGGAAAATAATGAGTAAATTGACCGGACCCAAGCCCACATCACCAAGCCCAAGTGAGGTTCCAACCCAAAACCAATTGGCATGGGTGGAGTAGCCCACTTGGGTTATATGGTGGATTTCTTTTCTTTTCCCAACCGATGTGGGACTTCTTGTTTGCTCCCAACAATCCTCCCCTCAAACGAAGGACCACATCATTGTGGCCTCCCCTCAAACGATAATCCATTCGCCCATCATCTTGTACCGCCGTTATTACCGTCGCCCTCGACCAAACGGGACCCGCCGCCTAACCACCCATGTTAGGAAGACTTTCGACACAAGGCACCTCAAACGCGAATAATTTTTTAGCCCGATCGTCACCATGCTTTCTACTACGTTCCTCCGACCCTGGGCTCTGATACCAGTTGTAGGGAAAATAATGAGTAAATTGACCGGACCCAAGCCCACATCACCAAGCCCAAGTGAGGTTCCAACCCAAAATCAATTGGCAATGGGTGGAGTAGCCCACTTGGGTTATATGGTGGATTTCTTTTCTTTTCCCAACCGATGTGGGACTTCTTGTTTGCTCCCAACATTTTTCATGGTTGTTCTTCTAGGAAAGTAGCTTCGCATAGGAAAGTAGAAACTTTCCAGAAGGATTGTCTGTCAATGCTGTTTTCAAATGCATTTTTCAAATGCATATAATGCACATCGATGTTGTGGGTTGCAAACAATTCTTTAACGTAGTACTGCTTCTGACAAATAAATGCAATAAATAACTATGCACAAATTTGCCATCATCTGTCACTGCTAAACAAGTTCACTCCATTACTTGTACTTGACAATATTTTGCCCGTGCAGGTCCAGATGGTCTTTTTGTGACAAAGCATCACTATTCTTTCCAGTTGGACAGACGTGAAGACTCGAAGAGTAATGGTGGTTTAGTTCATTCCATCTCTCATTCTTGCATATTCCATTGAGATTCTATTGTTATGTTCTTTCTGAGCTACAGAACCACTATTGTCATCGGGGATGTGGTTAGAATGCTAACTTTCCAAGGGGATTTTGCTCTCCTGTATCTCATGTCAATCTAGTATTCTTAAAATAAGTGTAGTTTCTATTGAAAATAAACTTTAGATAAATTTGCCCCTTCTCTAGAACTCGAGTAGTTTAAGCATTTAGATGAAGCCATTTAACACGGTATGAAGATGAGCCAAAGTAAAGCAATCATGAGTTGAAATTTTTTTGAATCTCTTGTTAATTTTATAATTTGGTTAACAAATATATAAAACTACAAGCTAAAAAAATGGCAATCTTTAGAATAATATGTTATCATGGTGACAAATTTGAGAATGTTGAGACAGTATGTATGCCAAAAATTCTTTCAAATGGAAAAGCGCAAGCTAATGATCACTGGAATAATCCAAAATCACATTGCAAAATAGTAATCCATACAAATTTTAGAATCATAAACACTGACCTAAATAAATGGCTCTGATACATTAAAATGATTGAATAGCTAGACGAATTGCTATTCAGACAAAAGTATATCTGTTGGAATATAAAGCCCAAATCAGCCCAACAGTCAAGCAGCCCAACAGCAAGTCCAGGCAGCCTCACCAACTTACCAGCATGTGCAACATCAGAACACGTTCATCAGCAACAGAATTTAGCTTATGCTTCCAGCTTTCTTCTAGTTTCTTCTAGTCTCTTCCTTTGTTTGTTAGATTGTTAGTTTGTTAGATAATTGGTTGCAATGTATTTTCCTTAAGTTGAATGAATGTGAAGTTCTTCTTCTTCCCTGCTTATCAGCAGGTTTACTTCTATCCGGTTCTGGCTCTATAATTTTAGCTTCCTTTTCCTTGATTATAAGATGCTATATCGACACTATGCACGTCACATATTTAAGCCACGTGATGATTTACCAACAGAAATAAGAGTTCACATAATTCTGTGATTGGTAAAAGAAAGCAAAAAAAAAGAATATAAAGCAAAATACTCCGTGATTACAAATCATCGACTGAGAAAATATTATAAATGTCACTTGGCAACTGCATCATGGCTGTTAACTTCGGTTCCAGAGTCTGGAAGAGTTCCCAGGTCGGTGCGAGCTTCTTTCTCTTCTTGAGGAAGTGAAGAGCTGGAGGAATCTTTTTCATCATGCGCACCAGAATCAGCATTTTCAGTTGAGCCTGGAGATGCCTCCTCATTTGATGAGCCTGAAGTATCCGAGGAATCTTCAGATGTATTTTGGCCTGAATCTGTACCATCACTACCCTTATTATTATCAGCCTTCTGTTGTTCGCCTGAGTTATTATTACTCTCACTCCCAGCTAAAGTTTCAGAATTATTCCCCGTGCCTTCAGCTGTCTTCGTATCTCCACTTTGCCCATCAGATACAACAAATTCTGTGTTATCAGAAGAACCTTTTGAATTTCCATTCGCCAAGCTCACTTTCTCAGTTGTTGAGGTTTGAGTTGAATCTGAATCTGATTTCTCATTCTCAGTATCACTTTTCACAGTTTGCTCGTTCAGAACAGCCTGTATCCCATCTTCGTGAGGAATAACATTCTGCGGAGTTTCACTTTCGTTTCGAATGGAATCAGGGGTAGAGTTATCATTAACTTGACCTCGTTCCTTAACTTCAGATGTTCCTGCTGAAGAATTAGGGTTATGCCCCGACTCTACGTGTTCATCACTCGTGCCTTCAGTGGCCACCACATTAGAAGAATTATCGTTCTCGGTTTTCCCAGTATCTTGGTCATTTGATCCCACTTCATTCTCATTTCCAATGGTTAACTCAGAATTATTATTCTTATTTTCCTGTAACTCATTTTGTTCCGTGTTTTTGGATTTCTCCTCCCCACTCAAATTAACATTACTAGCATACTTTGTTTTGGTTACATTTTGAGAATTCTGAACCTCATCACCAGAGACGTTTTCTCCCTTTGAATTCTCCTCTTTCACCTCATTAGTCTCGTCAGTTCTCTCATGAGTCTCACCCTCAGACGAATCTAATTTTTCAGTTCCACCTTCTTTTAACTCCTCCGCTTTGTTGTTTCCTTCCATGCCTTTACTACCTTGTCCATTGTCCCCTCCATTTCTCTCTTCTGTTCCTTTATCTTCAATTTTATTCTTCTCGTCTTGTATAAATCCCTTATCTTCAGTCCCATTCTGTGTTTCTTCACTTGCTTTCTCCCCCTTTCTCTCATTCGATTCCTCTATTTCTTCCTCTCTCTTCTCTCTGCTCTCCCTCTCTTCCTTTATCTCTTCATTTTCTATCTTTCCACCACTCTCTTCTTTAACATCGGTTTCTGCATCCTCTTTCTCCCGATTTCCCTTTTCTTCATTATTCACCTCTTCATTTTCATTACTCTTGCCCTTCTCTTCTTTCGTATCCTGTTCACCACTCTCCTCCTCTCCATCTTCTTTGTCTTCTTTTTCACTTCTCTCTTCAACTTGTTCTTCACTGCTTCTTTCGCTTCCTTCTTCCCTAGTGTCCTTCTCTTCAGTGTCTTTCCTGTTGCCATCTTCAGCCTCGTTATTTTCCTTCTCCCCGTCCAAATCTTCTTTTACTTGCTCGGTTTCCTCCTCTGGCTTCTTTTCTCCATCCACAAAAGTGTCTCTATTCTCACCTTCCTCTTCTATTTTTTCTTGATTTTGCCCTTGATCATCTGGCTTGTTTTCATCATCCAAGTGTGTCCTTTCCTCTTGTTGCTTTTCTTTCTGTTTGTCGTCTTCAATATCTGTTTCTTCATTCTGAGGTTGGAGATCCTTTCTCCCTAACTTGATGATATCGTTTCCATCCTTTACCTTCTCGGAAATTCTCGTTGTTTCTTCGTATGACGCCTTCTTGCTACGGGAGTTCTGCACTTGATAAAGCAGCCAAATGCAAATTCCAAGTACTACACATAATTGGAGAACATGCTTCAGCTTAAATCCTTTATTTCTCTGGTTCCTACGTGGTGATTGCTTAACCATGATGGTTTTCCTTAAATCTTATCTTGTATACGAGGTTGAATTCGGAAGCTCGAAATTCCAAATGTTCAACTTCTATCAAATAAAGAGATAAAAAGGTCGACAACAATTCTGTATGAGAAATTCGAAATTCAAAAGTAATTCGCTAGAGTAACTATACATCTCATTTCTCTCTGAGAAATTAGCCTAAGAATAACAAGGCTTATTGAAAATACAGTTGTCACTATACTGTTAAGTAACCAGCGATCTTAAAATTAGTAAAGGAATAAACTCAGATCAAATCACCTTCAGTAAAATCAGAGGAAAAAACAAAAACAGGAGAGAAAAATGATTTCAATCTTTGATCAAAGGGAAAACAAATCTTGCTGTCTCAAACTCAAGTGACAAATCTTGCCGAGGTAAACTAACTGTTTTAGGTAATTACAAGAAAATGATAAAGAATGCCACAGACTGATGATATTATCATAGCCACATTTCCTAGCTAGTTCAACAGTTGCGTATGATTCAACATGCATTTCCAAGAAAATACTAATATTCCCGTTGTAACCAAATTATTAACTCAATTACAAGAAACCTCACTTCAATTTGACAAAGAAAATTTCCAAACAAGAACCAGATCACAAGTTTTTAACAATTCCAAATCCCATCGACCCGTATGAAATAAATGATTAAAATGAAAAAGGTAATAATTAATGACTGAAAAACAGAGGAAACAATAAAAAACCAAAGCAGATCTGCACTTCTTTTAACCTATATTGCACAGTTAAGGCACACACATGAATTCTTGGCAATGTCAAAAGGATTTTAGTAATGTCTAGAAATAAAAAAGCATACCTTATTCCCCAGGTAGATCGATCCCAGTTAACTTGATGCAAAAGTAGGCTTTTTATAATGAAATTCTTGACTTATGATTAGTTTCCAAGAAATGGTGAACACACCTATAACTTACAATGCAGTTTGCTTAAATACAGTAAGCAATTGGAAAGTTCTTGAAATGAAAGGATATGGGCTGGTGGGTGTGAAGTAGATTGTCCAAAGGTTAAATGAAACTTTCAAAATGGTTCAATATCTGATAGATCTGAAATCTTTATCATGTAATGGAGATGTAAAATATTATGTATATAGTGCACTTTGTGGAGAGTATACACGTCGGGTTTTCAACCATTTCTTGCCATTTCAATGCTGTCGGTGCTTTTATCTAATGATTAATTACATTTTCAACGCCATTATTGGAGAAGTTAAAATACTCTATAGATCTGTTTGATCATTCGTTCACTCGAGTCTTGTGCCATTTAAAACAAGGTTTTGACAAGTAACCACATCATGTTTAGTTGAACTTTGGGACACTTACACAAAGGAAGGGATGAGTGATTTTACAAATACTCACAATACAAGGGGTTGGGTTTTTTTTTTTTTTTTTTCATTTTTTATTCTGGTGGGCCCCACACATGTGAGAGGGTGAAAACTTCTTCTGTACATTTGGAATAATCCTGTTTAGTTTAGTTGTTACAAGTGACTACGAAATTGAAATCTTCTTTTTTTAAAAAAAAAAGAGTGAAATTTTGAACGTCTTATCTTAATTTTATAAAATAAACAGTGGGTTTGTACTTTTTACATTTTTGGATATTCATATTTTCTATTTGTATTTTGTACACTTATCTAAACTATTAAATAAAATCAATTATAATTAATTTTGATGACTTGTGGCTTAATTAGATGTAAATTTTATTTGTTAGGTAAAACTCGAGACACATTGATAGAAATGAACGAAAAAAGCCGAAAATGAAAGAAATTCAAAGTTCGGAGATCAAAGTGTAAACAGTCAATAGTTGATTCGGACCATAAAATGATGATTGAAGATCACAGGGGATCAATTGGAGGTCAAATGAGTGAAATATAGTTAAAGTATTTTCACAAATCAATTTCCAACCGAAAAAGCTGTGCTTCGAATTTTCAATCTCATATTGAGACCAATTTTTCGGGTAGCAAATGTTCAAATTGGAAAATTACTATTTCTAAAACAGTATTATCCCCTTGAATTATCGTTCCAATGCATATTTAATCACTTCAATCGGATATTGAGAGAAAACTTCATGACCAAAATATCAAAAATTGCTCATATACGAAACGACACGAACAGGCGCGCACTCGAGATAGCAATTTCATGACCCAGAACAATTCAGCATGCTTACACGTGCACCCGCCATGGGCAAATTCTCTACTATGAGTTAATTTCTTTTTTTTTATTCAAATTCTTATTGTTAAAAACTTTGTGATGATTTTTTGATCTAAATTCGTTCCTTATAAATACGGAACTTCGAATAAACACTGAGTGGACTCTCTTTAACCTCTAAATACACAATAATATTATAAAATTCATCAAGAACAAAATATCAATTCACCACTTTTGAGAAAGAAGATCAAACCTTAGCAAAGAATTGAAGGTCAATTACATCAAGAAATTGAAGATTAAACATTGGACTTGAAGATCAACATCTTTTGCATTATTTCATGATCCGGATGATATTTTTCTGTTATTCTTTTTGTAATTTATTTAAAATCATGCTAGACTAGATCTTTTTTTGTATTGGATGAAGGTGAACACTATTGTTTATTTATTTTAATTCAAAATTAGTAGTTTGTATTTTTTGATCAATTTTGCATACTCATTACATTATTTATTTGCTTGATCGCTAATTAGATAGTTAATTGCTTGTTGTAGTGTTGGAAGAGTCCCGATAAGTTTAGAATGAGACAAAATTAACATATATGTAATAGATGTTATGAATAATATTTATCACGTATGCAATCATATAAATAATCTAAAATTTAACACATTATCGTCATTCGAGTTCGAATTAGGAATATATTCGGGTCATGGTTAAGATATATTTAATTTGTTTTAAAAAAGAAAATTATATATCATAACTTTATCAGTTGTCAGAACATATTAATTGAGTTAGATTACAAATCTAAGTTGAAATAGATAGCAATAAGTGGACTCTAAAGTCAGTACAATCATCTATAATTTGATACAAAAATATTTTTTTATTGCTTTCTTAGATAATTTAACATGAAATCAAATCAAAATCAATTTTTTGTTATATAATTCGAATTCCATAAAAAATTAGTAAACTTGAATTGAAATTTATCCCCGTGGAACGATAACTCTTCTCATTATATCTATTACTTGCCAATGATTCCGTACGCTCGTGAAATTTTACCGAACATTTATCGTGAGTGCATTTAATAAAATTGTAAGTTTTCATGTTCTGCTATTCATATTATATTAAATACTTTAGCTATTGAAATTTAAAAATATAGAATAATGATATCTAATAGTTATGCTTGAACACCAATTTAAGCATGTGATGGGTCATAATAAATGAGTCATAAATTCTTGTGTTTAATTGAATCTATAATTTTATGACATGAATGGTATCACGTAAACTAGTCTTAAACACCAGTTAGGTCTTTAAGTAATATGACTAATTTAGATGACCATCGAATACAAATAAAATGTGATCCAGTACTTGATCAAAGAGTTTTCAATACTCTTTCAGTATCTCAAATAGCTGCTGTATGGATTGAAGATAATGAAAATACAAATATTTGTGTTAGCGATATTATTATCTACGACCATTCTGGTAATTCACATAGAGTTCATTATTATTATTATGGTTGTTATGACATTTTGCAATACGCTTTACCTTTTTCATTTGGAGAATTTGGTTGGCATGAAGGTCTTAAGAGATGCAAAAAGCATTTTTTTGAAATTCAAAGTTCACCTATTTTTGGTAGCACAATGAATTCTGCAATAGAAATTATTGAAAAAGAAGCTACATGTTTGCTAATACACTTTGTAATACTCTTTTGCTTTTATATAAAGTTAAATATTCTAAATTAATGCATCATGCATTCTCCTACTTTCTACACAGTGCTTAATGGAAGAAAGAATCGATGTCAAGTTTCTTACCGTGAATACTATTCATACAAGTTACAAATTATAGATTCTGGTAAGTATGTTTTACTTCATGCTGGTAGACTTTTTCAACAATATGTTGTAGACATGTATGTTAAAATTGAAACGGCTAGATTAGATTATTTTCGTAACAATCAAAAACAAATTAGAACTGAACTTTATCAAGGTATTATAGATAGTGTTGAAAAGATACTGTTAGCATTTGTGAGTAGACAGTATCTTTCCAAATGCTACAGTGGACATGTGTTGTACATTGAGAATTGATTACTCACTGTGGGATCTGTAGGAATGATTTGTGGTTGTGGGTAGATGATGCTCCATGGGTTTTAATAGGTACATTTTGTCCTACTAGAGGGATGTAGAAATTTTAACTAGTAGCATGCACTAAAACAAGGGTTTTGTGAATCAGAATTCCTTTTTCCCTGTATGTGCTTCAACTTTTCATGATGTCTGTCGACATCTATGCTTTAAAACATTCTTCTCAATCAGAAATCTTGGATTATGGGACATGAAATTGTTTGCTACTTACACCCTTTTGTTGTTTGCTTTTTCCGTAAAATGGTTAATATTCAGAGCATTCATAGATCATTAGCTTAGAAATTTCGATTAATGGAATCTTGCAGGACTTTAGTACTATTTTTTTTTTTTTTTAAACTGTTCTCTATTTTTTTCTGAGATGCGAAATGATGAAACAAGGTCATTTTAAGAAGCTAGAGAACATTGAATTCTTTGTAAATTCGTCTTGCTAGAGTAAATCTTTTTTCTAAATTTGAAGAACATGCAATTTAAACAAAACGTCGTCATCAAATTTACCTGTATCTCATCGACATTTTGAAATCAAGTAGTAATCAATTGTAAAGTGCCATTAGTGTAGTCAGTAGATGGTAATCGTTTATTTACTTTTCCATAATAAACACAATCTCCATCCATGTAGAGTTTTTCTATAAAGTTTTTTCTTGTACTCACAGCTTTATCCTTTGCAGACAGAGCTGGACCTAGATGGATAAGAAATGGTAAAACCTCCCATGAACTCTTATAACTGATATTAAGATTAGAATCGAGGAATCGGATCTGACAGATCGAGGTTGCTTTGTCTGAATGATTCCTTGTGTCTTTTCACTTCTTCTCAAAGTTACCACTTTTTGTTTAATTAACGATGTTATGTGCTGAGTAATTAGTAACTACATGATATAAATAACATAATACACGTTATTGATTCCATCAGACCCAATTATATTCATTCAAAACTGGTCGATTTTATGAAAATTGACAATCTGATTTGATTAAATTGAAATAAAGTTGATGCTACATTAAAAATATTGTTTTTTATGCACATACACACAAGATGCTAAGCAATGATAAATGGAGACAGTAGACCTCGGCTAACACTTGAGATGTCTCCTTGTTCAAGAGTCTAAACAAGTAGCGCATGTCACCAATATAGCCCCAGTTTGGTTGGGATTAAAATCTTGATTTTAATTAAAGTTAACGTTAATAATTAATTATAATCATATATTTTATGAGATCTACAACTTTTCAAATATATATTTCATCAATTTTTATCGAAATCTACTGAAAGTATGATTTTAACTCCACCAAAACAGCGGCATAATGACATGCAGTTATCACTGTCTATTAACCCAGGATGACAGATTGCTTTAGTAAGCAAATCAACTCCCTGCTGATCATCAGATTGGTGTATGAATCACTGCTTTACTTTATCAAATCCCATAGATTGTTTGTAACTAACGCCTTAACTTTTCAGAAAGGACAAGTCTGGGAAAGACTTTAACGGTGCCTGCAGTGAGAAAGTATCCAATACATACAGAAATGTACATCATCAACTTTTTAACAGTTTAACTCATGAGTTACCACTGCCAGATTTGTTTATCTTGTATGGGATAATTAATGCGCTAGCAACTTCGAATAAATCGCATTTACTCTGTGGTACATAGCAGAATCTCTGCTACAGTACCAGTATCACAAGACCTCAGAAATGTATATAATTAATGCATGCAGTTATGATAACAGTAATAAATAATGGGAAATTCTTCAACAAAAGAAACAGTAATTTCTTTCCCAGAAAATAGAGACTTAAAAAGAATAAGAAGAGTTGATTAATACAATATTAATTATCATTTGGACCATACATACAGGATAATATAATATTATGATCAGATTACGGGTTGAAAATGAGGCTTCCACATTTGCATTTCCAGCTCATGGGCTTGTAGTTGGAATTATCATCTGATCTAGCATAGCGAATGGTTGAAGCCGCGATGGAATTCTTGATTTCGTTTCTTGTTTGAGGGTTTGTGGGCACCTGAATGGCTTCACATTGCTCACAAGAACTGCACCTCCTCTTGCACCGTGGCGGCCTTGAACCGATTTGTGATGCCTTCTCTTCGCTTATTGTCTACCCAATCAAGCAATATTCAAGAATTCATTTTTATGAAGTTCATACACACAAAAAACACAAATTGATGTAAAAAGAGTTAACCAGACGTCCAAAACTTACCTGGGAATTGTCGATCCTCTGTACTAATTTTCTACCTGCCAGCATGAAAAGAAACAAACTTTTATCTTTTAATTATCATTTAGTGAAGAAAAGTTTTGTCTTTAATTTTAATTTACCTTCTGCGCCTCTGAATATTCTTATCTGTGATGAGCTCGAAATTAGGAGAAAGAGAAAATAAATGGCTAAAAGGTGAAGTCTATGGCCACACACAAGATTGTGACTGCAACCCATTTCTGAGAAAGATAGGTTTATCTTGTGAAGTCAAGAAATCGAGAGAAAATAATGGAGGAGGTTATAGTGGAAAAAACTTGCTAGTACGTAAGCTAGAAAACTGTGTGGTGACTGAGATGTGAATTATAAGCAGATGTGCAGAGCAAAAAAGAATCAGCGATTGACAAAATAATCATTTTGCAAAATTGTCATGCTGTCAATATATGTATGCGTTTTTATCATATTTTTAGAGGGGTGTTGAGATGATTGAACCTGGAAGGACAAAAGAGTGTAGCAGAAGGTTAAAAGGTAAGAAGGGAAAAGAGCTCCGATAAGGGAAGAAAACTGACGTATAATGGAAGAAAGAGAAAACCCACAAACTGGGGGAATTTGAGAAATGAGAAATAGACAGCAAGAAGCCATTTAAATGGACTAAACAGATATATGAATACAGCTGGTTCATTTTTCGGGTTACCATTTTTCCTTTTATATTTGTTTCGTTACAGAATCCCACTTTTCATTTCATCTTTCTCAGTTCTCCTTTGGGATTTTCAAGATATGTCTCCATTTACACTGCGGTTTAATTAGTGCAAGCTTTTGTGCATGTTTAGCTACAACTCAAGAAATTGAGTAATATAATTCATGTAGAGTTTAATGATCATAGTAATAAAGTTACATTATTCAATAATCTAAATATATTTTTATTCACCTGAAGAATGTGATGGTAACCCCACTATCACATAAATCGAGAATGAATAATATTTTTCTAAGAAAATTAATTACAAGTAATTTATAATTAAGTAATTAAGTGTTGTAGGGGATCGCCACCACTTATCAAATTGATCGATGCCTACATGAAATTCCTCTTTTCATCGTTTAGATCATTGCTACCCTACAAGTTCGGGATTTTCTAAATAAGAAAATACAACACAAAATTATTAGATAATCGATTCAAAAAATACTAACAATTACTCATTATTAAGATCGAAATAAATGTGAAATTCACACTTGTAAAAGAGTATTGTATAAAAATATCCGAAAATTAAGTATATGCATATGTTGAATATAACCAGGCAATTCTGCCAAAATATGACCTTTTCCAGTTTTGGGCCTAGTTCAAAGTGGCTAGACTATCGTACACAAATTGACGCGAATGGCACTAAAACAGAACAAACTTTCAGCACTCTTTCTAATACTTACACTTCTGCCTTCCAACATTCCAAAATGAACCACAAGTAACACAAGTTACAAATTTTCAATTTTTATTTTTTAGTCATCATTGAGGATACAGTGACTTTTTTATTTTATTCGGAAATGAAACTTTCACAACGTCAACTATTTTTTTCCGTGGCAGAGGATTATCGTGCGCACAAGATGATTAGAATTTGACGATGAAACAAGATTTTAATTTATTCAACCATGATAGAATTGGCATAAGATGGTTTTCACTTTTCAGACCCCTACACGAGTCATCAGTGGTCCAAAACACACAGACGGGTGGGGGGTCTGATTCAAGTCTAATTAAAGTCCATCTTCTACGCATAGCATAGCTGATGTTGACATTCTACCTTTCCAATTGTCCCAACCAATTAAACATGTAAGACATTTTTATTTTATTAAAGTTCTTGGTTGAAATCACTACTATATTAAAAAGGAGGATGGTTAAATTACTGTTCATTTGTGCAACCTCCATTTCACACTGAAACTGGTTCTCCACTATTGACGATCCGATTTCCTACTGTGATCCCTCAATATCTAGCCATCTTTGTTGACTAATTAAAAGGGAGGATGATCAAATCACTGTTCATTTGTGCACCCTCCATTTCACACTGAAATTGGTTCTCCAATATTCACGATCTGGTTTTGCTACAGTGATCCCTCAATATCTAGTAATCTTGAGCATTGCTAAGGGTACATCACCCCATACATAAGGGTCACCACCCCTCTCACATGGGGGGTGGGACCCGCTCGAATAAAAAATATTATTTCAATGGGTCTCACCCCTCATATGAGGGAGGTGCATACCCTTATGTACAATTCTTGATGTATAATTAGAATAATTCAGTAATCTTTGTTGACTAATTGGTATATATTTTCTTCATCTTCAGCCATCCAATTGCAATTGATATTTTATAAATATCTTCTACTCAAACAATTGCAGATCATCGATTTCAATCTCCTCTACACCAACCCGACAAAGAATACTAGTGATTCCTCACTTATGTTGAACAATGGAGAAACAATCTCAATTTTTTATTGGAATACTGTTTCTGAAAAAATTAATAAAAGTCTCCAAGAGTGCAGCCAAATAACATTGGCAGAAATGGCGACCAACTGCAAATTAGGTCGGACAACATATAGAGTAAGAAGAAAAAAACTAATGAATTGAAGGTGTTATTTTTTACAGAAAAAAATGAGGGAAAAGCTAATGAATGCAAAAAAAAAAAACATAAAAATAAAAATACCGTGTCTCCACACAATAGGAAACACGGCACTTCGTATCTCCGTATTGTGCAGAGACAAGACTCCAAGAGTGCAGCCAAATAACATTAGCAAAAATGGCGACCAACTGCAAATTGGGTTGGACAACATATAGAGTAAGAAGAAAAAACTAATGAATTGAAGGTGTTATTTTTAACAGAAAATGAAAATGAGAGAAAAGCTAATGAATGCAAAAAAAAAAAAAAAAATACCGTATCTATGCACAATACGAAGACACAGAGTGCCCCATGTCTCCGCATAGCTCTTTGTCTCCGTACACGGTCTCCTTTTTTTAAAATTTCTTGTTTTTTTTGTCAAAAAATTCTACTTATTTACATTTTACACAAATTATAAATATATTTTTACTTATTAATAATTTAATTCAAAAAATTAGAAAATATTACATTCTATACATACATGAAATTCAAAATTCCTTTCGAGGGTATTGCCACCTTGACTCCCACCTGGTAGGTCGATCCCCTTCGTGGGCATCCCACAAAAGGCGCTGCCCCCTTAACCTGCAATCATGTCGTATGCTTTCAAAAGTTTCGTTTACTTTATCTTCTCTGCTCCACCTTCATAACGAATGTGTTGTTGATTAATTATAATATAAACTAGCGAAGTTTTTTTTTTTTGTTAAATCATTACCATATGTGCTAGTAAATTTCAAATGTTTTTGTGAACTTAATTCGGGAATTTTTACTATGAATTGAGACATATGATCCTCTTAATAACAAGGAGCACACATTCATGGTCAAAATTGTTCGTGATCATAGCAGGTTAAAAGTACGGATTCTTTAACCATTCACATGTAGCACTTTTTGTTCCTTGAAGTAATATTTCAATTATAAAACCAGTAATGCCTTAGTCGATTACTTTTGGTGACATCATCTTTCACTTCTCCCTATAAGACTTACAACGACTAATATTACTTTTTCATCTTTATACTTTTCATCTATTATTGTCATTAAATAAAGTATATCACTAATTTCTATGCACATAATAGAAACTCTTTTCCATTTCTGTAGAGATCAACTGAAGCTCAGAACTTCAAGGATTATGAGATAATATTTTTCATTATTAAATTTTGTTAGATAAAAACTTACTGACCTTTCACAATACCATTACTATGATACACTAATATTACCTTAAAAATACCAAAACCCGTACATTGTACAGGTGTACAACTAGTACTTTTAAAAAGAAGCGATATTAATATCATATAAATTGCTTACCCGTCAGACAATATCAAAGACACTTTTTTCACGTTTCAAAAATATGACTAGCATCTCATATTTCTAGAATTGAGTATGACGTACAACATCTGATCACTTTTTGGGTTATATATAATCTAAAATGAGGTCGATATGTCGAATATGTCCTTGCAAAGAAAAAATATTTTTTTCTACAATTAGTTACAATTTCATTTTATTAACAACCTTAGTTTTAACAAGAAGTTGTTTAACCTAAGTTTTAAATGAAAAAATAAACTCAACCCTCACACGAAGTGCTTGTTAAAGATGAAAATTGAAAGGAAAAGACTAAACATACAGAACTATTCCCTTACAGAAGATTTACAGAAACAAAATCTTCCTAAAATACCCTTTTCATACAATTTGCAACTAGGAATCACTATAAAAATATAAAACCTTCAATTTAGTCCTAAAAAATTTTATGGATCTATAAAAATAAAAGAAAACCTTAATTCCGCCTGCGCACTCCGGTATAATTGGTATCAGAGCCTTGTTAGATCATGGAAATTGAAATAATTAAAAATAATTGGTACTATATACTAAGAGAAAAAGATGGTTTAAGTTATATGATAGAACCTCTATCTAAGAAATTAAAAATATTAATATTAATTATAACAAAAGAGTTACCAATAAAAACAAGAAAACAAATATTAGAAAAACTAATATTAGGATATATAAGAGATGAATATTTATACCAAAAGATAATGATAGAATTTGAAAAAGAAGAAGTAGAATTTTATTGTAAAGAAATGTATGAACCTGATAAATATTACGAATCTAAATATTATGAACCAAAAGTAATGATGAACATAGTTGATGA
This sequence comes from Fraxinus americana, assembly GCA_035079005.1. Lineage (NCBI taxonomy): Eukaryota > Viridiplantae > Streptophyta > Magnoliopsida > Lamiales > Oleaceae > Fraxinus > Fraxinus americana. Next base: position 33,100,098 of record CM068712.1, read on the forward strand.
AGAAAATATAATTGAAGAATTTTTGAAAAATGTTGAAAAACATAAAAAACCTAGCTATCCTTACCTACCTAAAATTAGTACAAATGAAAGTTTTGAGGATATACATAAAAGATTAGAAAATCTTGAATATAATTTACAAATAGGAAATGCTCTTCTAGATAAAAAAACTAGAAGGAAAAGATAGGATTATAATTAATCCACCCCAAGATTTTAGAATAATAGGAAAAGATAAAGGGAAAAATCATGAAATAAAACAATACATGATAACAGAAGTAGAAGAATTAGAACAAAAATTCTTAGAATCTACTGGTGAAGAATATGAAGAATATAAAAAACAGTTAGAAGAATTAACTGAAAAAATGGAAAATACAAAAATGAATACTAATCCATCAACTAGTCAAAATATAAAAATAGAGTTCAGTAGTGATGAAGAATATGAAAACTATCCTTATGGTATACCAATACCAAATAAGGAAGGTATTAACCAATATAGGAAAACACAGAAAAGATACACTGGAAATATAAGAAAACAATCCATTAAAGAAATAAACCCAATGAAATCTTACAATGAACCAATCCATACAACTGGAATATGGTTAGATCTAGATTGTGTAGATAAAAATAAGGCCATTGAAACATGGATAAAGAGTACAGACCTAGCTATACAATTTAACAAATGGGAAACATATACAGCCTTTGGATTTATAGAACATACTTTTAGAGGAATTGTATCTGACTGGTGGAGAAAGCTACCAGAGAATATAAAAAAGAATATTAAATATGGAGAAAATACAACTGAAGCAATAGATAACAGGAATGCCTTGAATGAACAAAGTATACAAGAAATTCTTAAAAGAATGGAAAGAATCCTGAGAACAGAATTCTTAGGAAATAGATTCACAATAGATGAAGAAACTAGAAAACAAGAAGAATATAACGAAGGAATGATAGCTATGGAAAATTTAAAGATATGTGATATGTGTGAACTAGAAAGATACACATGCAAGTTTGAAGAAATATATTATATATTAAACCAAGGAAATTATCAAGAAAATAAACTTATATTAAGGTCTTATTTTATGAAATTACCATTTCCATGGGGAATGAAATTATTAAAAGAATATGAAAAACTGTTACCTCTTGGAGAAGAGGATGGAATTAATAAAGATAGTTTAGGATGTAGAATTGAATTTACAAAGAGAATGATAAGTATATGGTGTAGAGAAGCCTTAGAAAATAAGAAAGCATATAAGATGAGAAGAAATTCTCTATGCTGCTATAAAGATATTGGACAAATTGAACAATTTGGATGTTACAAGAAGAAGTATAAGCCATATAAGAAATATAAGAGAAAGTTCAAAAAATATAAGAAGTTTAAGAAAAGATTTTTTAAACCTCATAAAAAATATTTTAAGAAAAGAGATTGGACTAAGAAGCCCAAACCTAAATATATCAAAAAATGTAGATGCTTTATTTGCAATGAAGAAGGACATATTGCTCCTCAATGTCCTAAGAAGAAAGATAAACAAAACATAAAAACTCTTAGAACCTATGAAGAATTCCAAAATGATAGTGACATAGAACCAATTGGAAACTTTGAAGAATTAAGTAGTGAATGCAGTAACATTTATGAATTAGATTCATCATCTTCAGAAGAAGACTCTGAAGAGATAGTATATATGAACCAAGAAATACATGAAATAGAGATAGAAACAACTGAGGAAGTTGAAAATTCAGTAGAAGGTATAAATCAAGAAATTACTTTTGATGTTAGAAAGTACAAAGAAAATATTAGATTTACAAGAAAAAGATGTATTCCACCAAGGATTCTTAGGAATACTACCAAGAATAAATAAAACAATTGTAAGTATGAATTACAAAGAGATATCTGTTAACATAGAAGATACAATGGGAAAAGCAAGAATTCCTATAATTACAAAAGAATGGGTAAAACAAAAGTTATCTAAAATTCCAGAAAATGTAAGAAGTAAACTAAAATGTATTGAGATAGGAGGAATCCAAATAATGGTTAAAGGATTCTTTAGAGAAGGTATGAATATATCAATTGAAATATATTGTATGGACAACAGAATCTTACAAGATCCTGTAGATGCTCTACTAGGAACTATTGTAGGAAATCTAGTCTATCAAAAGATAATATTCACAGTAAAACCAAATTATGCGGTTTCACCGATTGATGAAAATATTGACCAAAGTTTCAATCTATATTATAGGATTGGAAACTTGAAAATGTTAAAGAAAAGTAAGGCTATAAGTATAAGCATAAAATCAATATTTGCTTTTAGTACTAGCCACCATAACAATTTAAGGAAAATAACTGATAATATTATCATACATAAAGATTTTGAGGAGTTGGCCCAATATATACCTCCTAGAAAATACCAAGAACATGAAGTAACAATACCTCAACAAATAATGCTTGATTTTCATAAGCAAGCAAGAGAAATTAATTCTGAAGGAAAATTGATAAGGAGAAATAGTGTGAGTTTAGTAGGAGATGATCTTATTGCAAGATTTCCCTCCAGACAAGATCTTAAGATAAGTCAAGTTAAAAAACTCGGTATTGCTGAGTTGACAAATTCACAATACTATATCAAAACAAGATATATTAACCAAGAAGGATACAAGAAAAATCTTCTTGTCCTTATAGATACTGGAGCAGAACAAAGTCATGTAAATGCTAAATTTGTTAGCCACTTACTAGATTTTGAATTAACAGAACCTTATATATTTAAAGATTATTTGGGAAATAATCTTGAAATTAAAAAATATGTTAAGTTCCCTCTTATATTCGTGGGAGAGGATCAGAAAGAACATAAAAAAGAAATAATTCTATATAAAGATGAATCATATGGAATCAAACGTTCACCTATACTATTAGGAATGAACTTCCTTGAAAAATTTAGTCCCTATAAAATTTGTCAAGGATATTTAAAAATAACAATTGATGATAATCCAATCATCATATCAAGAATAGATGAAAATATGAAAACATTGTTATCATGGAAAGAGTAATTAATACTAATCCCATGAGCCCATATATTGAAATTACACTCAATATAAAAGGAAACTGTAGAATTAAATTTCATGCTTATCTAGACACAGGAAGCACGATAAGTTTGTGTTTACCAAATGTATTACCAAATGAATACTGGAAATATGATTCAAAAAAGATTGTCACTGCTACAACAGCAGGAGGAAACAAAGTAATATATAGTAAATATGCTACACAAGTACCTTTTCTAATATCCTTTAGAGAAGTATTTGTTGACACAATATATATGTCTTCTACAATTGGATGTGATATTTTATTAGGACAAAACTTCCTATTAAAATATGCACCATTTAATCAATATGTAGATAGATATATGTTCACAACACCTTGTGCACATAAGATATTTGCACCAAAAATAACTAAGGCTGTTAGCATAGCACATAGCAAAATCAATCATCAGAGTTCCTCAACCCAGCGTGGTGGATGTTGGAATACAGAAAAAACTAAACCAATTACAGTTTTAAAAATGACAACAGAAAATAAAATAGAAAAATTGAAAAAAGAAATTTCTGAAACATATTCTGAAAATCCATTAGAAAAATGGAACACAGATAAAGTAAAAGCAAAAATAGAACTAATCAATCCAGACACTATAGTTAGAGTCAAACCAATGAAATATAGTGTGGAAGATCAAAAGGAATTTAAGGATCAGATAAAAGAATTACTAGAAGCTAAATTGATTAGGTCTAGTAAAAGCCCACACAGTAGTCCAGCTTTTATGGTAAGAAAACATAGCGAGATAAAAAGAGGAAAAACTAGAATGGTAATAAACTATAAGAAGTTAAATGAAGTTACAAAATTTGATGGATATTACCTGCCTAATAAGGACACCCTTATTAAACAAGTATAAAACAAGAAAATATTTTCAAAATTTGATTGTAAGTCAGGTTTTTGGCAAATCATGCTTACAGAAGAAAGTAAACCATTAACTGCATTTAGTACTCCCAGTCCTTTAGGACAATATGAATGGAATGTAATGCCATTTGGGTTGAAAAATGCACCACAGATATTTCAAAGAAGAATGGATGAGGTAATCAAACCAATTACTCACTTCTGTATTGCTTATGTTGATGATTTACTGATTCATTCAAATAATATAAATGAACATATTGAGCATCTTGAGAAATTTTGTTATATTATGAAAAAATACGGTATTACACTTTCTCAAAAGAAAGCAGAGATAGCCAAAACAGAAATAGAATTCTTAGGATTATTTATTAAAGAAGGAGAATTGCAATTGCAATCTCATATTGGTGAAAAACTTCAAGAATTTCCTGAAGAAATCAGAGATAAAAAACAGTTACAAAGCTTCCTAGGTATATTAAATTATGCTGAAGGATTTATTGAAAATTGTGCCAGATTAAAAAATTATTTTCTCCCAAAATTAAGAAAGAATGTAATGTGGTCTTGGGAAGAACAAGATTGTGAAAATATAAGAAAAGTAAAAGAGGAATTAAGAGTTTTGCCCAAACTTGTAATTCCGCAAGAAGAAGATTTCTTTATCCTTGAAACTGACGCATCAGATAATTACTAGGGTGCAGTATTAAAGGTAAAAAAGAATCACAAAGAATATAAATGTACAAATGATTGTTCTTGTCCTGAAATACTTGCAGGTTATACATCAGGAACATTCAAAGAAGTTGAAACAAGGTATGAAATGAATAGAAAAGAACTCATTGCTGTAAAGCGAGGAGTGCAGAAATATGAAGATTATCTATTACCAAAAAAGTTCTTAATTAGAACTGATAATACTCAAGTTAAAGCATTTTTGAAAAATAATGTTGATCCATCTATTGCCAATAGATATATTATTAGAATTCAAATTTGGTTTTCTTACTTCAAATTTGATATTGAGCATATAAAAGGAGAAGCTAACTTTCTTCCTGATTATCTTAGCAGGGATGGAGCTAGATCAACTAAGGACGAAAGTCCAAATACTTTAAATAAAGGTTTCCTATTTGGAAGCTCAAATTCAAAATATACAAGATAGTCTTCGAGACAAAAATATAGCCCTTGAGGCAGAAGTAACTTGTACCAAGTCTAGTATCCCTTCACAGGGACTTGTGAATACTAGCGCTCTATCCGAGGATAAAGGGAAAGCAAAGAAGGTAATAGGAACCCCTTCACAGGGAAAATTTGAACCTATTACTAGTATCCAAGATATCAAAAATAGTAAAGGTAGCTCTTCACAGAGCCATACTTTACCTAAGCTAGATATTGAAAAAATTGATCCAAAAGAAATTGTTAAGATATGTCATGTGACAAAGATATCCAAGAAGGATAACTATGAAGAAATAATTTTCTTTATTGTTGTTTTCAATATACTATCCGATTGGTATCTTGAAGTAGGAAAGTGGATGAAGACTCTCCACTATGGAAGATACAACAAGATAAATTTTTATCCAGAAGCTCCAACCAACTGGGTGAAAAACTGTTTTGAATTAGGAAATATACTCTGTATATATCCTAGCAAAGAGCTCAAGGAGATAGCCCAACTTCCAGCCGACGTCAAGAAGGCCATTAAAAGATATACTGAAGTTGTCAAAACTACAAACATATACATCAGATTCTACTCTGCAACAATGGAATGGGATCCAACTTCAAAATATGCAACTGACATTCCATGTTATCAAATTAGGGCTCACAAACCAACATTTTTTACCAACCAGTCAAAAGGTTGTTAAAAATGGTTATCAAGATATCATTAACATGATGCCATATAGAAGAGCCAAAGGATACAAAGAAATATTTGAACATCTAACTCAGTTAATCACTGAGAAAGAAAAAATATGGGTTTACCCATCTGAGGAACATATAATCTACTCTAATGCCAGAATAGAGACAAAAGAGGAAGATATTTGTTATCTTGATCATTTATTATCCAAAATAATATCTAATCAAGTTAGTGGATCTGAGAAGATGGAGAAAGAACTATGCAAATTACTTTGGGATTACAGTGATCACCATTGTGTACATTGTGTAGTAGAAGATATGAGCCAAGTCTCACTCGATGATGAAGAATTCCCTGCAGAATTCTTTGAATCAAGAATGGAGAAATAATTGAGATAAGATAGTGACCATTTATCACTACTTTAATAAAGTCTCTTTATTAAAGAAAAACTGTGGTCACTCAAAGGCAAAAGATAGTGGTTGAGATAATGACCTTCTACCAGCTATTGGAGAAAATAACAAGAGTTGCTGTTGAAGATAAGAAAGGTGGGTATGACAATAACTCTTCACCTACTTGCCAGCTCAAAATATGGACGATTTAACTACCCAACAAGAGAAGATGGCAGACAAGAGGACAGCTGTGAAGATAAGGGGGGTGAACCACTTGAAGAAAAAGCTCTATATAAGAAGAGGAGGTCCAAAGACTAGAGGCATCTTCCATCTCTCGAATCCCTTGCATCTCAGATTTCTCTAAAATCTGTATACACCACTTGTATTCAGAAAAATAAATTAGATAAGTTTTGAAGATAGGAAAGCTTGTAATAAGGTAATCACTTATGGAGTTCTAAACTTCATAAGGTGAGTACCAAAGGTATGTAAATATAGTAAGCCAGCATGTATCATTTCAGTCTTATGAATATAAAGATGAAGTTTATTATGGTTTAACAAAGTTTCTATGAAAGGATTTCGTTAAGTTTCTCATGATTCCTCGGCAGTACAAATAAAGATTTTAAAAGATTTTCAAAACATTGTTTTTGGATGGATGTTAGCCATGCCAAAGTACCCGTCTTTGATGAATGTTTTTAGGGGAAAAAGGCAGATTTCTAACAAAAAATTTGTAGCACCTTGTGTGTGAGTTATCTTTTAAAGTCTTGTTCTAAGTAAGAACTTGTTCTGAAAAGAGTTTGAATAGAGGTGAAAACAGAGACTACGGAATCGTGAGATAGCGTCTGTGGCAACACGGCTAGTTCTCTAGAGTGAGAAATGCAACCTTAATTAAAAAGCCTTTTGCGGAAGCAGTTGTGGACCCAAATGATTTCAAAAACATTTTAAATGTTCATCTGATTCAGAAGAGTGATTAAATACATGCAAAGCTACTATAAGAACATACTGGAGGGAAAGCCTGTTTATTTCCATTGATTACTGTAAGTTATTTACATGCTTTTATATGCTTATGCTTTGATTATTATTAATCTTCATGAACACCTCACAAGCATCCACATCTAATGATGACCGTCTTAGATTATATTTAGATGATAAAGATATTTCATTTTTATTAAGTATAGTAGAAAAATCTGAAGATATAGTTCATGTTGGACAAGAAAAGCTTAAAGAAATATATTCTGAAATAGATTACGCTTGTAAACATAATATAGGATTTGATCCTGTAAAAATTAGCAAAGAAATAAAGAAAATTGAAGATGTTATTGGAAAATACAAAAACATAGGAGAAGAAGTTTCAGAAGGAATAGTTTTTGGATATATAACTGAAAAAGACCAACCTAGAACTTTTGAAAAATTATCAAAATATAGAGAATATTTAGAACAATTTGAAAGATTAAATAAGTTTTATATTCATCCTGATTAATGAATCAAGAAGAAAGGAAAGATATTGAAAGATTTGAAAAAATTCAAGAAAATACTAGTAAAATAAGATCTAGAGAAATTAATAAACTTTTGGAAGAACTAAAAAGGGAAATAGATACAAAAGACACAGAAAAGTGGGATAAAAAAGTAAAAACTATAAAATATCATCAATACGAACAACAACAATATTTAATTTGGTTACAAGAAAATACTGAATTAAGAATTTCAGATTTAACTCTAAGAACCAACGACCCAAATAGGAGTATAGAAAGAAATAATCTTGAAAGACCAAACAACTAAAAGATAAAGGATATATCCTGCAAATATAAAGAAGAAGGGTAAAATAGTATTTTTAAAGACTTAATTTTATATTATTAAAAATCTTTGTGAGTGTCTGTAAGACATCTGTAAACCAGTTGTCTATAAGTGTAGCATGATCCAAATTGAAATGTTAGGCTTTTAGATAATGTAGTTGCCAAACGCGCTCGAATTTGGATGCTAGTTTTTTGGTTCAACATATAAGCCCCAGTTTGACTCCATTAAACTAAAAAATCTTCATTTCACATACTTATTTTCAATCACATATTCTACAAAAATTCACTATCCAAAACATTGTTTTTCCTCAATTTCTCTTTATAATGATCATCAAACGGGGGCTAAATATACTCCCAACTTGTCCGTGTCAAACATTATGTCATATTTTAGTGTATATATAGTGTCATAATAATTGTACACTTTTCCAATAGACTAGACTAAAAGTGATCTATCATACATAGATCAAATGCAGAAAATGAAGAACAAAAACTAACCTCTGGCCGTTGAAGTTTAAAGCTTGGTTACAGTATTTTCAGAACGTGTTTGGTGCTTCTAAGTCCTCGAGACCTCTCTGAGATGGTATGCTACAGTAAAATGACAGCCAGAGGCATAGGGACAAATACAACTACTTTCTTTTATAAACCTCTTCACATCAAAGAGGTTATCTGAAGGTGAGTGATCGATTATCGCCAAAATTGGTAGGTGAGAAATTTAGAACGTGGGAAACATTTTCAAACTTTTCGAAAATCCCAAAAATATATCAACAAGAATTACAATTACAAGATATGAATAAATTTAACTGGCGGTCCTGTAACCACGTCTCAACTTTAGGTTCCATTTGAAGTTCCATCCAAACATCACACCAGAATTGTCGTATTGCGTGCTCCCTGCATTTCCAACCCGAACCCACATAGGAGCCTCTACCTATCATTCTACTGACTGCCGATGTCTACTGTGAGAAATGAGAACAGTGATTGGATTGGATTAAACCTCCATACAACTTCTTGGGCAGCCAGACAAAAGCCTTTCAATTCTCAACAAGTTCACATCTGCTTTAGGGGGCCGTATTCAATTGAGACTTTTGAAGACTTTGATGAACTTTTTTTAAGTGACGACATTTGATTTTTGTGAACTTTTTAGAGATTTGTATGGAATTTGTGATTTTGTGGAAGTCTTTTGTATACTTTCATTTTAAAATTTTTATAGACTTTTGTATAATTCAAAAGACTTTTGAAGACTTTCATTAGAGATAGAATTTATGTAGATCGAGTACAATATTGTAAAATTATCACAATCGAGGTAGTTGTTCTCACAATTTTCCTTCTCCTTCACTTACCCCTATATAATAAAAAAACATATTTTAAAAAGAATAAGAATTTAAAACCTTAATTAAATAAATAATTATTATTATACATATAAAAAATAAATTTAATATTTAGAATTATTAATATAATAAACCTTTAAAGAACAAATAAAAAATATATATTTAAATTTAATTATAAATTAGTCTATATAAAATTTTATAATTTTATTAAAATTAGATATTTTTCAGAAAAAATGAATGAAAAAAAAGAAAAAATATATAAAAATACAATTTAATTCTTTCATAAAAAATAGAAATAAACAATAAGAGAGAGAAAAATAGAAACAAATACAATCAATAAAATAAATAAATTTTCATCATAACTCTAATGTTCGTAAAAGGGAAAATGAAATAGAAATATTGAAAAAAAATACATATTAATTTTTATTTTTATTTTTTTGCGAAAGTCTGCCAAAATCTTATAATTAATGAGAGACAAATTTTTAGATTTTATTTTAGTACTTTCTGCTTAAAAGTTAGTACCATGAAAATTTTTATAAAAGTCTCTAAAAGTCATAAAAATTTGAATACCCTAAGAGCTACAGAGACTTCTAAAGATTTTTTATTGAATACACCAATATTTTTAAAGAGTTTTCAAAAGTTTACGTTGAATATCCCTAAACTTTTTAAACCACAAAAAATCATTAAAAGTTTCAATTGAATTTTCACCAAACTTAGTAGCGTCATGGATGGCATTGAAATAATGTATGTTTGGTCGATTGAACATTTCAATATCTTAACATTGAAGATTAATTTCCATTTTGGTTTAGTTAATAAAATTTCATTTTCTGTAGATTTTGATAAAAATTGATGAAATGTGTAATTGAATGATAGAAAATGTGAATTTCAATAAATGTGTAGTTGAAAAGGAATTTTAATGAGTGGCAAAGTGAAGTGATTCAACGTCCATCAATTTCAACAAAGAAATGTAACAAGAATGATTACAAGAGTTAAATAGTAAATACAAAACATAAAATAAGTAGTAATATAGAGCATAGAGACACATGTTACTTGGCAGAAGGTAACAATTAAGAGTAAGTTTGAACCCCATTTTTGCCAATAATGCATTTTGAAATAGTAATTTAATGGAGAATGTGTGGTTGAAAAATAAGGAAAAATTTTGAGTTTGTGTATAATGTTATTTTATTGATGAATGTATGGTTGAAAATAAAAGAAATGTATCTAGAAATAATGGTGGTACCAACCAAGGCGGGTCCTGCGACGAATCAATATTAGCTGTCGGTAAGGCCAATCTTGTTAAGCACTTATCATTTGCATGCATTTCCCTCTCTCTCTCCACAGTATACTCTCGTGTGTGTGCGTATATATATTTAGCTCACATTTTCTCTTTGCAACTACACGAAAAATGGCCACAGTTTTATGTGTTATCTTATATGTTTTGGCACTTTCATGTTCTGTTATTGCACGGCCGGCCACTTTTTTGCAGGATTTTCGAATCACCTGGTCGGACTCCCACATTAGGCAGATGGAGGGAGGAAAAGCCATTCAGCTTGTTCTTGATCAAAACTCGGGTAACATTTTCTATGCGTGCACGATGTTCATAAATAGAAGTCATGTATATTATTGAACTATCTTATCTAACTGAAAGTTTAAACCATCACACATTTACTTGCTTAAAATTAGTCACATAAAAATAAAATGACAGCGTTGAATTTTAGGATGTGGGTTTGCTTCCAAGTATAAGTATCTATTTGGACGTGTTAGCATGAAGATCAAGCTCATTCCGGGTGACTCTGCAGGAACAGTCACTGCTTTTTATGTACGTTTGCTCTTTAATTTTCTCATTTTTTCACAAATTTTCTCTCGTATTTATAGTTATTTGCATGATTTGAATTGATAGATGAATTCAGACACGGATAAAGTACGAGACGAACTAGATTTCGAATTCTTGGGCAATCGGACCGGACAGCCTTACACAGTACAGACTAATGTATATGCTCATGGGAAAGGTGATAAAGAACAAAGGATTAACCTTTGGTTTGATCCTGCTTTAGAATTCCACACTTATTCCATTATGTGGAACCATCGTCATGTTGTGTAAGTTGATCATTTTATTGCCACAGTAACATAAGGTTCGATCCTTCTCCTGTGTTTCGATGATCTCTAGTTTTGTGAATCTGCAGCTTCTATGTGGATGAAGTGCCCATCAGGGTTTACAAGAACAATGAAGCCAAAGGAATTCCATACCCAAAGTTCCAACCCATGGGAGTATATTCCACTCTATGGGAAGCTGATGACTGGGCGACAAGAGGAGGGCTCGAGAAAATAGACTGGAGCAAAGCCCCTTTCTATGCATACTACAAGGATTTCGACATTGAGGGATGCCCAGTTCCAGGTCCCACAAACTGTGCCTCAAATACCAAAAACTGGTGGGAGGGTGCAGCATATCAAGATTTGAGCCCAGCTGAAGCCAGACGATACCGTTGGGTGCGTTTGAACCACTTGATCTACGATTATTGCACTGACAAATCGCGGTCTCCAGTTACCCCACCGGAATGCATGGCAGGCATTTAATTCCCTCATTTTCAAACAACCAACCAAGAAACGATTCAAAACCTATACCAACGTACAGATCGATTCCTAGATAAATATGTAAAGTCAAGCCATGCAGAAGAAGGGGTGTCGAGGGAATTAATTATTTGTTGTTTGTATCGATAGCTATGTGGGAATCCAACTGTCCAGAGAGTGGGATAAAATCAATGTCATTTTCCGTTGCTATCTGTATTTGCTGCACACTGTTTGAACCAATAATGCATGCTCTGCATGATTGTGAAAACAATGTTACATAAAGTTCCAATGGAAGAAGTATGAAAAGATTGACTTTGTTGTGAATTGCTCTCATCAGTCCCCTGACCTGTCTGCTGCTTTATCAATTATCATGTCTAGTTGATTTTTAAGAGAGAAAGAATCGTGGAAAATAGAGGAAAATGTTAAGAATAATCACACAGCTTCGAATGCTAGGGTTAACTTCTTCAGACATGAAAGAACATTTTTAGTTTTATTCATATTGGCAAAACACTGATGGATAATAGAATATTTGACAAGGAGAATTGAAAATTCAAAAATGAAAACTTATTTATTTTGTTATAAAACTATGGAGAAAGATTAGAACAAAAATAATAAATAAGAGAGAAAAGTAGAGAGTCGAAACTCAACTCAAGTTTGTATTTTATAAAGAACGAAAACCCCATATTTATAGGGTTCAAAAAGAACAGTTACAATCAAAGTAAAATAGACTTCCTAGATTAGATAAGACTCATTTATGATCATTAATGATTACCTTATAGTTTTACAACATATTTTACATTTTTACTGAGTGAGCTCCTAAAATTAGCTGTAAAAATAAAACCTGAGGAAAGCCAAAAACGAGGAAACAGAGGCCGCCAATTGAAAGGTCAGTCCACTAGCCACAAAGGACTGGTTAAGCGGCATAAAAGCTAGTCGTCAACCAAGCATTTAAGTTGGTAGAGACCAGCATAAGGCTGCTCGACGATCAGCTGAGGTCGGGGAAGACGATCTCAACCAGTCCCGTTTCATGTTTAGATGGTCGAGGACCAGACATTCTGACACATTACTTTTACGTGCTTGCTTTGATTGCAACAGGGTCCGAACAGTAGGGACAGTTTCCAAATAGAACGCCAAAGGACCTGCAATACAAGTGTACAAGGGAGTAATAAATCAGGAAAACACGAGATGAGTAAGATACACATTGAACAGTCTGTTTAAAACTTGTATCAAACTGAAAATGTAAAGATTGGAAAAATGTGTGATTTCTAAATTTTTTTTCCAGAAAATAAATGAATCTGCTCTATAATATGTTGACTAGATCGTAAAATGCTCCAAAAATGTTTTACACAGTTCGACAGAGTTCCGTGTTATGTTGTGTAGTGCAACACATGGACAAAAACAAGATGATAAAAATGTCAAAGTGACATAGATTTCATGAATCAAACATGGAAACATGTACAATTGCAGGCAATCCTTCAATGTGAAATCCACATAATGTTTTGCACCATGATCTGATCACTCCAAAATGAAATTATTTTCTACTCACATCTCTCATTGACAGAAAAGGTTTACAGTTTTTAACTCTTATTTTTTTCTTTCTTTTTTTTTATCACATTAGGCCTAAGGACAACCCCACCAGGCCCTCAACGAGAAAAGAAAAGGTCAACAGTTAAATCCACAATAACCTTCCTCCGCAAGGACTGAAGAATTAGAAAGATTGCTCCTTGTCCTACACATTGGTGATTGTATAACAGTCTTCTTTTATGTTTGCCTAAACCCCTAGTTTGACTGCTCAAAAAGTATGTAATGTTCTGTTTTTCTTTGATCAATAAGAAATTAGAATTAAAGGCCAATGAACTCAAGTGAAACTTTAGCAATGAAAGGAAACATCGATTTTGAAATGGCTTCTCATTAAATCTGTTTGGCATGTGTAAGAGGTGAATTAAGGGTTGATCATCTAACATTATATATACACAAAATCATACAAACTTTAATGACCTTTTTTTCAAATAAATATTCCTATAAACTCTTCACAGTAGATGAATTCTTTTTGCCAAACTTTTTAATAAACAAATTAACTTATAATATTTTGAAAAGAACCTCTTTAAACTCTTCTGGTATTCTTTTTTTTCCTCTCTCTAATTCCTCAATTCTTCTAACCAAAATTTTCATTAAACCAAGCAAAAAAATATTTCACCACTTTTCCCAAGTGCAATAAGAAAAAGCTACGTATTTCACATTAGCAATTATATATGTGCTATGGTACTAGAGCAGACACTATTTAAGAATCAACACATCCTACATCGCAGTGGTTATAAATGAACGTTACATCAGAATATAAGCTAGTAGGTATAATAATGAGTCATGAACATGGACATAAAACATGATGAGATCAAAGGAGCATAACATACTGCCTTGTGGTTGTGATGGAACGGAGCCAGTCCCCAAGACATACACTGTGGAAGGCTCTACTGCAGTTTGCATTTTCACATTTATAATCAGTTCCACTCCCACTCTTTGTACCAAGTTCATCATCTATGTCAATACCCAAGTTAAATGTAAGAGAGAGAGAGAGAGAAAAAAATTGCCCTCAAACACAAATCGTACATCATTACCTAAGGGAAGATTTTGAGCATAGCAAATGCCACATTCTATTTGCTCCTCTTTGTGTTGGACATGTTGAGGTTGAGGCAGCTGAATGTCCATAACACTCGCAAGATTTTCAGGGAATGGTTTGTCTTTTGTCCTATGAAGAACTGAGTGTAATTAAAATACCAAAAAAATTATGGTGATTTCAAGCAGAGCCTATATAAATAAACTTGAATTTCCAGAAACCTTACACAAACTAGAGATCATTCGAAGATTGCAATAAACAGAAAGACAGTTACACAATTCAGACCCAAAGGCCAATAGGTAGCTTTCGCAATAATTTTTCAGCCAAATGCACTAATATAGACGTCAGGAGAAAGTTTCCTTCCTATTAAAAAGTTAAAAAGAATCAACAAAGCACGATTTTAATATGTTTTAGCTATTTGAAATATACCATAGTTTACACCTTCTTCTCCAAATTTCCCTCAGTAAGTTAACTTTTGGATCTGAACCCATGAAGCGACACCTACCAGAATCAAGACTTTGATTAGTTAAACCAAAGGTAAAAGATAGTTAAAAGAAAAAGGGAAAAAATCATAGAAATCTACTCTGGTAGGGCTCGCGGATCACTGGCATTTATGGACAGCATGATGTAGCAATCATTTCCTATGAGGACAAAACAAAAGAGATTAGCGAAAGGAAGAGAACAAGATTGAAGTAAAAGACTAAATGATTGATCAGAAGACATATAAATCAACAATAACCTAGATTGATTTGGCGATAGGATGTTGCATGATGTGGCTGTTTTGGATTAGTGACCCAAAAAGATTGATCAATATCATCCAGGGTAGACCAGAAATCCTGGAGCTTGTCCATATGCTAAGCAAAGCAGTGAGTAGCGAACTGAAATCATGCCTCAAGAAACAAAGTAAAAAGAAACCTGACTGCATGACAGACTAACTCAATTTAAACAAATTTGCTAGAGTGTACCTCCTGAAATTGCCTGACAACATCTTTTAAACTTGAGTTTGTCGACCATTCTAAATTAAAGTTGTAAGGCACATCCTGAGGACATGACGTATAAACTTTGTATTACACATAGGATCTCAAAGCCACAAATGTCAAAGAAATAGTAGAAAACCCACCGCTGACACTACAGGTGGGCATTTGGGATAGGTCTTATCTAATGTTATCTCCAGAATATGCGCTCTTCCTTTTTTGTCCCTGGATCATACATACAGAAGTCAGGAGTGCCAAATCAACTAAACCAAAGAGGATAAATGTGAAAAGTAACCATGAACATATAAAATATACTTATTTGCAAGTACAAAATTAGCTAATTCTTATTACAGTTTCACAAACCTACTGCATGGATGAGCCTGAATATTCCCGTTTTGAAAAGATAATTTGATAGTAAAAGAAACCAACTTGTCATTGACGAGAAGATATCACTAAAAGTCATATAAAATCAAGTGAATAAAACATTTACAAAATGACTGTAAGAGTTTGAGAATATCAATTTATGCAGACCATATATACCTATTGCCTGTTTTTGTAAAATTAATTGCCTCTTGTCTCTTCACAGGTTTTCCGAATACAATTTGCATATCATCTGTCATCTTTTGTCTTAAGATGGATGTCATAAAATATAAGTTTTCTGGATGACCTTTCATGCCTTAAAATGATATACATACTGTTTGGTCTCGGATTTAAATCAAATTTGAGGCAGAGCAAATTGCGTCAAGGACTTTCAAGTAGAAAGGAATACCAATGCATGAGTGTCCTGCAATTGAGGGATAAAAGAAGAAGGCACCCCCAGTATAAAATTTGGGGTCCTCTAGTGCTGTAGAATATAAATATATGACCAACAAGGGAGCGTGAAAAAGCTGCAGGCAACATGTAACATCATAAATATATCTGGATATATGCAAATAGTTTGTGTAATTCATGCATCCCTGTGTATATCAAATTTCTAAAACATTTATATGATTTAATCCCAGGTAACAACTTAACCTCAACAGTGAACAACCAGAAACTTAAAAAAACACGATAAAAGTTTCCAAATTGGTCTAAACTAAGCTTCCCTGGAATATTGAGTTTCAGAATTTTTCCTAAATGTCTCATCTTTTAAAACAATCACACTTTTCAGGTGATAAGAAAGGAAGACACCAATGCCTTCAAGGGACACTGTTGTGGAAGAGTTGTGAGGAACAGTTTCTATCCAGGCCATAAATAAGTAAGATAATCATCTTGGAAAAAGTAAATCATATTTCATTTACACTTGTTCTTTCTTTTAAATAAAGCATATAACTTCGAAGCTGAACCTGCATGAATCTTGTTTACCCCATTTTTTCTTTGAATGGAATCATCAGTCCTGATCCATGTCTTGTGTCCAGCATTCCTATACCCGAACTATTTTATGTCTATACAAAGAGTGACAAATGACTAACAAATTATAAATACCATTATTAGCTCTTACACGAATGAAAGAGTCTGGGGGTAGAAGTAAGGGCTCAGAACAACATATGAAGCAGTATTAAGATAGAAATAACATAGAATATAGTAGTGCATTATCTATTTCTTCCTTCTACAATAAATGCATATAGATTCTGATTGCAAGATAGCATACATGAGACGGAAACTAAGAGATGTCAGATCATCCTGCAATTTCAGTAAGTGTTCCCATCCAACCTCTTCTACCTAAAAATATAAACAAATTTGTCTTAAAGATCTTCACTCCATATTTGAAGCAGTAGCCAGTAGCCATCAATTCGCAGTGAAAAAATTATCATTGAAAACTGCAACTTGCATAAGCATTTAAAACAAAACCAATATACTGAAGCTTCAATCTGGGGAATGACACGGATAGGTACCACAAAATGATATATTTCCTAAATGCATAATATCTAGCATCAATGATATAATGAAAACATCACTACTCTGTTATAAGCATCCATTGATGCGCATCAACAATTTATTTTGATTCACTACAAAGAATATAAGATGAAACAGTCAATTCATCTACTATTTAACAATTTTCAGTATCATTTGATGCAAGGTTTGATTCTTAATATTTTTCAGAGCATCTACAATATCATAACAAGTTTAGGACTTTCAACTAGCATAATCCAGTACCAGGGCAACCAAATGATCAATACATAAACATAATAAACAGGAAACTTGCTGATTTTAATCTGTAATCTATCTATGCATTAAGTTAGTTGACAACAAAATTTTGCACCCACAATCTCAAAATCTAGATGGAGACCTCTAGTAAAGTTATTTCATGAACAATTAGTAGCCATAATCACAATGTGAGTACTCATGATTGAAAATCAAAACAGTTGTACAAGAAAAAAGGGATCATATGGTGAGTTTGAGAATCGTCAATGTAGCACATTAATATACTGATTCTTAAACATCATTTACCCAAAAAATTGCATTGAGGCCTATAGTTATGAATGGATACCAAGAAATACTGGAACCAAAGCCTTATTCAGAACTAAAATACCTCTGAATATATCCTGCGGTAGAAATCAGAGGATTTTGCCAGCTCCAAATGCCTACTTTTGTCAGCAAATTCCTAAAATATATCCAAAATAATAATTAAAATTCATGACATATAGCAAGCATCTATTTCAACTGAAGCACTACATATTTCAAAATTTTACCATGCTGAAGTTAATCGGTTTGCCTTTGTCTGATAGTATCCAAATTCTGAAAACAATCTACAACGGCCAGAAATTGAAATACAAAATATTCAATATCTGTGCAATATACTCCCAAAACTCGATAAACAGTGCGAACGGCTACAATGAAGACAGAACTAAAAACTGTCATTTGAACACAAAAACAAATACCTTACAGGCAGTGCAAACAGTTCATATACCCTAAAAAGACGTCGTTTTCCCCCCTTTATTGCATTCTCTCGCAGCTTCAATAAACGGTGAGCGTAGGTTGTAAATATGCTACGGCAAACGATGCAGTGCAAATTGTTGGCTTTGCCTCCGGCGGGGTTGGGTCTGTTCAAGGTGTCGTTTTACTTTTGATGTCACGTGTTTGGATCAATTTTTGCACAATCATGCTATACGTATCAGTAAATTTGACATTGTTGGCATTGTTTCACCCAATCTTCACAACACTTTTATCAAATCAATGGGTCACTTGGAGTGTCTTCCTTAATGTACACAAATAATATGATGTACAACTAGTTTAACGCATTTTTGCTGGTATTAAGTGTGAAATATTGTAACAAGTAATACAGTGGATCTTTGAATTCGAATTATCGTTTCCACGAAAACTATATTTTATAATTTTATTAAATTTTTCTAACTCCTATTTGATAAAAGCAAATAAAGAATTATATGTTGTAGTGAAATTTTTGTTTAAACACTTGAAATTAATTAAAATGCACACAAAAACTTATTAAGAATTCAAATAATGAACAGACATTAAGGTCGAACAATTTCGCATATTGATCACCTTTAAATCTTAATTAAAGATTCAAAAATCTAATGTAATTTTCGATCGAATTCTTCTATCGTATTCAATTTACATATCTCGAGTTCTCATTTAACCTATTTAACTAATTCAATCACATATCTCTATGCGAATCAACATTTGTTAAACGAAATATTAGTTCAAAAAATTCATATAATGATCGCAAGATTTAGTATAAGTATCTATATAGTTATACCATTATATCGAATTTTACTATATGGTCTAAATCTCAAACTTACATTTTGATTCATAAAAGATTCACAAAATCATCAAATTAGTGATGAAGTAATTTGACACATTAAACTTATAGCAAAATCAACACATGTACGATAAAATAACAAGAATCTTGAATAAAAGAAATAAAGGATCTCTAGTAAATTACATTGTTCGCCCTAATATGAAATTTAGCTACTAAAAAAAATGTTGTTATTGAATACATCACTAGGTTTTGAATAAATATATAGAAAAAGAAATTAATCTTACACCAAAATCTTCTTCATCTTTCAATCAACGTTTCAAAACTTGAATTTCTTGATAGTTTTCTCCCTTAGATTGCGCTCTTCAATTTCTAGTTATATTATCTTTCTCTCAACGTGTGGACCCCCATAAAAGTGCCAATAACTTATATTTATACCACTCCTCCACGTTTGTGTAAATGTAGGGTTTCTTGCGAACTCAAAATTGATCCTAAAAAAAAGGAACTCCATTCGTCTACACTCGGCACCACACCTCTGGTGTGCTCCCTTAGTGGCGTCGGGGCATCACTATTCTTTCCTTGATATTGTGATTTGACTCTTTTGTCAATTTCGTTCCTCTGTTTTCCTTGAACCATGTCAATAGCATTATTTTCTTTTTTCTTTCTCTGATTTGCACTATCTCACCACTCCTACAAAACAATACTAATAAACACATTAAAAACGGTACGTCTAGCTCATAATTAAGTTAAGAATGGAATAAAAACTCGTGACTAAAACACACTGGTCAGCAACATTGTAATTATGGTGTTTAGTTTCTCACGCGTTTAACTTATCATAATTGCTTCTTAATTCTCAATTCACAATTCAACGTTGACCTTAAAAACTGATGGGGCTAAAGTGTCAGTGATTTTTTATAGATTACAAAATTTTGCAAAACTAAGGCCATGTTCTCTTCGTCGTTTTCGAATCGTTTTCTATTTTCAGTTTTTCAAAACAGTGAAAACGAGTTCTCTTTCCTATTTTCGAAAATTCGTTTTGGAAAATGGAAAAAAAAATAATACTGAAAACTGAAAACGTTCAAAACCACGTTTTGGTTATTTTGAAGCCAAAACACAGTAATTTTCAAAAAACGGAAAATGACTCCTGACTTATCCTCTCTCTCCCCTCTCTTCCTCTCGGAACAGAGCTTCCTCTGGTTTCCCTCTTCCAATCTCACAAAGCCACAGTCCAAAATTTATTTGAGCTCGTGTTGCCAAATCTAGGGCTGGGCAAAAACCGACCGAACCCGCCGAACCCGCCCGACCCGACCCAACCCGACCGGGTTGGGTCGGTTTTTTTCAAAATTTTTTCTCGGTTCGGTCGGTTGGCAAGGCGGAGCGGGTTGGGTTGGGTCGGGTTGCGGGTTGACCCACCCAACCCGACCCAACCCGACCCAACCCAACCCAACCCGACCGACCAATTAAAAAAAAAAAACACGTTAAAAGAAAGGAAAACCCTAAAGTTGGACATTCATTTCCCATTCCTCCTCTTGGCTGACTTCTACGTTCTCATGAGTCTCTGCACCTATTTCCTCTCAAGAGACCGTCGCCGACCTCTCTCTTCTTCTCCCGTCGCCGACCTCTCTCTTTGTCTCCCTTCGCCGGCCTTTCTCTTCTTCCGCCGACCTCTCTCTTCGTCTCTCTTCGAGGAGATCTTCAAGGTAAGTTTTCAATTTTTTTTATTGTGGACTTGTTTAATTAATCTGTTGATTAAATGAATAAATTGATGTTTAGAGCTAAGCTTCAAGAGCTGTTTGACGTGTTTCATTTCATAAATTATTCATGTTTATACTTCAATTGTTTGTGCCATTGTTGCCCCTTTATGAGCTCATGCTATAGTTGCAGCTTATTCTTTTTTTTTTTTGAAAAAATAGTTGCAGCTTATTCTTGGTTGTGCTTACTAGCACCATGTTTAGTTCACCCCTTCATTTGGAAGCGGGGGTTGCGTGTGCAGAGTAAAGTCAGAACTTATTCCAACATAGCCTCAAAGGCTAGAATATGAAATTAAGGGGTTATCCAATTGACGCCACTTACTTTTGAGATGAGTTTTTGCCATGGTAGTTAAGGCTGTAGTTGTTGCTTGTATTGGCAGTGAGTCAGTGACTCCACATCGACCAATCATCTCAAAAGCAGTAAGAGTTGCTGAAATAGTCCAAGGCTTCAACATAGTCCATAGATCCCTCTATTAATAAAAATTATCGATACAACCCGACCAACCCAACCCAACCCGACCGACACATAATTGGGTTGGGTTGGGTTGGGTTTCAACATTTACATGGGTTGGGTTGGGTTGGATTTCGAGCAACCCGACTATGTTGGGTTGGGTTTGGGTTGGGGCAAAAACCGACCCAACCCAACCCACGCCCACCCCTAGCCAAATCTGCGGGTTTTCTACTGTCTCTTTCAATCAGGTTTCCCCACTCTCACTATCCCTCTTATTAATCAATATGCTGTTTTTTTTTTTACATATTTATTTTCAAAAATAGGAAAACCCAGTAGAGACTTCATGAATTTAGGGTGTAGTTAGAGGGCGTGTGTTGGGGAAGATCGGCTCTTAATGCATTCGGGCCCATGATTCGCTCAGGCACGGCAGAATGCTAGAGGCAGTTGATTTGAAGTTAGTCGGCAACGGCCAGCCCACTGACGCTGCGTACGTATTGGATTTTATTTTATGTTTGGGTTTATTCTGGATTGGAATTTATCTTTTACTGATTTTGAATTTCGTGAAAAGTCATTTAAATTTGGTTGGAATTATTTCTGAATTTGAATTTCAATGGCCGGCTTCATCAGCTGTATTATCCTGATTAATGTTGTGAATTAATTAGGTATCCTTACATGTTTGTTCGAATCTAGCTCTTGCTGTGTTGGTCTTGCTTTAACATCAAGGAAGAATGTTTTTGCTAGGTTGTCTTTATTCTTCTTTTCTTTAATTGTATAGGCAGTAGACTTCTTCATGGGATTATGGTATACGAGATTCATTTTTCCTAGCCTGGCCCCCCACTTTCTAGGCTCCCATTTAATGAAAGTATACTCTATTATACCTATTGAATTTTGCTCAAAACTATAAAAGTTTTGAAATTCACATGTCACTTTGGTTTTAATAAATCTATTTTTCCAACCTTGCTATCAAAGATTCACCATAGTAACTAGCAGTATCTCTAGTAATTTGTAAATTGGCATTGACTTGGGCAGAACTATTTTTTGTAATGGACTTGTTGGTTTTAATCTTGCTCGTAGCAATTATATTTCTGTTTACTCTTGTACTAACATTGTTATCCTACGGTGATGACCAGTACATACTTAAGGTTGGTGAGGGTTATGCTGCACAAGGGATTTGGAATCTTGTGCATAAAGTGTGAGGATTTGGGAGATGCAGTGAGAGTGTTTGATGAAATGCCTGAAAGGAATGTGAATACTCGTTCTCTTTATGAAATATAATTTGTTCTGTTACTTTGCAACTTAACATACATAGTCCCTCATCTTGAAGATGAATACACGTTAGTTAATCAGTTTTCATAAGTAATTTTTATATTATCTGCCATTTTCAATCTTAGTTGAATCTTTTATGAATGAAAACAGGAAGACTATGCAGGAATTTGCAGCACAACTAGAGAAATTGGCTGAGCATCTTCTTGATCTGTTTTGTGAAAATCTTGGACTAGAGAAAGGCTATCTGAAAAAGGTATTCTATGGCTCTAAAGGCCCTAACTTTGGAAGCAAGGTCAGCAACTATCCCCCATGCCCCCAGCCAGACCTCGTCAAAGGACTTCAAGGACACACCGATGCTGGTGGCATCATCCTACTTTTCCAAGATGACAAGGTCAGTGGCCTCCAGCTTCTTAAAGACGGCAAATGGGTCGATGTGCCACCTATGGGCCACTCCATTGTCATCGACATTGGCGACCAACTCAAGGTATGCCTACCAATCAAAGAAACTAAAACCCCGTGTTTTTATATTCCATGTTTGCTTATTATTGGTCTCGTAAGAGATTAAGGCTTAATTCCTTCCGAATTTGTGTGAAGGTGATTACAAATGGAAAGTACAAGAGTGTGATGCACAGGTGATTGCACAAACAGACGGAAATAGAATGTCCCTTGCATCATTCTACAATCCTGAAGTGATGCATTGATCTATCCAGCACCGTAATTGGTAGAGAGTGAAGAGAATAAAGACTTGTATCCAAACTTTGTGTTTGATGACTACATGAAGCTCTATGCTGGTCTCAAATTCCAAGCTAAAGAACCAAGATTTGAAGCCCTGATGGCCATGGAAAACACACCTAATTTGGGTCCAGTTGCTATTGTTTAAGTAGTAATTAGCTTAAAACTCACTGTTGAAAAGTCTTATCTTCGCAGTTCAATCTTAATATAGTCCTCTTGTATTTGGATGGATGGATTGTAAACTTATAATAAAGTCTATGTTCATCAAAGAATTTGTCTCTGTGTTGAACTTCAAAGTATTTACAGAGCAAGAAGCCATGGATGGCAATAAAGAGTATTTATTACTATGTCAACATGAGATTAGTGCTCCCTTTTTTGCAACTTTATTAGGTTTGGTTGTGACCTGATGTTAGTTAATTCTTGTTTACCAAACTGTTTTCATCATTTTTATTAATTTTAAACTAGATAAAATGATAATTTTAGCATTCCAACAACACGATACACAAATGGTTTAAACGAGTGATAAGAGCTATTTGTTCATTTGACACAGATAATCCGTCCCATTTCTAATTGTATCGATTGACATGTTTTGCCTAATTTAACTTAGGTTGTGTTTTTTACATCAGGAAGAAAATATTTTAAGATTCACCAACTTCAAATTTTATATGTTATTTAATACTATCTGAGTATTAAACTATTAAAATTTATGAATAATCAGATTTCTTGAATAAAACATTATAAAAAAATTCTCAAAATTTCAAAGTAAACGCGTTTTCCATTTTTCTGTTTTTAGAAACCGTTTTTCAAAATAACAAAAAGAACGTATTTTTAGCAATTTCAAAACAGACACTCAAAACACAAAATACAAAATGAAATCAAAACTCAAAACACAAAATTGAAATACGAAGAGAACAGCCCCTAAGATATCAATAAATTCCAGCAACCTCCCTATCCACTTGTAAAAGATCCTTCACGTGCAGCCAGACGATTAAGCTAGGTTTGTCATTCCGATTAAGCTGGATCTTTTTGTTCACGTTTGGCTTTATTTTACATGAAAATTATCCATTAAAAATGAATTTTTTTTACAATTGGTTATGAAATTTGTTAACGTTGACAAAAAGTAAAAAAAAAAAAAAAAATTATGGTAATACGTTGTTCAATAAGCTGTATTTCATTCCTAGATTTGTCAAAATTTCGAATTTGGTTATTTATATAAATTATCATTGAATCAATACAAAAACATTAAATCAGAATGCGTCTCTTGAATGTTTGCAATTCTGGCGATAAATTTCAGAATTTTAAGGTCAAAATTTGGTCTTGTGATATGTCTTCATGTCTGAGTATTATACAATTTTTTATTTAGACAATTTTGAAGGGCATAATTTGGTATGTGTTTGTAAGGTCGTAATTTCATAATGTTCGCAAGGGCGCATTTGTAGGAGTAAATCGCGTTACCCAATTTATTATTCTTTTGATTTACACAATTTTTCATGTTATCATTTTACTATTATTTTACAGTATTTATTAAAAAAGGTTACAAATTTTTTAAAAATATTTATTAAAAATTAGTCAAAGTTGAATATGTAATGTACATTATTCTGAAATATTTTATAAATACTTTGAAAAATAATATCTGACCCTCTATTTACCATTTTGATCTAAATGTGAGAGAAATGCACATACATAGTGAAATGCACGGTTGAATGTGAGTATTAGAATTATAACTAAATGTATAAATAAAGATGAATGACAAATACGATACATGAATAAACGTAAATATTAATTAATTTAGAATTAATGGCAATGAATATATACATGATAATGAATATCAAATCATTTATACTAAATGAATTTAATTTAACTTTATGTGAATAATGATTCTAATTAATATTAACTAAATGAATGTAAATGTTAATTAATTGAAAATTAGGAACAGGAATATGGACGAGAATGTGAATGAGAATGTGAGTGTGAATATTAATTAATTAATAATTAATATCATGGAATAGATACATAAGCAAAGATTTTGTAGTATTTATTATAGTTTGTAAATTAAATACATATTAAAAAATGAAAAGTAAGATATTATTGATATAATTGAATTGTAGTAGGACTATAATCGTCCAAAAAATGATTCTCACTTAATGTGATATTTAATATATTATAAATTATAGATAAGATAGGTGGCGCAATTTCCACTTTATTTTTCTTATTGCTTTTGTTATTGGGCTTAGAGTGGAGTCCAATCCCAAATCCTTGACTGCACATTGCCAACCAGGCTTCAAATTGTTTTATGTAGAAATTACATCACACCCTACTTTTAAAGATCAATATTCTAAAATCAAGGTGAAAGTTTCATTATACAAAAATCAGATATTAATTTAATTATTATAAATCAATATTTTAATAATAATAATAATAATATTATAAATTAATTTATATACACCCCTATCTTATCTACCCCATTCAAACCCTAAAATCATTTTTTCTCATCTTTCCATTCTCTCTTCACCACCAATCTCTCTACCCTCAGATTGTTGCCATCGCCAGGATGTCGTTGCAGCAACCCTGCTTGATGTGAGCGTCGATGTTGTGACTCGCCATCGCAGCACGACGATGTGAACGTCGCAGACCAACTTCACCCCTGTCACTGCTACAATTCGATGGTGATGGTGGTACTACAAGTGGTGGTGGATTTGGCGACAACGATGTACGGTGGTTGGTTGCGGTGATGGTAGTGGTACATGTGGTGGTGGATCTAGTAGTGGCGGATCTGGCGGTGGCGATGAGGTGTTGGTACCATGATGATTTCTTATTAACAGGTCTGTGAATGAGTGTAGGTTGTAAATGGTGGTTGTGGTGGTGGTGATGGCTACGATGGTGGAGGCAACAACAACAACGACGATGAGGTGGTGACAATCGTGGGGTGTTGGCGATTTTGGATCTAAGTTGTTGGTGGTGCTGGTTGTGGTGGTTAAGTGACGGTTCTAATGATGTTGTGATGGTGGTCGTGGTCACAAATGTCGGTGCTAGTGAGGTGGTGTTAA
The DNA here is from genome assembly GCA_035079005.1 of Fraxinus americana. NCBI lineage: Eukaryota > Viridiplantae > Streptophyta > Magnoliopsida > Lamiales > Oleaceae > Fraxinus > Fraxinus americana. Next base: position 33,126,449 of record CM068712.1, read on the forward strand.
TGGCGGTGGCGACGGCGACGACAACGATTATGACGGTGGCGACAACGGTGGTCACAAATTATTTGTTAATTAAAATCAATAAATTAGTTAATGTGTGACTAATAAATAATATGTTGTTAATGAAATAGATAATTTTGTAACTAATAAACAATGCGTGACCTAAAAGATTATTAAGTTGTGACCAATAATTTGACAATTTGTGATCGAAAATTATTTCGTGACTAATTAATTAGATATTTTGTGATCATAAAATAAGTTGTGATTGGTAAAATTTGTGATTTGTAATCAATGAATAATACGTGATTTATTAATTTAATAAATTTATGGCCTACAAAATTTTTTATTGTGATCGAAAAATAATTTGTGACAAAATTGTATAGAATGACTTGAATTCATTTAATTAATAAAATATATGTTTATTTTATTTATTTATAAATAAAAATTTAAAAATCTGATTTTTGAAAATTTACACTTTGTTACTCAATTTTGAAATGTATCATACCGAATTATTCCCTTGTTTTATTTCTAGTCCAATAAAGCCACATATTGTTTTCCAAATCGTGATTCAAGATCCCGAAACTTCATCTGTGGTCACTGAACTTAAGTGAAATCTCAATTAAATAACTAAACTTTAATTTATCTCAATTCAATCTCCAAACCTTATCTTAATTAGAATTAGATCACTAAACTTCAGTTTAATTTCTAATTTCACCATTCACCACTTTTCCCAGCCACATTATTTTGAAAGAATATATTTTGGAATGGTAAATTGATGGAGAATGCGTGGTTGAAAAAAAAAAGTTATTGATGTGATGAAAATATTATTTTATTAAAAAATGTGTGGTTTAAAATGAGTAAAAGAATGAGAATGAAAATTTTAATGTATACCAAACATGGGCTCAAATTAATAAAAATTGCTTAATTCGCAGCCGTACTAAAACGTAATAATTACATGGCATGTCAACTTACCACAACACTCGATAATAAAAGTTTTAAAATAAAAAAATATATATGTATTTAATCTTTTAATCAAACGCGTTATCATGTCCATTATTTTATCATTTTCCGTTTTTAAAGCACAAACTGATTTATTAAATCCGAATGTTGCCTAAATTGGACAGGCCGACAATTGAGTAAACACGAGACATGTGTCGGCCATATTGTATATTTTTATAGACAGTTACACATGCATACACGATACACTCATCACAATTTAATTCTTGGAAAGGACATTAAACAATTATGCGTATGACGATTTAATGTTACTAATTAAGTGAATTATTGACCTTTGGAGTTTCGAGTGGCTCCTTTTACCATTTCTAGCTAAATTGATCAAAAGGAAGAAATTTTTACCATACACAAAGTTTTGTTGCTATTTTCCAAAATTTAAATATTTATTAAAACGACTCCGATTAATTTTGACGTGAAGCTCTAATCCAACTGTATTAAATATTTTTATTGCTCTTAAAATGAATAAATAACATGTTTTAGGGTCCGTTTGGTTGTAAGAGTGAAAAATTGGTGGAAAGAAAATGATTTTCAGGGAAAATAATTGCCTAAAAATTGTTTTGCATGGAATTGTTAATTAAGTGTGTTTGATTGATATAATTTTTACACACGAAAAATTTTAAAATTTTGTATTCGTTTGACTTTATTTTATATGGAAATTGTCCATTAAAGTGATAATTTCTTCCACAATTTGTTATAAAATTTGTTTCCATTGCCAAAAAAAAAAAAAAAGAAAAAAAGAAAAAAAATTTGTTTTCTAAAAAATCATTTTTTTATCAAAATTTATTGTTCGTTTGACTTTATTTTACATGAACATTGTTCATTAAAGTAAATTTTTATTATTTTACAATTGATTATGGCATTTGTTTTCATGGCAAATAAAAAAAAAATTGCAGCAGCCGGCTGGAAAATATTTTCAATCAAAATAAGGAAAAAAAATGACGTGGCGGGTGGGGAGGGAAAACTTTTACCGGAATTCATAAATCTTTTGTTTTTGCCAACATAACGGGAGTTGCTTTTGTTAGGAGTTAGCTAATAATTTTATTTTTTAAATATATTTTTGAGATGGAATTTCATATTCGAATAAATCTCATAATCTTAAGCAAGCGAGTGGGTTTGCAAAAGAAAATAAAATAGAAAAGCTCGTTTAAAGGGATATTTGAAAGAGTAGAATTTAATCATGATAGGAAGGTGAATGACATAATTAAAATTAGACCATTAAAAAAGTGTAGTTTCTAGGCTGCCAACCTATCCATTTTTCGGTCCATACATCACACCACCATCGACATTGCTAGTCAACAAAGTTAATATAATATAGAAAAAGAAAAATAAAGAGCAGTCAGTGGACCATGATAGATCCTTCCAATGATTCAGCGTTGGACTTTGTCTGTGACCAATCATCATAACGTGTCTATGAAGAAATTGTATCATCGGTGCTTATTTTCGTGCCCAAAAACTTTGACTTGAAAGGGTCTATTTTATAGTTTTTTCGACCATTTTGAATAGCAGATATTGGGAAATTCAGTATTTTTTTAGTTTTTCGGACAACAATAATGTAGTGTAGTTTAGGTGGTATTTCTCAACCGTTAAATTGGTAGTCTTTGACTATTTTTCAAAATTTCTTTCAATTTTACCCACTCTAAAATAATTATTTTACAAAGCAAAAATTTATTTGTACATAAAAAATTACCAGTAAATAAAAAAAAAAACAATAACTATAAAATTTACTTATAAGTTAAAAATTACTTATAAAAATTAATTTTTATTTAAAAATTGTTTTTAATGTAAAACTCCTACTAATAAGATAAAAAAAATGTACTTATATAACTACAAAAAAACATTAATTATAACTTTAAAATTTACTTATAAGTAAAAAAACTAACTTCTATATAAAAAATATTTATAAATAAAATATCACTTATAAATAAAAAGTATTCATACATGTAGGAAATTATAAATTGAAAATTTCATTAAGAGGTGTATATATTTATTTCATATTGTTTATACATTAAGCCCTTGTTTGGTATGATTAAAAATAAGTTTTTTTAGTAGATTTTGATAAAATTTAATGGAATGAGTGGTTAAAAAGTCGATGGCTCTATGAAATGTACGATTAAAATTAATTATTGATTTTTTTTCAATCATATTTCATCAACTTTTATTAAAATCTACTAAAATAAATTAAACTGGACTAAATATATTTAGAACTAAGGCAAAGTTGCGGCTAAGGATTACACGAGAAGATGTTGCGATGATTCAATTGCATTGTAGACGAGTTTTTATATTTTTCTTTAAAAAGAATTGTTGGGTCAAAATTCAAAGTACGGTGTAGGAAAACATTTTCTTGTAAGACCATGTATGATTTAGTCCATATTTGGCTCAACTTATAATTAATGGAATCAATAACTTTTAGTCACACATTTTATGAACTTTAATAAAAATTTATTAAAAAATAAATTATTACATACATATAAATTCCTAGCCCACACACCTTGGTCACGGGCAAATACACGTGAGCCAACGCCTTCACAACTAGAAATTAATTCAACAACAATTAAAAGAAAATTGAAAGAATTACAAGGCATTTAAAAAGCTATATGTACATTAGAACTAATTTATACATATACTCTGCTTGCAAACATAGTAGTTTCAACAATAACATAATCAGGTATTTTCTAATTAATTAGTATGCCCTGAACCAAATTTAAAAAAGGGTTGGGGATTATGATCTGCCCAGTAAAAGCAAAACTTAACAAGCTGCTGATTGATTGTTGAAAGGATTATAGAAGCAAGGCTTTGGGGCAATTGTGAAAGGGCTGTTGGACTTATTTTCACCCACGGCGGCGCCGCCAATCCTCTCACATGAAGGACACATGGTGAGGGTGGCTGCCGGCAGCTGCATGTACAAGGGTTGGGCTAGTTTTAGTGCCTTTAGTTCTTGTAACTCTTTCTGTAGCCTCCGATTTTCTTCTGTTAAAGTTTCACAGCATTTCTTCAAGAATTCACAATCCACTTCCGTTTGCTTCAGCTTTGTCCTGTATAAACAGCCATGGATTACTCAGATTCATTACCAAACAATAAATTTAAAGCACCTATTGGGTTTCTTTATCGGAAGTCAATATTCGATTTTCTTTATTCTTTCTCGGTTTCTTAAAGAAGGAATCTGTTCTATTTTTTTGACGATATACGTATATATTATTGAAAAGGGAGATTTTTTAATGCTTTTCATGGGTTGAAGATGATACCTTGCTCGCCTGTTCTGAAACCAAACTTCAACCTGTCTAGGCCTAAGCTTTAAGTCTCTTGCCAAGTCTTGCTTTTGTTTCTGATAAATCCAAAGATTATAATCAGACAATTACATATACACAATTAGAGAGAGAGAGGGAGAGAGAGAGAGAGAGAGAGATTACAGGATTGAGAGTGCTGTGTTGCTTGAAGCTTTCTTCCAGAAGGGCAGACTGGGCTTTAGTGAGCCTAAGTTTCTTCCTTCCATTAGAGCCATCTTCATCTTCATCACTAATTCGCGATAAAACCTTTTCTAATTCAAACTCTTCACTCCCAATCTCTCTCTCCCTTTTCACACTACCATTAGAAAACGATGAAGCAGCACTATCTTGTCTATACAAATCAGTAGACAGATCATTAAAAACCTTGTTATCAGAATCCACCTTTTTCACCATCTGAATCTGATCATAGGTTTCACCAGAAAGACTCAAAGTCAATGAAGGCTCAGAAATTTTTCCATCAAACTTTTGGGCTAATTTTTTAGATCCAACGGTGGATGAAAAATTATTCAAGCCTAGAAACAGGCTTGTATTGCATAAATCATCAACACCCATTTATACGATAAGACGATCTCAAATTCTAGAGCTTTTGGTACAAACAGAGAGGCCTTGTAGTTTAAAGGTATATGTAGAGAGAAAGAGTCTTACCCTCTGATTTCTGTTTTTGTGTGAAAATGAAGAAAAGTAGGAGACTTTTGTAGAGGAATGGTGGGTGGGAGACTACATAGGATCGATTAACATTAATCAAATGAATGAATAAGTAGAGAAAAGAATTTGGTATGTAGAATGATGAAAAGTCTGTCTTTTTGTTTCTCTCTCTTTCACGCACAACACAACACAACACACACAGGTTGACCATTTGAACCCCACTAATTTTATCTTCAGTCACCCCCCACGCAGCCCCACCCAACCCCACAACCCACGTTTCTTTGGAATGAATGTGTAAAGCAAGAATACGTGGATTCACATGGCAAAGGGAGACACACATCAAGAGAATGATTCGTCTGCCCTCTCGCCTCCCATTGTCATACCAACTTTCACTGTTTCTTATCTGCACTGACCTCTTTATCTTTCTCTATTGATTCTTTTGGCATCCATTTGATTTTTTACCTTACGTATTCACGTACCCATTTGCACCAATGATTAACCAGAAAACCAGACATTAATGTTATTTATATATTTATTTTTTCTTATCCGACGATTAAAACTTGTTTGGTCTAATGTAAAGACACAAAAAAAAAAAAAAAAATTCCTTTATTCCAAGTAAAGGAATTGGAGGACAGAACGTAATTGTCCACTAAAAATTGTTGAGAGGTGGGATTACACATTGCTTCATTGTTTTCTTGTTTGTTGTGTGGGAAAGATAAAAAAGGAAAGGGAAAAGTAGGCTAAAGACACTATGGAGAGGGGGGAGAGGGAGGAGGGTTGATGGAGATTATAATAGGATCTTTGCCTAACTAGAAAGTTGATAGGGCGTGTTTGGGACCTACAAATCTGTAGGCTTATGAAAACATTGAATAATGATTGTCGGCTTTTGCTGATGAGGAGTTAGGTCACCAAAGATGCATGATTATTAATTCAAGGCAAGCAATGTGCACTTTCTCTTTCTTTTTTTAATGGAATCCCTTCTTATTAATAATAATAATAATAATAAAGTTGTAATTAATGTTGGGATGGGAAGAATTAGATTATCAATTTAAAATGCACACGACACAAATCAAATTAACAAGATTGAATAATAACATAAACATATAATTCTTTTCTTAATTTTATTTTGTTTTGTTTAATCTGACCATCAAACTGTAACATAGTACAAAATTATGTCATCAGAGAACCAAAACATTTGTCTTGTTCAAGAAGAAACTAGATTGGCATTGACTTTGCGCCTGCTTTTTCTCAATCCTGCTTCAACATGACATCCAAGATTTGAATATATTATAGAAAAAATAAGTAAAGATCGAATCACCCCCAACTTGCACATTATGGGGTGATTAGGAATAATTACAAATCCATGATACCGATTATCTTCTGATCTAATTAATTAATGAATCTCCAAATCTCATCCAATCAATAAAATAGCAAGTGGATGTCCTTAGGTAATCCAAACTCCTTTATTGCCCGTGTGCACAAAAGTCGCCAACGCTATCTTGGTGGCCCTCTTAGTATCATTATTGTTAGCCGTTGTTAATGCAATTATAAGTGTAAAGAATTTATACTAGTGTCGGCGGTATGTCATTGCACGATTCATTTTTTCATAGGAGTGTCACACTTGTATTTAAATGAAAAATACACTTATTTTCATGGGAATCTATCTGTACTCGTATTTAAATAAATAAAAAAATTAATATGTAAAGTTAATCCTCTATAATTAAATAGAGTTGGGACCAATGAAAAACTATTAATTCAGCAATTATTAATTAATCGAGAAATTAATAACTTAATGTGTATTTGATTTAGTTTCTCGTTTTAAAAACTAACAATTCTATGTATTTATTTTAACCAAATAAAACTCGTGAATCTACTAAAATTTTCCATAAAGAAATTCTACATTGTTCGACGTACTACATTATACCGTTTTATGAACATTTAACCAAGCAAATTAAAACCTCTATTTAGATAAACAAAAACGACGATAACAAGACACATAATACATAAAAACAATGGCTTCTATATTAAAGGCGTAAAGAAATCAACAATGATTGAGTAAAATTATATGAAGGTCTCGTTGTCGAATCATAAACAATAACAATTTTTTTGAATTTTTTTTTTGGTACCATATTATTTTTCCTAAGACTTTTTGGTATTATTATAATACTAACTTTAATTAATATATTTTCTAAACTAATTAATATCTTATTATGAACCTCCTAGGTTAGCAATTGATGGAAGAAGCTACATAATTAACGAGATGAGTTAAGCCAAATGTACAGAAAATTGATTCACAAAACTTCTACCACCTCTCACATGAGGTGGGTCCCATGTGGGACTAAGCTCATTAAAAAATGGATAAAAAATTTGCCGACTCCATGCCTTGTGAGTGATCTGTGGGGTTTCTGTGAACTCCCACCTCTGTAAGCCAAGCAGAACTCTAACGAGAGAAATAGTAGATATTGATTTGAGACGTGTCATTTGATGATAGGGGAGAGAGTAGACAAGAATGGCCCACAAATGATTTAGTTTGATGGGTATTTGATTCCGTTGAGAGTTGATGTTGATGGTGATGTTATTTGCGTAGAAGTTGGCAATGATGGATGGCTGAATTTGTGGGGGATAAGGTTTCATGTTGTCCGTTGTTAGTTCCTGTCTTTACGCTTAGCCCACCAATGTTGCCGTCTTTAGATATTACACACTCTTCATATAATTTGTGCATCTTTATGTATTCTTTCAACTTTTACTCTTTACCCACCACGACCACCACCCCATCCAAAAAAAGAAAAATTCAAAAGTCATAAATATAATTTCCTTTTGAAGTAGGCTAGTAGTAGCACCTCTATGCCACTCATTTATTAAGCAGTTATCTTATCAATCATCTCATATTATTGAGGTCACTATTTATTATCATGTTAGTGTGTTATATAATAGAAATCTCGTACTTTAAATCATATATAGAGTTATTTACAATATCAAATAATTGAGCTCAATTTCGTATACAAGAAAAGTACGATAAAAGTTAACAGTTGATACAAACTTTGTTATATCTCATTACACGAATCTTTATTTACATTTTGTTGGGACATTCAACAAATTAGTAATAAGTCAGCAACACAATAGAAATGACTCGTACGACCGACCTCAAAATCTTTGGATGCACGTACAAATTAAAGATAAATTATTAAAAATTTAGAAGATAAGAAAGGTAAACAAATTTGTAGGGGGCTCGACCCTTTGGCTCGTGTGGATACGAACAGGAGCCGACTCTTTTTTTATTTTTAAAAATTATTGAAAATAAGTCAAAACAAGTCGATCCATGAGCTCAAGACGAATCAGCGTGATTCGAACTGTAGCTCGTTTTCATATAAACATGAGTGTCCATAGATCGAGCCGAGCAGACAAGCAGTTCGGTCCGTTTGCGACCTACAAGTCCGATTGAAATTAAAGCGTACATCATGTAGATATTTGATATAGTTTAAAAAACTAATAATTTGAAGGAAGCATAGGAAAAAAGATACGTTAATTTTGAAGGTTTTACTAAGGAGGAAAAGGAGCAAAGTGCTCATCATATCATGTGCACCGTCTTTTCCATTAAAGCATTGCTTTTTACCATTGGGTTTGGCCCACTCAGGCACTCACCCCTTCCCCTTTCTATCATTTCTTTACTAGACTTTTTTCTTGGATTAGACTTTAAGATGGAAGCATCATTCTTGCGTTTAAAAGTATTGTAATGCTAACTTTTTTGTTCAGATGATACTTTTGACAAAAAGAAATATAATTCAATGTCACAATCATTTATAGTATTTTTATTTTTCTCTCGACGGGACATTCACTAGTAATTAATTCAAGATTTCAGTTTATATTTTGGGAAGTTTGAGAGAATTATGAAAGTTGTGAAAAAGAGTGGCACAGGTAGCTACTGACTCGAATGCCATTTAGAAAGTTGTGAAAAAGAGTGGCACGGGTAGCTACTGACTCGAATGCCTTTCAAACCGTGCAAAATGGTCCCCTAATACACGGCTCATTAAAATGTGTTGAATTTAAGGGAAAATGTAAAATCCTCCACCCACGTCGCATTATCTAGAAAGTAAAAGGAAAGAAAGAGTTTATGAGACAAAATATTTGTGGACCAACATGAAGCAACTTGGTTGAGGATAGCCCCATGTTTTGGTTGGCGGTTGGTCAAGAGGAGAAAACATTACTGATGGCTTTGCCTGCTTTATTTGAGGCAAATGGGGGTCCCCTTAATGGGTTAGAGGATAATTTACATGAATAATGTGAACGTTCAAACACGTATCATGTGCCCTAAACATTGCCCATTCCGTTTCGTTTTTGAATGGCCCAAATTTCTGCCGTTCTGCTAGGCTTTCCCACCATGTCGAAGGGTGTCCCTGATTGTTGCTTGGCATGTGCAGCATAGTCGTTTCCAACTAAGTGGTGAGCAGTTTTCGAGAATCAGTCACCTCGAGGACTGAAATGTTTGGAGTAGTATAAAATGTAGATTTTGTGATGCAGAATCAATGGGAGGGAAAGAGGAAGAGGAAGAAGAGGAAGAAAAAGAAGCCAAGAAGAAGAAGAAGCGTGAAGAAGAACAAGGGGAAGAAAACGAGGCAGCCGCCAATCGTATTTTTTTATTCAATCATCAACTGTAGTCAATTACAATGAAAACCCAATAAATAGTAGAAAATAACATAATTTTAAGGATTCAGGCCAACCGGCCAAAACAAGCTCAATAATACGAAACATAAATAATAAAATCTAATAACAATAAAATAAATTTCAATGATATCTTAATGATGTCCGCATCATTTTGTGCTACAAATTATAAAAAATATTGATAGTAAGAATTAAGAAATGAAAACCACATGCAGTGAAGTCATTATCTTGTAAAATTTAACCCACAGAAAGACGTCTATAGGCTAACATCGACTTATTTACGGCCCCATAAACAATTTCTATGGAGCATTGGCATCTCCAAAGGTAATTAAAAGAGCCATGCAACCGTTAAATCTGAGCGACATTTCATCCGTAACCATCACTTATTAGATTTTGAGTTATGCGAATGCGAATGCGAATGCTAACGAAATTACTTTTCTTGAGATATGAAATTTACCATATTCATTATGGAAGAATAACTGTATCACTTCCCAGAACGAATAAATTTCACAGTTGAAATGCCTTTTCCATCCAAAGTGAGTGCCACTGACTATTAATCCCACAAACATATATTCGTAACAGTGATCAATCATGGAATGTCAAATGATTCCTATTTCCTTGTACTATTGTTCTAATAAACACGACACAATTTCTATCCTGTAATAACCTTTGATGTGATCGAAAAATTATTATTATTTTTAATGAAATCGCATGATGACATATTGGGAAGAATAAAAACCCAACTTGCCTTCTCTTTTTCTGTAGAGGTTCAATAATGAGATGTACTGGTGGATTAATTATTGGTGTCATACAGTAAACTAATTGGAGTCTTCATTTTAAAAGTCAAAAATAAAGGGGAGATGTTTATAAATTCTGACGTCCTTCGTGGAGATAAGGTTTTCTTTTCGACGAGTCCCAACTATTTTCTTTTACCAAGAATCATTTTTACGTTCGTATAAATAAGAATCTCATCTCCTCTGGATACGATGTTGCTGATGAGTTTTTTTCAAAAATTATTTTAAATTCTAATCGAAATAATAAAATTTCCATAAATTTTTACTTTTTATTTTTTCAACCCCAGTTTGAGTCTCTCAACCAAAATTGCGTTGAACTCATGGCAAAACTTATTTTGATTACTAGTCAGACGCACGTGCGATGCACGTGCTAGTGGTGTAGTTGGCTACTCAATAATGTGATCTTTAAAAAAAAAAAACTGAGGATGGCTTAGACAGCTAAAATCATTTGATTTAAGATTTAGGCCATGAGCAACATCAATGGATATTTCAAGTCTGACAGAAATCTAATATCTTTTCCTTTCATCCTACAAAGGAAAGCAGTCAAAATATTACAATTATACATCATTTGCATATTAGCGTAAAAATGCAGAAACTAAATTCTTCTATCTATTATGCTTAAGATATTATACACATATATAGTCATTAGTATTTTGTACCAACCATGCACATAGACACACTTACCTAAGGAGCTCTTCATCTTGTTGATTGCCTTAAGAAACATTGTTATTGGCTAAAAATAAAAAATGTTTCCGTGTGGCATGGAGACACCATCTGTGTCTTCCACTTGTTTTTTTTTAAAATAAAATTAATATTTGAATGTGCATACCAACTGAGAGTATGTCACTCCATAATCATCTCCAGGTCCACTACTTTCAATCATCTGCGACGAAAATGAAGGAACAAATTACATTAGTTAGTACCAAAACATAGAGCAGGAAGTAGAAAAACAAAGAAAGAAAAGAGAAGTACAAGTGCTTTTTTCACCACAAGCAAAGTGGAGGTACATCTAAAATATAGTTCAGAAACATAGATATATGCATGAAGAATGTATTGTAGCAAAAATTTTAACATATGAGACAAAAAGAAGATAAAAGGACTTGAATAAAACTGAAGAAACTAACAAACAGATCCACAAAAGAAGCAAAAATGTAGCAAAATCTGAATCTTCTCAGAAAATTTAGATAGCAATTTCGGATCATTTGCCATAGCTAAAAAAAGGACAACTCAGTTGCTTTGCTTTCCACCTCTCTCTCTAAGGTTCATAGAAGAACAAAATGCAACAAGTAGCAGTTCTATCTATGGAAAATATTAAATGTCACAGTTATGTCAGGTCTTTGTACAGTGCAAAGATAGAGCTGAAAATTAGGACCATTTGCAATTTTATCAAAGAAAAAATCCAATATTATAAGGTGTATGGACACACTAATAATCAATACAGTATCAGCTTAAAAACACTATAATCAATCTAAGGATCACATGCAGTAATCAGGATTATACTGACCTTTTGATGTCATGGACCCTCTGAAAATATTGCACCGCAACCGACTCCCAAAACCACTGTAAACTCCAATAACAAGAAGCAGATTTTTACCAGAAGAGGAACCAGTCTGCTGCACTTGGCTCTTAAGGTAACCTTGACTCTTCGCCAGTGTTAATTCCATTTCAGCTTCAACAATTCTCCTTTCCAAGTCCCTAAAAAGTTCACAATAGAAAACCTAAGTGCATGTTATACAGTAAAAACTTACCCATTACATAATCATATTATCTAATAATATGTACGTAAATTGGAGCCATTGAGAAATATACTTGCATCCTACGACCATTAGTTTGTCGTCCACTGTAAGCACCTTCGGACGCTGCCAATAAAAGAGCATAGAAAATAGTCTATTAGTATTTATTTATTCATGTGTTTTGGTGGGGGGTTGTCCTCCCCAGTCCTGTGTTCCACTCATCACTAATTGATTTAGTAATAAAAAGAAAAACTCAAACTCAGCATCTGATCTTTTGAGCAACCAAATTCACAAAATTAATAGTGAGACTGGAACAATTTTAAATTGAAAATACTTGTATTATTAATAGATCAAATAACTCATTTTTTATCTCATTCCAAACATCTAGGCATGTCAAAATGTTCAACTTTGTGTAGGACCAATTCCTTTTGTTCAAACACCAGTTAGCGCACCTTTATTAAATTACTTCATTTAGCATTGGTTTACTCTCCATTTCAAAAAGCACAATTGTCGAGTCTAAATGTATGGAGTTTGTACACATTTCTCATGACAAGAAAACAACTTGCACCATTCTACTTTCGGAATAAGCAAATAAACATTAAACATAGGAAAAAATTAAATATAACCATCAACCTCGCAACATAAAGAAGTAAAGGTAACGCGAAGTCAACTTGGAGTTGGAACAACGGTTTATCACACACACAACACTGCATGTGCCGTTCTTCTTCTCAACCCCATTATATATCATATTTTAGAAGTTTAAAATGTATGCACATGAATAACTTCCTTATTATTTGATCAAGATAAATGATAGCCACAAAACAAAACAGCGCATAATACGAATCAAATTACCTTGGTCAGTGGTAGTGTGAGGCAAGAGTAGCCCATTCTTATTTCCTGAAAAAGATATTATTAAACAAAAAAGAAAGTTAATAGGTTTGCAATAATCCAAAGCAAACAAATGAAAAATTACTAAACTTTTATACATTGGACTTCTTGTATCGTTGAAAAAATAACAGAAGCAAAAAGTAATCTCAATTTACTTGTTCAGTGAAATTGCAAGTCTAGAAGGAAATGGTAGCAGCTCCATTTGGAACATGCAATTATGATAAACTAAAACATGACCAATCTACCTCAACAAAGGAACATTTTAAACCTATGGCCATTATAGCAAAAGAAGAGTTGTGAACGATATCATCTAGTTCGAAACTGGCATCAAACGAATATAACAAAAATGAAAGATTTCCATACATGCAATAAAATTAACATCAAAGATCAATGAATCACGCGCAAGCATCTTTTCGAGAGTCAAAAAGGATGGATGATGCAAAGATAACCAAGTCTAGAGCTTAATCTCTACGACAATTCTTCTTCTTACATCGAAACAGTCCGTAGTAGTTTATACATATGTTGGCACAAGGAACAGACAACTCAAAATATGATGATCAAAACAATCACATCTGCATGTCAGAACATTGCTGTAAAAGTCTCTTCTTTCATTGGTTTGAACAAAGGAATTGCATGTTTGGTTAGCAAAATTAGATCATACTTGACTGTGTAATACACCAAACTTCTGTGAAACATGGTCTCTAGAACTAATTGTAAAGATAGTATTTTTATCAATCACTTGTCCTGAACTTTTTCTTTCTATTAGTATGTTCTGTTCATTTTTTTCTATCCTATTTTTCTCTTTTCAAAAGGGAGGTTAATTTGATTTGATGGCTTTTTGAGACTTTTGCTTTATTACAATGCACTGTCTACCAATCAATAAGGTTCCATATTATAATGTAGAAAGGTTGAAATAACCACAACCAACCCCTGCCAAAGTAACACTCATCCACATGTAGAAAGCATATATTAGTATAAAGATACTGCATGGTCTTTGGGTTTGGGGGAACAAAGTATCGGAACATGATACGTGTATTTTGTCTAAAGATCGACTCAAGGCCATATGTGCTAATTATGCAGCTTCGAACTCCTCAGATTCTCTATAAAAAAATATCACACATCTTGCACCTTCTCAAGCCCTTTGATTTGCTACCTGAAAACGCAAAGAATTAACATCAGCTAACTTTGTCAACCTTATTCATCAATACAGTGGTTCGAGAACAACTTTTCATTTATTAATCTTCTCTTAGATATTTTTGTTCATTGCAAAGAAATTTACAAATCAAATGTTACGTCCATGAAATTAGTTATACCTATAAGTATTTTCCCTATAGTAAACATTAATCCATCTAAGGATCTTAGACAAGCAATTTTAAATACAGGAGGAGAAAATGAAGCTCTTGCATACCAAATATTCAACCAGAATTGCACAACTTCAATCTGTGTGAGACAACTCAATACTCAAAACGAAATGAAGTTTCGAACCAATCAAGAAAGGAAGTACATTTTAGCAAAATCGGTAGGAAAATTATTCATTTCCCAAACTATGGTATTCATGTACAAAATCCACAGTGAAAACCAATATATTAAAAACTGATAAATAATGGAAGAAAAAGATTTAAAAGAAACTAACCACTGTAATTAACAAGAGTAGGTATTGCTATTCCTCACAAGAAAACCCCAAATGAGAGCCCAAAAGATCAAATATTTCAACACAAACAGCAAAACCCAGATCAGATTTTCAGCTAAGATTTGAATTCCAGGACAATAATCAACGGCATTAATAAGGTGCTGAAAATATTTTCTTGCTTCGTCCTCTCGCATCCGTCCTTGATTTACCTAAAGTGAGAAAACTCGAGCCATTCGTTATATACAGTTGAGAACACATTAAAGAAAAATCACTGCCCATTAAGGTTACCAGCCAGAGAGAGAAGGATAAAAACTAAGGTGAAGACATTAGCAGCCACTCAAGTCCACAACTCCTACAGGACATGAGTAAAGCCAAAGCATCCGTGTCTCCGTGCGAGACGTGTCTCCGTCTCCCACGCAGACGCCGCCGGTGTCTTCGTATTGGGCAATCAAGATGAAGAAGACGATGGGTTTTCGGAGGACGAAATAGACGAATGGGGTTGAAGAAAGAAGGAGTGGTTGCGTGGGAAGAGGTAATAGAAGAGAGGGAATATCAGAAAGAAGGAATGGCTGCGTGAATTGAGTGAAGTAATGTATGATCATTAATCAGACAATGATGAAATGGCTCGGCTAAAACGGCTCACTCAACTCGGCTCGGCTTCGGTGGCCACTCGGCTTATGAATAGTGCCACCCCAAGTGACTCTTTTAATATAGGTAGGACAACTCGGCTCGGCTTCGGTGGCCACTCGGCTTATGAATAGTGCCACCCCAAGTGACTCTTTTAATATAGGTAGGATAAGTCTTGGATCGTGTGGTATGTATGAATAATAAGTGAGAAGGAAATTGTGAGTCCAATAAAACGTATAGACAAAAGGTATGTTTGACCGACTTTAAAATAATAATAAAGCTTTGCCAGATATGCACTTGGTGCTATTTGTGTCATTTGTGCATCACAAAGTGGCTTAGTTGGGTAAGAAAGGCTTCCCATGTCCAACTATCTTAACGAGAAAAACAAAAAAATAAATCTGTCTATTACCAGCGTTTGGTGTTAATTTGGACTAGAATAACAAATTGGACAGGATGTGTTCAGCTCTAGAGGAAAAAAAATAAATAACTACAAGGTTACATAATCGAAAAGTGAGAAATTGACACAGGTATCATAATTGCAAAAATTCTGGATTTTTTGAATGGATGAGATTTCAAGGAAAAAATAAATAAGAATAATTAGCCAGCCAAAATTATTTACTTCAATAAACGAAATGTGACTCCATGTTACTTCCCTCTCTCTCTGTAATCAAAAATCCTATATTATTAAAAAACCTTCAATAATTTTAATACTGCAAATCAACAAATGGCCTTCTGGACACTTGGGAGCTAAAAAATTTTGAACTTGTATAATATGTTGTCTGTTGCAGACAATTCTCTTACTAGGAGTTTCAAATATTAGTATTTGGTATTTGGATTTCAGAGGATTTCAACTTATTTCCTAAAATTCCTTTCTGTTTCCTTGGTTTCGTGCAGCATAAATAAACCTAATCCAGCAACTGGTTACAAAAATCCTCTAAAACTCATCGACCCCAGTGATTACAATCTTCCAAATCTTGTATCGCTAGTCCAGAAAATGCCAATGGATCAGCTTAACAGACTTCCAACCAATATACTTGTAAGCACTTGTTTCACCCTCTCACTATCAATATATTTCAGTAGCACCCAGCAGAAACTGTGTTATGCACTCTTAACTGGCCAAGAACCTTGCCACCTACAGTTATATAGTGCTGACGATGGTCGTTCCCATCACTTCACATAAAACTCAGATACAAAAGTTATTCAATTAAATGTCAACTGAAAATAGCCTTGAGAGCAAAGACAATAGCCCAAACTAATCCTTGATTGCTTGATCTTCTGTGTACAATATGTATCTGGAGAAAAGAACCACAAGAAAGAAGAAAGAGAATCTGTAAACATGGGAACAACCTTGGCTCGTCTTTTTAATATAAGTTTTATTGTACTTTTCTTCTACTCTGTGGCATTTGTCAGCTCCTCCATTTCATTAAGTACTTTCTTTTCATCTTCCTTAATGTCATTTTTCATGGGCATGGTGATGACGAACACAAGTGGACAAAGAACAAGATTGATAAAGAAAGAGAAAGGGAAGGGGAGAGAGAAGAAGGGGGAGAAAATATAGAAGACGTGAAATATCTTTATTCAATTCATCAAAATCTACCTTAAAGTCCCATGTTCATTCTTGTCTTCGATTCCAATGCTCCATCCTTGTATCCATACGCCATCTATACCAGAAAACAAACAATGAAGGGCCACAATATCATGCAAGAGAAACACTGAGTCAACATTGTTGGAATTTTGTATTGGAAATTGGTTGTGACCAATTGAAATGATTTAAGTGGAAATTCCTTGTTTGGTGAATGAGAAATTAAGCCAAACTTAAACCACTTAATACTTGAAATTATTGGAAAATTGTATAGAATATTGTGGAATATTCTAGAGAATGAGTAGATGAAAAGATGAGTCTTTTCATATGGAAGATCATGACTTTTGGAGATCTTGACTTTTGGTAT
Organism: Fraxinus americana; assembly: GCA_035079005.1. Classification (NCBI taxonomy): domain Eukaryota; kingdom Viridiplantae; phylum Streptophyta; class Magnoliopsida; order Lamiales; family Oleaceae; genus Fraxinus; species Fraxinus americana. Next base: position 33,143,669 of record CM068712.1, read on the forward strand.
GAGTAACTTCCAATAATTATGTATATTCAAAAGATGTGTCTCTTGGTATGATTGTATCTTTTGACAAGCCTTTCCAACTACTATATATATGGATTCCCTATATGTTTGGATCACAACAACAAGAAGAAGAAACAAGAAACAATTCAATTGATAGTTTCATATCATTTCATGTTTTGCTTTAGTTTTGTATAAAACACTTTATAGAAGTGATTATTTCTTGCATCAAAATCATGGTTATAGTAGAGAGGGAACTTCGTTCGAGTTCGTTGGTCTAAGCCTTTGGAGTGCTCCTATGGCTTGACGTGGTCGTTGTATATTGGGAGATGATTGCCGAGAAACCGTTAGCACCGATGCGGGGCAAATTCATCTTAAGGACAAAGTATCAAACACTTGCTTCGACCGATCGCATCACTTGCATCTCATCTTTCTTTTCCGATTTCATTCTAATTTAGTATTTTGATTTCGGAAAGTAACTAATATTTTTTTGATTTTATGTAAGGTTTGAATTAAAGAATGACACGCGTTCAAGATTGGAAAGTGATGAATCCATATTTATATATTGGAAATCGGTAATCACTATTTTGTCTTCTCAAATCAAATTTCGGTAAATCGAATGATATTTCAATTTTACGGTATGTTCTTGATTAATATAATATGCACATTATCGGTGTAATATCTCCAACAAACACATAATTCGACTAGCATACAAATCTCCACAACTCATGTCTGCAACGTCCGTGCTTTGTTATGCACCCCCAATCAAAGTCTCCCACCTCCACCCCGTCGTTGAGGAATTTCTTGCATGCGCTGTTAAGAAATTCCACATACTCTATCGAGCAACGTCGCTTGCTGCAAAACACAAGCAACTCTGCTCATGCAGTATTGTCATCGAGTAAATGTCGTACTACATGACTTCCGTCCTCGCATATCTATGCAATCTTCGCACACCATTTGGTCATGTGCATTTGCGCAATATCAACCAATGTCTTGCTAAATGTGCCAACTCTCAGCATGTCTACGCCATAATATCGACATAGGGCATGTCACAACGTACGTCAAAGCCATCACAACTAACAAGGGGCTAATAAACCTTCCTCACTAGAAGGATACAACATCCTCATCGAATAGAACAAAATCAATACACGTGCAATTGATTCTCAACTTCAGCCAAATGAATTCCAACTGCTTCTCATGACTTTAGCTTTTTATCTTGAAGCTCAAATGTCGAGTCAATAATCCAACATGCCTTCGCATGCGTTAATCAGCAAACACTGCCAAAGAACACTCCACGCCCCCAAGTGGCCACAAACTCTACCGCATCAAATCAAGTGCCTCCTACACCTAATCAACACTTATTGTAGCCATCACCAGCATAGAAAAATCACTTATCATCTGCAGTAATAAAGTTGTAGTTGATTTATTCAAGTAAACACTTGTTCAGCAGATTCATTGTACTCCTCAAGCATCAACCTATTCATTTCCACCTTCGTTGGACAGTATTACAGATATGTATATGTACATAAATCAATTGATCATGCAAGACGTTAAAAAGGTTGTAATGACATCAATTCTAGCTGTCTAATTCTAGCTGTCAAAACAACATGCACGAGGTCAGTGTTCTCCTAATCATTTATTGAAAGAGTAATGCTATTCATAATCGTTCACTGCAGCAGTCGCCCTATGTGGCACACATATGACATGTAGTTATTTGATATATTAATGTGGTAGTTTTTTTTACCACATTAATACATTAAATACACATTTGATATGTGTATGGCACATAGGACGACTGTTACAGTGAACGACTGCAAATAATATTATTCTTATTGAAATACAATAATGTTTCCTCGAAATCAGTAGTATGGCTCAAAAAATTAGCAACCATCATTAGTTCAATGCCTTCGAACGACATCAGAAATCAAACTAATGCCATTGTTTCTTAATTTCAAGTTGACTTGTTAGCTAGGAGCATGAAGAGTTGAAATGCATCGACTAGCGAAAGTGAAAGTAAATTATTTATAAGTAACTTATAAGTGGGCTTCAAAAGTTAATTTAAGCAACTTTACTACAAAGCATATTAGCTTCTATTTGACAATTATTATTTTGATAAAATGGAGTTTTGAATAGTGATTTTTTGAAAAATATACGGTTAAAATGTAGTGAAAAATTTTGGGTTTACGTGTAGAATACTTTATTATTTGAATGCATGATTGAAAATAAATACGTAGAAAAAAGAATTTTGAAATAATGATTGTCAAACGGGGACTAACTTTTTCATGGAATTTACTTCTTTGTTTTTCAACTTCAGTTCAAGAATTTGCTAAAATATAAGCACGATCTTCCTCACTTCTCAAGAAAAGCTAAATTTACCTTTCTTTTTTCCTTTTTTTTTTAAAAAAAACTTAGCCAAACGATGGATTTTAATCCTCCAAAACAAAGTTGACCACATCTCCATATGTAATCAACTAAGTTTGAAGCTTGTTTGATAAAGATTTTTCATTTTTGAGAAGCAATTCTTGAAATAAAAATTGTGAACGTATAATTATGGGCAAACGTGAAATATTAATTTTACATAAACTGGGTCTTTATTTTGAAAAAATAAAAAATAAAAAATAAATTTGTGGTTATTGCGAATATGGTGCACAGTCCCACTGCCACGGATGCCAATAATTTTGGAGCAGAATGTTCTTCTTCTCCACAAGCTGTCGCTGATTCTCCAAAACCCCTGAACTGAATACCAACTTCCTTAATTTCCACGACTCAACAGTCGCTGAACTCGCGACTCAGAAATGGCGAGTCTTACAAAACTCACTCTCCGTCTTGTCTTATTCTTCCTCCTACTCACCTCCCCACTAACGCTTTCGTCAACTCTTCACATCCGATCTTCCAAAAATGCCCCTCGCTTTCTCGCCGACTTCTCCCGCACAATCAACAACAGTAGACCGTTTAAAGCTTCTGAATACCGGTACGAGACCCGATATTTTGACCAGATTCTGGACCACTTTAGCTTTTCGGATCTTCCTACGTTCCGGCAACGGTACCTTATCAACACCGAGCACTGGGTGGGCTCTGGTCGATTGGGCCCCATTTTCTTATATTGCGGCAACGAAGGCGACATAGAATGGTTCGCTGTCAACACCGGCTTCGTCTGGGAAATAGCGCCTCGCTTCGGCGCAATGATCATCTTCCCTGAAGTAACAATACGCAAATTTTATTATACTATGTATTAAGGAATAAAAAGAAGCTAATATGTTGTTTAATGTCCTGTTCAATATTGCATACCAAAAATAGGCTGAATGTTTTGCCACTTGTAATGATTTAATTCAGTAAAGGGACTCCTAGAGTGATTTATAGAAGTCTTGTTGTTATGTGGTGAAACAACTAGGTAACTTGTATGGAAAGAGTAATTTTAAAATACATTGTTAATGTTTGTAACAAGATTTGAAGTACTTGGTTTGCAGCATAGGTACTATGGGGAGTCAATGCCATATGGAAGTAGGGAGGAGGCTTATAAGAATGTCACTACTTTAGCTCATTTAACTGCTGAGCAGGCTCTTGCTGATTATGCAGTATTGATCACTGAGTTGAAGAGGAATTTGTCTGCTCAGGCTTGCCCTGTTGTGTTGTTTGGTGGATCATATGGTGGGAGTAAGAACCTGAACTAATATACTGTCTGATGTATTATAATATTTTTTTGACTGTGGTGTACAGTTACACATGGTAAATTTATTCATTATGAGCTCAAAAATTGCTATTACACAGTGTTGGCAGCATGGATGAGACTGAAATATCCCCACATTGCCATTGGGGCATTAGCTTCTTCGGCACCAGTTCTTCAGTTTGAGGATATCGTGCCACCTGAGATATTTTATGACATTGTCTCCAATGATTTTAGGGTCTGTTTCACCCTTTCAATCATCATATGGCTTTGGCAAATTTTAGTTCATATTCATAGGAGTCTCCATTTTTTGAAATTGCTCGTCGACTTCATTTCCAGAGAGAAAGCGTTGACTGCTTCAACACGATAAAGGAATCTTGGAATGTAATAGCATCAGAAGGAGATAAAAATGATGGACTTTCACACCTGACCCGCAATTTTCGCCTTTGCAAGTAAGTGAGCTCATTGGCAAGTTTTCAACTCAAGTCCCTTCTTTTGATTTTGTATAGATAAATTACAAGGTTGTAAATGTTCTGCCCTTGGCAATAGTATTTTACTTTGGTTATGAGGTTTGGTGAGTCTGAAATATTTAAGTTGAATTGGCAGGAAACTGGAAACTGCTGATGATCTTTCTAACTGGTTGTCGTCAGCTTATAGTTATTTGGCAATGGGAAACTATCCATATCCTTCCGACTTTCTAATGCCAATGCCTGGAAACCCAATAAAGGAGGTTTGCTATGCAAATAATTTGAATTTGATTGTCACGTTAATTATATAAAGCTGTATAAGAATACTTGGCACTTGTTATGCTATTGTAGGGGGGAATTTTTTTCTAAGATCTTCTACTGTTCCAGACAATTCAATTGTTTGTCAATATGTGGTATCCTTTAAGTGAATCATTTCTTTTAAGGGCATATAAATTGAATACATGGACTAATTTTATACTCCTCATAAATGCTAAATCCTGTCCTAATTGGCACAATTGACTATGTTTTAATCCATATCTTGGCATGTAATAAAATAGCATGATTATATTATTGCCTTTATCAATACTAGCCTACAGATAGTTCTTATATTTTCCCACTTTAATGCTTATCAACATAATTGTCCTTGTAAGGTATGTAGAAGGATCGACAGTTGTCCAGATGGGACTGGTATCTTACGACGCATATTTGAAGGAGTTAGTGTTTATTACAATTACACTGGAACAGTTAACTGCTTTGATCTGGATGATGACCCTCATGGTATGACGAGTGGTTGGGATTGGCAGGTGTGAAATACTGAAATTGTTTCCATTTAATTCTTTTGCTTTTCTGTCAAAAAATTTAAAACTCCAATGTGATATTAACTAAATCTAAATGTTTGCCTATATTTTACAGGCATGCTCTGAGATGATTATGCCATTTGCAAGTAGCAAGAATACTAGCATGTTTCCTGCATATGATTATAATTACACTTACGAGGAAGAGTTGTGCCTTGAGAATTTCCATGTTAAACCAAGGCCAACCTGGATAACTACTGAATTTGGTGGACATGTACGAAAGTCATGCTCAAGTTTTAAAACGTTTTTCTATTCTTTTGGTTGATGAGTAATTTTATGTCTTTACTACCCCTTGATCTCTTTACTTATTAAGTAATGAGAGCTTTTGCAAACTAGAATCTAATTTAAAAACGATCTATTTTGCCGCATGTTACTTATCTTTAAAACTTGACACCTATATCATCGTGAAGTATTTGCTCAACTGCTGTCAACTAAAGATTATATAGGGAATTAACTAATTATATGCCTATAGTAGAATCTTATTTAATTGGAATCTGGATGCATGCATTTGAAGTCTTGTATGTTGCTTGATCAAGTCGATTCAATTGTTAACTTCAATGAGCCAGCCATTGACCCAGAAATTTCTGAAATGAAATTTGTTTCCCACTACATGACTCCAATGGACCACAAATTGTTCCTTTGTTTCTTCAATGCATAAACATATAAATGATTTATGCGGTCTGGTTATAGTAACTTATCTGCTGCTTTTTGCTGTTTCATTATGAAGGGATTTAAGGAAGTCTTGAAGACCTTTGGGAGTAATATTATATTCTCTAATGGTTTATTGGATCCTTGGAGTGGCGGCAGGTAACCTTTGTAATAGTTGTGTTCATTAAATTGTCTAATTGTCAAATCATTGACTGTAACAAATGATATCTGTCGTAGTGTTCTGGAGGATATATCAGACACGATTGTAGCTCTTGTTACAGAAAAAGGTAACTCTACCTAACTTTTTCAGTTGTTGGCCCGTTTAGATGATAGTGGATTTAAAGGCAATCGTACCTTCTTTTTTGCCATTGATGGGATTAAATGCATGGATGGTTAGGATTCTATGTACTCAATTCAATTGTGTCAGTCAAAACCCATTCAATTGAAGTTACATATTGCTACCATCATCAAGTTTGAATTATGGAAAAAACATAGGTAACTTGTGTATCTTAATTGTTGTCGTGTTTCATTGTAACATTATTAGGAAATGAGTTTGACATTGGCCAATGCTTGTGAGTCTGTTACTGGTTATAGAGCCTAGCATATGTGACCTTAGTCGAGTTTTGATGTAATATTCAAGCTCTAAGATTCAAGTAGAGCGCAGACCATGTAGCCTCAGCTCAAGTTATACTAAGCTCGCTGCTCGTAACTTATTTAAGGTCATTGTTGTGATTTGACGTATATCATTACATATAGAAGGTTATTCAATTATGTTGTACAGAGTCATAAATCATAAAACAATATTGTTTATCAGGTGCCCATCACTTGGATTTCCGTCCGGCAACTGCTCAGGACCCTGATTGGCTGGTCAAGCAAAGGGCGGCTGAAGTCGAGTTGATCAAGGGCTGGCTAGAGGAGTACTATAAGAAACGGGAGGCAACTTTTGACATGTAAAAGTGCAGATTGGCAAATCCCACTTATTTAAACCTTTGATGGTGTTGGTGTATGTATTCAATAACATGGGACAGTCCAAACTCACAAGGACACGCGTTCTACTAACTCAACATAGATCGAGTTAGAGTAAGTTGACTTGACAGGAGTCAAGTTCCACCATTTAGTCTTTTGTGGTGCAACTCGACCCATTCTCTGTACTTGTGACTTTTGAAGTCAAACTCAGCTGAACTACCGAAGTTGATATACTCTTAAGATGGTATCTTGTAGTCATGAATTTCGTTGTTTGGTTTCATGTGAATTCTCCAACTCGTTCAGTTATGCACGTTATCGTGATTTAAAAGTAGTACATAAAATGTCCTTTAGCAATTGCAAATCAAATCTTGAAATTAAATCAAAATTGAGTAAAGAAAGAGAACATACAAGTTGATGTTACCTATGAAGATGGGGTTTGCAGAAATTTTCTAATTTGATGTTTCAATGAACATGAAAATGGGCAGAAAACTCTCTGACTTTTCCTCTGGCATGAGAATCAGTATATATATTGTAGAGAAACTTTGTAAAAGTTGCAAGAATTAATCTAAGAAGCAAAAACTTTCATCCTTTAAGCCTATATATAGAGTTTACATTGATGACGTAGTCTAAAGTTCAAACTATTGTTCTATTTCAAACCGTCGAATGTGAAAGGAGTTGTGCTTTTATTCATTTCGAAAAGTGTGGAAGAATTTGGAAAATAGTTTACGATTGTTAAGATACGTGAAATGAAACTTTAGTGAAAGGTAACATATTAAACGAGTTCGACTTCTACCACCCCATATAAGGCTGGTCGAGGTGACCCATTGCACATGGGGTTTTGTCGACACTTTGACCAGCCCCTCAAACGTCTTTTATGGTTTACCACGAGCATCCCTTGCCCTCTAATGGTGCTTCATAGGATTGAATATCTTTGATGCAACCCACATGAAAGTTCTCAATTATTTTTTCAGGTTTAGAATTTTAGTAATATATGATAGTTTCACGTTTTTCCATTTGATTAATATTTTGCTTATGATAATTCTACAATTAATGTATTAACTTAGAATTTTTATTATGGTATTTTTGATATTTCGTTATGGACTAAGATTTTATTTTACTGTATAAATAAAATCGTACGAGTCTTTTGAAAAAGGGAATTTGTTGAAATGAATGATTGAACGTTCTTAATTATGTATCCGTAATTTTGGTATTTTGTGGAATCAAGGAGTATTTTATGCCTAGCTGTCTAAAATTCACGAGTGAATCAATATAAACTAGAGATTTGTTCGCGATTTCCATGTTGTCATGCTTTTCTACCACTACTTTACGTTTGTGGGTATCAGAGACGTGCATATTGTAAACAAGATGTCGGAACCATGAAGTGTTGAAATCTTATTAAAACTTAAATTTTATGATCTTGTCAAGATTTTCATATCAAATCATCAAGAAACTGAATTAACGTGGAACATACCTTAATCAATTGATTTCTGACTTAAATAATGAATCTTGAATCTGGATCTGTAAATCTAATTTGGTTGCTTCAAATCTCCATCTTAATTCCTGATTCTGGGTTTTATGAATCTTTCTCTTCATATGCTTTCTCTTGTATTCCTGTGTTGATGGGATGCCACTAAAAATGAGAAAATCACACATGAATTGGGGACCCTAACCCTTTATATAGTTCCATATGTATTCGGCACATCGTCAAATACAAAGCCTAATGGATCCGGTCTCTATACATATAGTCCGACCCACACTTTATTTAGATGTTTAAAGCTCAATTACTTAATTCCTTATTATATCACTTTAATTTTAGGTTTAACTTTAAGATAGCATTTATACACAGTTAATTACATATGTCGGCCCATCATGGCAAATTAAATAATTTCTCAACAATCTCCTACTTGGGCCACATATGTTACCTTATAAATGTGTATAACCTTATAAACTCAAAACTTTTGCTATCATAACCAAAAGCATCTCTGAACAATCTTATCCATTGATTATATCAACATAGGATCAAAGCGGTCTTCGTTATAAGTAACATAACTAAACATATCAATGGTTACATACATCAATACAATCAAATGACATAGATCAATTGTGGATGTGTAGCATGGAAATTACATGTAATGTGATTTAATCATGCCTATTTCCAACTGGTCCTACCTTATTCCTTAATACCTTATGAGATTAACCATAAACTTTAATTAGAGTGGAACTGAACTGAATACTTTATTTCTGAAATGAATTGAATGTACACAACTAAAATTATATGTCAAAAGACAACATCCAAAATACAAACTCCCACTAAACTGGCATATCATCAAAAGATACAACACCCATGTGAGCATCATGCTCACGAAAGACTTGGATGGTAGCCATTTAGTAAATTGATCCATAATTATAGAGTTTGTCCTTATATGCTTTATAGAAACCTAACCACTCTAAATTCTTTCATTGACAACTAGGAACTCAATGTCTATAAACTTTGGCATCGCCATGTTCCTGTTGGAATACAAGACTGTTATTGTCACAAAATAACTTAAGTGGTCTTTCATTTCCATCCAAAATACGCAGCCTAGTAACAATATTTTACGGTCAAATTCCATAATCAAAATCAGAATATCCAACAATCTCCAATTGGTCTGATTTTCCTGAATGTGATCATGTAATCCTTTGTTCTCTATAGATACCGAATAACCTGATGGCTGCTTTCCAAATTTCCATTGCAAAGTTAATTAAATATCAGCCTAACATTATAACAATGAATGCTATATCCGGATTGTGCAAACCCAAGTATACATTAATTCTCAATTGCTAAAGTATAGAGAATTTGATGTATATCCTTTACCTTTAAATTTATCCTTGGGGCATTAATTGAGACAAAAGTTGTCTCCCTTAATTGTAGGGGTATTACTTGATTTTCATATCTGCATTACGAATCTTTTAAAAACCTTATCGATACAACTCTTTTGTGATAATCCAAAAATACGCCAAGAACAATTCTTGTGTATCTATATCCTTAATACAAAAGAGGTATCACCAAGATTTGCTTACTTCCACTGAACTTGTGATATCCACAATTATCAACTGAATTCATCTCAAAAACCAAATGAGATAATTATTTGATAAAATTGTGATACCATTTCGGGAAACCAGTTTAAGCCCATAGATGAATTTCTTTAATTTGTAAATCATCTAATGTAATTTGAGATCAAAATATGTCACAGATGTCATAATTGTCCTAAAAGAGTTTTTATAGAAACCGAAGAAAAATCTCTTTATGCATGACATCAATCCACTCCTTAGAATTATTCATTTACATGACTTGATGAAAGTTGATTGATAAGTTTTTCTTTCGTCAATCCATGTCATCCTTATTTTCTTGGAGAAAGACTATAAAGTTATCCAAAATTGTTTTTCTTCTTTTATAGTAGATTTCCTTAATGACATTTGTTCTTGAGGTTGTTGAGTTTGTTTTCCTGGAACAATCTATTGATTGTGTTTGGAGGATTTTGTAATATTGTCTTGATCCGAAATTGCTTTTTGAACAAGATCTGGAGTAAGAATTTGTCCCTGAACCAAATCATTGTCAATTGCAACAAAATGAATATATAAATATTCTTCATCCAAGACAAAACCATAACCTTATAACCTTATCTCTCCTTACAAACTCTACGTCCTCAAGAAATCGAACATTTTCCTTTCGAAAATTGACCCGATAGTGGGACCTTTAAAAATTTGTAACCCCTTAAAAATTACCTTACTTGGAACTTTGTTGAGATTTTAAGCTATAGTCTTTAGTGCTTATACCTAGGAGGATCCTGATGTACTGTGGGTAAATTCCACATTTCTCTAGGAATATTCCGAAAGGCCCTGGACGTTGTTCTCCTGATTCGTCATATCTTTCATAGTATTCACCACTATGATAAGATTTGACTTATTAAATTCTTTTACTGAGTCGATTTTCGAACTTAGTCTTGTATGCCTTGAATATGTCCAGTATTTGAGATTTCCCATAGATGAAATATAGGTAGCCATATTGAGAAAAAATCGTATATGAAAGTAATAAATGACTGTTGACCATTCCAAGAAGTCGAATGGAATGATCCACAGATATCCGTATGAATTAGTTCTAAGACGTCTGAAGTCCTATTGACACCTAATCTCCTTATGTTTGTTTGTTTTCCCTTAATATAATTAATATAAACACTTAAGTCTGGAAAAATTAAGGGAATCAAGAATTCCGTCTGACACAAGTTTTTTTCATTCTCTTTTGAGGGATGAACCTAATCGTTTGTGCCATAACAAAGCAGAATTCTCATTGGTTAATTTATGTTCAATACCACGTGAATCCACATACAAGGTTTTTTTTATAAAGAGGCAACCGTATGAAACAAATATAGGTTATCATAACCGGATAAAGAACTGACACTGACAATATTTGAATTAAGAAAAAGATCAAACAGACTATTTCTAATTGAACAAGAGTAATTAAAGTTGTCCAATGTAGAAATAGAAACCAAATTTCATCCAAAAGGACAGTACCACAAATGTCTCTTTCAAATTCAAATAATAATTAGCCTTTAATGATAACCTAAATTCCCTAAAGCCTCAACTTTAACTGATTTGCCATCGCCCCAAATAGATGAATCTTTCAGCATCAATTGGTTTGGCAGCTCAGACAACCCCGCATAGACACACTTATGTTAGTGGTGGTACCGAAATTTATCCACTAAGTGTGTCTGGGTATTGACATTAAATTTACCTCAAAACAAACCAAAGTGAGAAATGTACTTTTCTTTACCCGCCAAGCGTGGTATTTAGCACAATCTCTCTTTATATATCCCAAATTTTCACAAAATTTACAGCTAAATTTATTTTGCCGTTAATTTTGAACCTAACCGGATGCAGCTTTCTTATTCTTCCTTTTCTTGAACTTGTCCTTAAATGTACTAGCCAAGTGAGCACTTTCAGTTCTTTCTTTCTTCAGCCTTTCTTCTTCTTGCACACAGTATGAAATGAGCTTATTTAGAGTCCATTTCTCCCTTTGACAGTTAAAACTGGCCTTGAATTGTGCAGGAAGAGAAATTAAAACTAGATGCATGAACAAATCATCAGATAGCTCAATCTTTAGAGCCTTTAAGTTTGAAACAATATGAGACATCTCCATAATGTACTCCCGAATATTTCCTTTACTTTTATACCTTAGTAAAACTAAGTATCCCAAAAGCATGCTAGTTTTAGCCTTATCGCTCTTTATAAAACGTTTTTTCAATATCAGCAAGAAATTTATTGGCAGTAGTTACCTTATTGGACACAGCGCCCATGAATAATTCTGGAATACCACGCTTCATGATTATAAGACTCATGGGATTTGAACAATCCCACTTATCAAAGTCCATGTTTTCATCAATAGAATTTTTATCCGTAAGTGCAACGGGTTGTTCAATCCTTAACGCAAGGTCTAAGTCCATGCAGCCAAGAATGATCAGAACGTTCTCTTTCCGGTCCTTAAAGTTGGTTCCATTTAGCACATGAATGGAGCTGATGTTGGCAGACATTATGGAAGTTGATGGATTAATTGAATAGAGAACTAATACTTAATCTACATGTCCATATATGAATCCGTATTAAACAATTAATCAATTCAAATAATGGTAAACCCCGTCACAAGAGACCGAGTACAACATTGATATGTAGTCTTTGGACAGAATCAACTTGTAAGTGGTACTCTTGGTGTAGTAATCAAATATTGACAATAAATCATGCCAAACAATAAACCTATCTTTGGACCGATTTATTGTTCACATAAAATAAAACCTTATAATTGTCACATATTTATTACCACGGGTATGTAAATAATTCGGCCAAATATCAACATTTCTTTGGGCCGGTCAATACCCGCATGAATTACGTACACACAACCTTTCTAATATTCCAAATAAATCAATTTAGGTAAGAGAGGTCACTTTGGTGACATGTTGCTTCAATTAATGTATTTAGGAAAATTAGCAATCCAAAAGAAATACCAAAATTTGAATTATAATTATTAATCCTTAATTCTTTTATTTTATTTTGAAACTTTAGGGGCCTAAGGTTAATAATTCAGAACTTTAGGGACCAAAAAAATAATCAGAACTTTAGGGGTCAATAATTAATTATTGAAAACTTTATGAGTCAAAAAATAATTATTCAAAACTTTAAGGATCCAAAAATTAATTATTGAAAAACTTTAGGAGTCAAAAATTAATTATTCAAAAACTTTAAGGATCCAAAAATTAATTATTGAAAAAACTTTAGGAGTCAAAAATTAATTATTCAAAACTTTAAGGGCCAAATTTTAAAAATTTAAAATCTTTGGGGTCAATTAGAACAAAATCAGAAACTTTGAGGCTTTAAATGTAAAATCAGAACTTTAAATGGCCCAATAAATAATTAATTTTAAACTCTAGGGGCTGAATTATCAAAACTCATAACCTTAAGGCCCAACTTGAATGAATTTTAAAATTTAGGGGCTCAATAACCAAAGTTGCAAACTGCAGGAGCTTAAACATTAAGGCCTTGTATGGGAAGGATTAAAATCGGATTAAAATTGAAAATATAGCCGTTATTGTTGACTTTTATTAGACGAGTGAGACCCAATAACAGCCATATTTTCAATTTTAATTGGTTTTTAATCCTTCCTGAACGGGGCCTAAAATTAAAACTTTAATGGTCCAAAAATAATTAATTTTGAAACTTGAGGGACTGAATTATTAAACCGAAACTTTAAAGGCCCAATTGGATGAATTTTTAACCTGAGGGGGCTGAAACATCAAAACCTTAAACTTAAGGGGCTGAAACTTTAAATACTTAACCCTAATTTAAAATTGCAATTAAGGACCTCCAAACTTCAAATTTACAACCCAAGCCCCCTGCCTCCAAAATTTCATCCAAACCTTAAAATCCAAGATCAACATGGGCTCTTCAACCCCAACCCTCTCCGGCGCCGCCAAGCCACATGTGGCCGGCTCTTGTCCCAGCCACCTGCCGCTGAACGCTGCCGTCGCTCAAGACGCCGTCAGTTGAAGAAATGCCGTTGCCATCGGCACGGCGGCGGCGGCCCCAAATTTTTTTTCTTTAAACCGAAATTCTGAAAATCTTTAAAAAATCAACCAAATAATTTTCAAATTTAATAAATCTAAATCAGAAATTATTAAATTTGAAAACCATAAAAAATATACAAGAACCAAATTAAAAATTTTGATTCCCAATGATTTAACATGAAAAAGCTCTGATACCACTTGTTGGAACTTTATTAAAACTTAAACTTTATGATCTTGCCAAGATTTTCATGTCAAATCATCAAGAAACTGAATTAACGCGGAACATACCTTAATCAATTGATTTCTGATTTGAATAATGAATCTTGAATCTGAATTTGTAAATCTTCAATTTAGTTGCTTCAAATCTCCATCTTAATTTCTGATTGTGAGTTTTATGGATCTTCCTCTTCATATACTTTCTCTTGTATTCATGTGTTGATGGGATGCCACTAAAAATGAGAAAATCACACATAAATTGGGGACCATAACCCTTTATATAATTCCATATGTATTCGGCCCATCGTCAAATACAAACCCTAATGGATCCGATTTCTACACATATAGTTCGACCCACACTTTATTTAGATGCTTAAAAGCCCAATTACTTAATTCCTTATTAGATCACTTTAATTTTGGGCTTAACTTTAAGATAGCATTTATACACAGTTAATTACATATATCGACCCATCATGGCAAATTAAATAATGTGGAAATTACACCAAATCCTATCTTTCAAAATCCAACTTAAAAAATCAGATGCAAGGTTTGTTTATTCAAAAATCAGATTTTTTATATTTATACATTAATTATTAATTATTTAAATTTCATCAAATCCCTAATTAGTTATTCCCCCAAAATCGTCTCCTCTTCCTCTCTCTCTCCTCAGCCACTCTTCCTCTCTATTTCACACTCTCTCTCTTCGCCCCTCGTCGGAGGAGAAGTCCCTCTCGTCGCCGCTACAGCCGGTGCGGGTGCCTGTGTAGGAGACTTGTGAGCAGCAGAAGTATTGGTTAATGCCAGAGATGGACTTGGAGAGCAATCTGACGGCGGAGGCACCGAAAGGGAAGAAAGTGTGAGGAAATGAGCAGAAGATGGCGATTGTGATGCTGTTGCAGGAGACGGGACATGTGGCAACGAGAGTGCGTCGGTCGGAGGAGAAAATCCATTGATTGCTCAAACATCAGTCACCAGTGTGAGTCTCACGGTTTTAGATGTGTTCTTCTTCTTCTTCTTCCTCTTTTTTTTTTCTTTTTTTAATTTTTGTGCGGTGTAGTGCAGTGTGGTGGAGGTGTTGGTATGCGGTGCAGTGCAGTGTGGTGTAGTGAGTGGCCTGGTGCTGTGCTATGCAGGGTGGTGGTGGTATGGTGCGGTGGATGTGCAGTGGTGCTGACGGTGGCTGTGTCGGTGGGTGCGGTTATGGTGCTGTGGATGCGATGGTGGTGTCTCGATCTGTGGTCGTGGTAGTGACTATAATAATATTTTTTTTAGATGGGCTGATTTGTTTCAAGCGGTGGTGGCGGCGACGGCGAGGCGGTTTGACGATGAGGTGGTGCCGACTCGCAGGCAGCTGAGGTCATTTTTTTTTATGGTGGTGGTGCAGTACGGTGCAGCGATGGTAGTGGTCACGGGAGTGGTCACGGTGGTCAGTGGTGGTCATGGGAGTGGTCACAGAAGTCGGTGGTGGTCACGAGGGTGTTCACAGAATTCGGTGGTGGTGACCTTAAAATTGTGACTAAAAATTAATCTGTGACAAGGGTGGTCACAGAAATTGGTGGTGGTCACGGGGGTGGTCACAAAAAAAATCTAACTGTGACCTTAAAATTGTGACTAAAAATTAATCAGTGACCAATAAATTTAGCAAATACGTAACCTGATTTGTGATTTCAAAATAATCCGTGACCTATAATTTTTTTTGATTTGTGACCTCAAAAATAATCTGTAACCAATTAATTATGTATATGTGACCATTAATTATATAATTGTAACATCATTATATTTAATTAATAAAATAAATAAATATTTAATTAATAATATAAATAATTGTCCGAATCGAAAAAGTCACCAGAAAAGTCGCGAAAAGTTCGCCTGAACAGACGTCGGGAAGTCACCGGAAAGTTCATCGGAACGGTCGTCGAAAGTTTGCCGGAGTAGAACGGTGATCAGAACGGTCGTCGAAACGGTAGGGATGGTAAAGGTGGGATGTGTTAATTATATTATATTAGAATTAAATATTTAATAATAAATTAATTTAATAATTTATTATTTCATAAATAAAAATTTAAAAATTTTTAATAAAAATTTGATTTTGAAAATTTCAAACTTGTTTTCTTATTTTTGAAATAGACTAAACTTATTCTCTTAAATATGAAATTTTCCCTTAAATAATTTCTCAACATGAAGTACAATGGAAGGGTGCCTATGATCTCGTAAGGTATGGCAAACAACGTATTGTTGGCCAAGGAGACTGATGCAGCGACTATGGGAATTATCACTTGTTTTGGCAGCGCTAGGATTTTAGCGTTAAATGATAGTTTTAGATTTTTCTTTAATTATGGTTTTAATTATGACAATTTAATATCTTAGTTTAATATTTATGTATGATATATTGTATTTTCCTTTTGGAAATGATTCTATTATAAATAAATTCGTTAAAGTCTTTTGAAATAAGGGGATTTTGAGGAACTAATGGCCTATTTTCTTTGCTATTTCCAGTTTTCGAAAATACTGAATACATTTACTTACTTATTTTCAAAAATGAGTTTAAAATTTACAAAAAAAATAGAAAACGATAAATAAATCGTCTTGGTTGTTTTTCAATTAAAACCAAGCCAATTTTTTTTTTTTTAATTTTTGAAAACAATTTTTCAAAATGACAAAAAGAACGAGTTTTCAACAATCTCAAAATGAACACTTAAAACACAAAATTCAAAATGAATTCAAAACTAAAAACTGAAATACGAAGAAAACAACCATTGACTTTCTCAATTATACATTCAAATTCTTGATATTAAAGTAGAATCAATGAATTAATACCTAGCTTTCGGGTTCATGAATAGATCAATGAGAGAGTTGGAAAATTCTTCGTGATTTTCACGTGTTTCATGTTGCTGCTGTACACATTACTCTTACCATCAGTTGACATTAGAGTCAAGTTCGTTGTTGCAAGCATTCTACCAAGAAGACGTTGGAATTGTGATATATAGTTAGACGACGCTTATACTCGCGATTATATGATGTAAATTGAAAAATATTTTTTAAAATTCATTTTTTTCTTCAACTCATTCTCAACCATCCAATTTTTCAATAAAATAATTTTGTATGTAAATTAAAAAAAAAAAAATTCTACTCTTCTCTCACACTTTCTCAAAAACCATTTTTTACCAAAAAAAAATTAAAAAAAAACCTATTTTTGAAAAAATGGATTCGAACATAGGCAAGTGTACTTCAAACGTAATTAATTTAAAATTGTCTTAATTTAACGTAGACAGTCCACATGGACAAACTGTCTTCGGTTCTTTGCCTTCCAGCGCAATAAATTTCAAAGTTGAAAACCAAGGTAATATACTCTATTTTACCTTCTTAACCTTCATTAAAACGTCGTCGTATATAAATTCCGTCATATTAAAGGGAAGAATACATAAATAAGGTGTTTACTTATACACATTTCAAAAATACCAAAATATGTTTCAAATTTCAAAATTCAGATTTCTTTTAAATTTTTAATTATGAAATAATAATTATTAAATTAATTTATTATTAATATTTAATTCTATTATAAAATAATTAACCCACCCTAACTTCCACCACCCCTACAACTCCGGGGGTATTCCGGCGACCGTTCTGGCCACCACTCTTCTCCGGCGATCGTTCCGACGAGTTTTCCGGCGACTGATCCGATTCCGGCGAATATGTTAAGGTCACAAATCTGTATAGTTTGGTCACAATTCAAAATTTTCGTAGGTCACAATTTGTTCATCGGTCACAACTTAAAAATTTTAAAGTCACAATTTTTTATCGATCACAAATCACAAAATTTATAAGTCACAATACTTATTCAAGTCACAATTTATCAATTTATTGGTCACAATTAATAATTTTTAGGTCACAATTTATCAATTTGTTGGTCACAATTAATAATTTTTTGGTCACAATTAATAATTAATGGTCACAAACAATCACCACCATCAAAATCGTTTGTGACCACCACCAAAATGGTTTGTAACCACCACCAAGTCACAAATCACGCGCCGAACACACAACCACCGCCTGCACACTACCACCGCCTGCACACCATCTCAAAAATCAACACAAAACATGCCACAAAATCACCACAGTAAATATATTGAGAAAAGTTCAGAATGGCGCCACTGGAAATCTGTGATCCGCCGTAGATGCTAGGTAAATGTAACGCCGAATAACCCAAGTACAAAACCACCACCCTCACTGTCGCCGCCACTGCTAGATCCACCATCACTGCCGCACCTCCACCAACACAACAGACAAAAACCACTAACATCAATGCCAACACCACCATCACCGTCAGCATTCTACCACCGCACCACCACCGTCAACATCTCACCCAACATTTTGAAATGGGTAAAAGAATTACCACTACCACTACACGACCACCTCCACCTACAAGCTACAACCGCCAAACACTTCTACCACAAACTCAGAGGAGAGCAGACGACGGGGAGGAGAATCGACGACAGAGATGTGCCGTTTGGGCGGCGCTTCGGCGGCACAGAGAAGGAGAGTAGAGGGAGCGTCGTTTGGGCGGCGCAGAGACGGAGAGTAGAGGGAGCGTCGACGGTTGGACTGCAGCGGCGGTTTTCTAAGAGAACGGGGAGAGAGAATGGGTACGAGGGGAGAGGATGAGAGGGTAGGTCGAATGAAAATTAGGGTTTGATTTGGGTTATTAATTGGGATGAAATTATATGTTAAGGTCGAACCCTTCGATCGTCGGTGAGAGAGTGTAGAAAATGGTGAGAGATGTCGAGGGGGAGAACGTGGCGGCGATGGGAGGAGAAGAGCAGTGGCGGCGGCGGGAGGAGAAGAAGAAGAGCCTGAGAGGAGAAACCGACTGGAGGAGAAGACCTAATTAATTTTAGGTTTGAGTGGGTTATTTTAAATGTAGTGAAAATATATATAATTAATATTTAATTAAAAAGAAAAATCTGATTTTAAAAAAGTTAAATTAGTGACCAGTTTTATGAAATTGGTATCTTTAAATACCTCTCTAGGTGTAATTTCGTCCATATTAAACTGATCAAAGAAAGGAAAAAAGGGAACTTGTATTTTGTATAATATACGTGTGTATATGTGGTGAGAGGAAAATTGAAAAGAAAAGAGAAGAGAAGAAAAGAAACAGTGTTCGAGTAGTTTAGTCCACAATTTTCACTCAAGCAAAATCAGGAAAGTTGAGAAAACCCAGCAAATTTCTTGTATTTTTTCAAGGTAAAAGAGCAGATTGAAGCATTGAAATCTAGGGTTTTTGGTTAGGCAATGGCGAGTCCGAGTTCTCAATCGGACAGAGTGATTCTGAAGACTCCAGCAACTGTAAAATTGACATCCCCAAAATCTGGTTCCCAACTTTTGAAAACCCCTTTAAGCGATGAAGTCATATGGAAAAAACTGAAAGAAGCGGGCTTCGATGAAGAGTCCATCAAACGCAGAGACAAGGCCGCTCTCATCGCCTATATTGCTAAACTCGAAGCCGAGGTCTTTTTTCTCAACTTCATTATGTACTTTTTTTTGTTGTTCGTTTTCTTTCATTTTTCTCTTTAATTTTATGTTTTTCTTTTACTTGTTCGTGTAGTTTATTTTATTTTTTTGGTTGCAACGATTGATATATGATCTGATTTAGAGGAGCTCTTTCTCTTCTGGAAAAAGGGGAAGTGTATTAATTTAAAGTTTCTCCGAATTAAGAACGGTTTTTCATTTTCCTTTTCTCTTGTGGGTGAAAGATTTAAAAGTCCTCGCAACAAATGATTCTGCACTTTTAGTATTGCTGGGGCGTTTATTTTAACAAAAGCTTCCTAATCTTGGCACGTTATTAAAGTTTTACATGCTTTTTGAGATTCTAATTTTGTTATAAGCGGATGTTCTTGATTTGTAGTTATATGAACATCAGCATCGCATGGGCCTTATCATTCTGGAAAGAAAGGAGTGGGTATCCAATTATGAACAAGCTAAAACTGCTGCTGAATCTGCTGAATTGAAGCTTAAGCACGAACAGGCTGCTCATGCATCTGATTTGGCAAATGCCAGGAAGCGGGAAGATAGTCTGAAAAAGGCTGTTGGAATTGAGAAAGAATGTGTTAAAAATGTATTATATTGTGTGGTTTTCCCTTTTATATTAATGATGTGTATGGTCCTTGTCATAGTTTCTAATTTTATGAATTTATGTAGATTGAGAAGTCGTTGCATGAGATGCGTGCAGAATTGGCCGAGGCAAAGTTTGCAGCAGAGACTAAACTGACAGAGGCTCAAACTATGGTGGAGAATGCTCAGAAGAAGTTCATGGAGGCAGAGGAAAAACTTCATTCAGCGGAATCTTTGGACGCGGAAGGTAGCCGGTTCCACCGAACTACAGAAAGAGGGTTGCGAGAAGTTGAAGATCGGGAAGATGATCTAAGGAGGCGGATGATGTCATTCAAATTTGAGTACGTGCTTTATTGCTTGTCTCAATTCAATGTATCCAACAAGTTTTTCTGTCTTAAGGTATATCTACTACTATATGGTCTTCTTACACGTTCTATTACATGGACATTTTGCAAATTGTCTTGTTACATCGATATTAATCAACAGTCTACTGAAACGGTGGCTTGTAATCTTCAAATTATCTTCTTTGACTACTTATCAAAAAAATTATCTTCTTTGACACCATTGGTAATTATTAGTTTTTGTGTTAGATTTGAAGCTTCCCTATTGCCTTGGCCATTTTGATTACAAAAATCATAGTTGTATGATTTTTATTTTTTGGTCTTGCCTTAGTTCGTTGAATGTATTTGTGTAATCAAGAATACTGTTATTATGACTTAACAGAAAACTATGATTGACATGTAATTATGTTTACCATTTTTCTGCTAGATGTGATGATAAAGAGAGAGAGATCCAGCTTGAGAGGCAATCACTGACTGAAAGGCAAAAAATGCTGCAACAATCAGAAGAAAGATTATTTGATGGACAAGCTTTGCTAAATCAGAGGGAAGAACGTATTTTTAATAGATCTCAGGAGTTAAAGAGGTTTGAGAAAGAGTTGGACGATACAAAGTTGAGCTTAGAGAAAGAGAAAGAAGCCCTTAATGAGAAAAACCAATCTCTTAATCTAACAGCAATGTCTGTGTCAGCAAGAGAGGAGGTCAAAATAAGATTTTCTTTTTTGTTTTGAGTGTCTATGTTACTAAGTTAGACTGATCTTATATGATTTAACGAGTTCTTTTTGTGCTTGTAGGCTGCCGTCAAAAAAGAATGTGACCTTCTCAAGAAAGAAGAAGAGCTACTCATTTCACAAGAAAAACTGGCTAGTAAAAAATCTGTAAGTCAATTATTAGAAGAGAGAATTAATTTCGCTTTTTTTTTGCGTCCCATTCTTATCTCATTTTACTCCCTGATTCATATGCAGGATAATATTCATCAAGCAATGGAAAATCAAGAAGCTACATTGACAATGAGGAAGTCTTCATTTGAGGTGGAGTTGGAAGCGAGGCATAAATTGGTGGAAGAAGAACTCGATGCCAAGAGGCGGGCTTGGGAGTTGAGAGAACTAGATATCAAGCAGCGGGAGGATTGCATTATGGAGAGAGAACGGGATTTGGAATTCGCGTCAAGACATTTTCTAGAAAGGGAAAAGGAGCTGGAAGAGAGGTTTTCCTCAGTTGAGGAGAAAGAGAAGAGGCTTTTAGCAGCTGAGGAAGAGGGGGAATTGAAGAGGAAACTTTTGCAGCAAGAGAAAGAAGATGTAACTAGGATAAAGCTTGACCTTCAAAAATCTTTGGATTTGTTGGAGGAAAAGAGAAGACACATTAATGACACAGAAGAGAAAGTGGAGGCAATGAAGAATGAAACAAATGAGCTAATGGATCTTGAGTTGAGACTTAAGCAAGAGATTGATATGATCAGTGCGCAGAAACGGGAAATTGAGGCTGAGGCAGATCAGCTGAAAGCGGAGAAGGCAAAGTTTGAAACAGAGTGGGAGATGATTGATGAGAAAAGAGAAGAGTTACGAAAAGAAGCAGAGCGTATTGCAGAGGAGAAGTTAACCGTTTTTAAGTTTCTGAAGGATGAGCGTGATAGCTTGAAAGCGGAGAAGGATTCATTCAGAGACAAGTATAAACAGGATCTTGAGTCACTTTCCCGTGATCGAGAAGCATTCATGAGTGAACTTGAGCGTGAACGTACAGAGTGGTTCACCAAGATTCAGAAAGAACGTACAGATTTTTTGCTTGACATAGAGATGAAGAAAAAGGAGCTGGAGAACTGCATTGATAAGAGACGTGAAGAAATTGAGAATGACCTCAAAGAAAGAGAGAAGGCATTCGAGGTAGACAGAAAGAAAGAACTTCAGCATATTACTTCTTTAAGGGAATCAGTGGGAGAGGAATTGGAACATGTTAACTCTGAAATGAGAAGACTTGATGCTGAGAGAAGAGAGATAAATTTGGATCGCGAAAGGAGAGACCAGGAATGGGCAGAGCTTAATAATTCAATAGAAGAACTTAAGGTGCAGAGGGAGAAATTAGAAAAACAACGGGAATTACTGCGTGCTGATCGAGAGGAGATTCTCATTCAGATCGAGAACTTGAAGAAATTGGAGGATTTAAAAAATGAATTAGATCGTATAATTGCACATGAGATGCAACAATCTCATCTGCAATCAAATGGACCAAAGCAAACACAAAAGAGAATTTTCAGGCTGCAGAACGAAGTTGTTTTAGGTGAAAATGGAAATGTTAACAATGGGGTTGGGCATGAGGTTCATCGTACAACAGAGTCACATCAGTCATCTTCACCTCTCTCTGCTCCTCTTTCGTGGCTCAAAAGGTGTGCTGATACACTGCTCGAGCAAAGACAGAGTAATAAAAAGAGGAGGCATGAAAAAGATGCAATAACACAACCTGGACTGGAAAAGACCACCCCATGGTACCATTATTTGCTAAGCTTAGTTCTTCACTACTGTTAGTTAATCATCTCATTAAGATATTTATGGTGCTACCTCATTTTGCGTTCCTGTATAATCTCATTTTTTCCTTTTGATACAGTTGGCCAGAGAATTCAGATGCATCCAAGATTGAGCACTCTGTAATGTCTTTTAATCAAACTCCCGTCAGCGCTGAGGAGCCCACTGTGTATATTGATAAAATCATCAGAATTCGAGAATTAACTACAGTTGACGTTGAGAGAGTTGCTGTTGGCAATGAGGTAGTTTCAAGCTGTTAAAATGATTCCTACCATTTTAGCTTCTACTGTTGAAATGAAATTACACTCTAGCACGATTCTATTGCTTTCCTACATCCTATATAACATCTTACCCTTTGTGATACCTATATCGACATGGAAATATGCCCCGAAGATAATCATGCTGATCCATAATATCGTTGTTTAAATTGTCTGAGTCGACTGTATGTTTATGTACAACCTATATCAGGTCTATAGCTCGTCTTCAACCTGGTAAGAAGTTGATAACCTATGTTTAAACTAAAACTTCGTGATGATGTTTTAGTTCAACTAAGATGCATGGGATACTTATTTTAAAGTGTCCTTGGTAACCGACTGACTTGTAATTGATGCAAAATAAAAAGCGCCTACTTCATTGATGTTTGTTATGTGCCATTATATAGCTCTTATGACAGGAAGAAAGTACCAATTAAATGATCTTTTGTTTAAACTTAATAATTTTAGATTTATTGCAAATCATGTTTTGTGCCTCTCAATTTTGTGGTGGACTAGAATTATGCATAGGCATTTATCACATCTCTATGATCTGAAATTCGGTTCTCTGGAGATTTAGGCCCTGTATGGGAGGGATTAAAATCGGATTAAAATTGAAAATATAGCCGTTATTGTTGACTTTTATTAGACAAGTAGGACCCAATAACGTCCATATTTTCAATTTTAATTGGATTTTAATCCCTCCCGAACAGGGCCTTATGTTTATTGAATTTTCTAATGGTCATTTTAATTCTTTTTCATTGATTTTTTACTTTTTTTAACTAATTTACTTCTGCAGGAAACTACATCCCAAGATTGATGAAAAGCTTGAGATCAATGGTGGCATAGACTTGGAAACAAGCGACCGAGCAACTGAGCAAGGACGTTTGGGTAGATAATTTGGAAGGACAAGGCCGTACTTCTTTCCTTCTTATGACAACTAGGGGATAGTTGAGGTGAAAACTCTCTCTCTCTCTCTCTCTCTCTCTCTCTCTCTCTCTCTCTCTCTCTCACACACACACACACACACACACAGAGACACATTTGGTTGATTTATAGTCTCACCAGTTAATTTTCTTTCTCCAGGTGTAACTCGTACTTTTGAAGGGAGCGATATAGATTAACGCTGCTCTTTTGTTGTGGAAAGTAACTTGTTTTACATCGGTTGAAGCAGTTAATTTTTCAAGCTAACCTACGCTTATTTTGTTTCATGTGTTAACAGTAAGACAAGGTAGTTTTTTAGATGGAAGAACTCGTTTTTCTTGTCTCTGTATTATATTTGTGTATTGCGAGTCACGAGTGAATATATGCTTGAACAGCCATAAGAAATGTTCCGTGTTTCTTTCCTTTCTTTATGCTTTTGGAATGTTTGATTTATGTATGATGCGGGTCACTAAATTTTTGCTTATATTCTCATTTTTTGAAATAAAGACAAGCTAAAGATAACCTTGCATAGAGTTTATTACTATTAGGCGGTATATATTCTCTTCATGATAGCGAAAGAGGAGGCTAAACACTCTTACACAAACCTTAAAACCAGGGTAAAACCACGAAGGAGATCATCCTTGGTAGCTGTGGCTTCTTGTTGGTATCTGATCTGTTCTAAGGGAGTCGGAACATTTCTGTAAGAAGGAAGCTAAGCATGGAGGTAAAGATCATTTTTTAGCTAAAGGAATTCATGTTCCTTGAGTTTGCTATACTTGTCTCGATTAAAAAGCTGTATGAAATCTGAAAGGGGTGTACAATGCTGGGCATTCAATCTTTATTGTTCCATGTAAATTCCTTGAATGCTCTTTCTTAAGCAAGTTGAACGTTCATTTTCTTCGGTTAGGATCAAGGTTGGTTTGGTCTTCCTTCTACCTGTAAGGAAAGGTAAGCACAAGATAGTGAAAAAATAATCCGATTCCCCCGCCAATGGTTACGGTAATCCAAGTCTTGTTTAGCCGTTTTACCCGTTTGATAAGTAGATCCCCGGTGGTTGTAAGGTAAGGGTTGTCCAAAATCATTGAAGCAACTGGCCGAGCCTTGCCACGGCGACTAGCAGCTGGGCCGGTCAGGCTACCTATTTATTTTATTTATTAAATGAATTATATGTTAACCTTGGTAAACGAACGTACTACTTAAAAGTTAAACCACTTTGGCTGATAGCTGGTGATTGTGTGAGCTGGGGTGGGAGAAAAGGTCCTCGGAGGTCCTGTCCCCACTCCACCCACCTCAAAGTTCTGAATTTATTTTATTTTATTTAATGTTTTATATTATTTTGTAAAATAATTACTCGGCAGCCTGATATGTCTTAGTTATTCTTTAATTATATGATTGAGACAAGTGAAATAGACGTCAAATGGAGTTTTAATTAAATTAAGTCTATGTTTGGTACAGATAAAATTAAAATTTTAATCTAAGTCAATGTCAATAATTAATTAAAATTTATTAAAAATTTGATTTTAATTTTCATCGAACAAATGCTAACAACAAAAAAATAGAAACAAAATTGGATTATTAAAATCTAATTTTAGCGGTCATCTCTATCTTGTATGCGATGTTTGGATTTTTATATGTATGAGAGAGTAATGATACATTTAAAACGTGAAGAAATGTTTTTAATATTGTAAAAAAAAAGAAAAAGAAAAAGTGAGCGTTGTCTAAATTAGACTTAAGAGTCTATTCCAGTCCCTAGGTTTAAGAAATAATGCCAGCCATCAAAGGAGAAAACTGCAATGGATTTTATTACCCTCTCAGCCGCCAGAGTTCCCCGTTCAATTTCCAAATAAATTATTACTGAAAAAAGATAAATAAATATTGTTGAAATTTAAAAATACTGTAAGATCTGTTAGTAGAAGATAATCAAATTATTCATTTACCAATTAGGTAGACTGGTAATTATGGTATAAATATATTCACTTATTAATATTCAGATCATAATTTGGAGCGACACTGGTCAATAATTGGAACTTGTGATTGCCGAGAGTGGGAGAGATGGAGAGCGGCGCCATTTTTGCAGGGCTACGCCCGAACATAATTCCTAACCACCACCACCACGAGCTCGGCCCTTCACGAAGCATTATTAAGCTTCTTCCCCCGCTTTACGGTGGCAAAAGACATAAGGTACCGTGAAATCACATCAGCGGCAGTTTATGTGTTTTTCTCGTCCTTTTCGTTGTTCACCATTGGTCAGTCACATGCATAATGCATTTTGTTTTAATTTAATAATTTATATGTATTGGAGAAGCAGAACTGATTTTTGTTATATGATTGGAATGCATATGTACGCAGCTCTCGAATCAATTGCACTTTGCTTGTTTTAGTAACAATAACAGTAAAAATGTTGATACTCTTCAAGTGGCCACTCCCTCTAGGTACGCTCACTGGGAAATATTTTAATTTAGAGCCAAAGTCTGGTTTTAATTTGTAAGTTTGACTTTTCTAGTTCAAGAACTGGGTTTATTGAATGCTCAATTTTGGCAGCAACGCGGTGCCAGAATTAGCCGACATTGATTGGGACAACCTTGGATTTGCGTTCAAGTCTACTGATTATATGTATATGATGAAATGTTCCCAAGGTGAAAACTTTTCTAAGGGAGAATTACAACGTTTTGGGAACATTGAGTTGAGTCCATCTGCTGGGATTTTAAATTATGGTCAGGTAAGTTCTCCTTTTTACTACTTCTGATATTGCAGGTTCTTTTAGTGTGTGTATAACTTGCTGGCATCAGGTTTGCTTCTCTTTTGCTGAATTAAAATTTGAAAATTACTTGTAGGGGTTGTTTGAAGGTTTAAAAGCTTATCGAAAATATGATGGTAATATTTTACTCTTTCGGCCCGAGGAAAATGCTCTCCGATTAAGGATGGGTGCTGAGCGTATGTGCATGCCTTCTCCTACTGTAGAACAGTTTGTTGAAGCTGTAAAGGAAACTGTTCTAGCAAATGAAAGATGGGTAATTCGACAGTTTAGCATTTCAATGAAGATTGTATTTACTTTATTTTTGTGTAGTGGTGTTTAGACAATTAATTGGTTTTATGATGTTATCTTATTTCAGATTCCCCCACCAGGTAAAGGTTCTTTATATATAAGACCATTGCTTATGGGGAGTGGATCTGTACTAGGACTTGCACCAGCTCCTGAATACACCTTTTTGATTTATGTATCTCCTGTGGGGAACTATTTCAAGGTATAATAGTCATCTCTTGAATGCTTTCTCAGCCGTGATGCTGTTGCCTTTTGAATAAATGTCAAGGATAGGATTCAAAAATCTACACGGATGAAGTCAAATTTCCTAACTGCTTTTCTGAACTTTCCACCTATAGTCAACCCAAATATGTATAATTTAGCAGAATGCTAAGAGTTTCTGTCGCTATAATATCAGATTTTGAGGATGCTTGATCTTTGAATGGTAAATTATATAATTCATAAACTTGCAATCATATTCCTAAATATACGGAAAGATAGCCAAAGCAACCAGCATTAGGTAACTAAAGAGGCAAATAAAAAATGAACCAAAGAAGACTGGAAGGGAGGCATATATTTATCTTACTGTTCACAAACATTTGATGTTTTCTTTGAGTTGTAATTACTTAGTTATTGCATGTTCTGGTGTTGCATTTAAGAAAAGTATAGGTTGTTTAACTTGTTTGGTTTGGCACTGCAATCTTAATCAAAGTTTGTCCTGATACCTGCTGTAAATTAAGTGGATCTTATAATGATTTCTGTGAAGAATATTATAAATTGTATTATAATAAACTTGTTTCTATTACAAACTAGAAGACCCTATTTATAGGGTTAGAAATAACTGTAAAAGGAAATAAACATAAAAGGAAATATTACGTAATCTACTACTAAGGAAAGTAAATATTATAATCGCAATCTTTGACGATCTCTGTAATCTTATTCTATATTCTTGACATCCCCCCTCAAATTGATGCTGGTAAAAGTATCAATTTGCAATCATGAAGCCGACGGCCAACCTACGACTATACTTGTCCACTAATAATAAATCCAAATCAAAGCAACCAACGACTAAAATTACTGACGACGAGAGACCAAGAACAACAGAGAACTACTCCAAAACGACGTCAAGAACACTCCAAAGAAACGACGAGAAACCACGAGAAACTACGAGAAGACGACGAGAACGCATACTTTCCCAAGAAGAATTTCCAAAAGAAATTCACGGCGTGCGCCGACACACGCCAAAAATACCGGCCAAAAAACTACGAGATGAGAAACTCAAATTTCGGATACTCGAACCAACACTAAACCAAATTCAGATAAACTGGACCAAATATCGATAAACTCGAACCAAATTTAACGGAACCAAATTCCGTATAACCCGGACCAACAATACAAACAACTCTGTAGGGTTTAAAACGAAGAACGTGAGAGTCATAACCAGACTTACGAACATTTGTAGTACTTACATACGAACAATAACCAATAACCGAAGCAGATCCGAAATTAGCGAGATTGAACAACGACCAAAAACCAACCGGATGAATGCATCTGAACGGATGAACAAAGACTCCGGATGAGCGATGTGTCGGCGGTGAATGTAACGGATGAACAAGTACCATGACGGATGAACAAAAGAACTCCGATTTTTTTTTTTTTGTTTTTATTGTTTTTTTTTAAAGAAGGAAAAAAAAAATTGCTAGCCGGACGAGCGGCTCAAGGCCGCTCGCCGGGAACGGAATTCAAGGTTAATGTACTAAGGCTCTGATACCATGTGAAGAATATTATAAATTGTATTATAATAAACTTGTTTCTATTACAAACTAGAAGACCCTATTTATAGGGTTAGAAATAACTGTAAAAGGAAATAAACATAAAAGGAAATATTACGTAATCTACTACTAAGGAAAGTAAATATTATAATCGCAATCTTTGACGATCTCTGTAATCTTATTCAATATCCTTGACATCCCCCCTCAAATTGATGCTGGTAAAAGCATCAATTTGCAATCATGAACTGACAACGATGACGATACTTGTGCCCACGAAGAAGAAATCCAAATCAAAGCAACCAACGACGAAAATGACTGACAACGAGAGACCAAGAACAATAAAGAACTACTCCAAAAACACTCCAAGAATGCTCTAAAGGAAAAACGAGAAACCACCGAAGAAGAGTCACACGTTGACAAAATCAGTCAACCGTGGACGACCAGAAGAAACCCACACCTGAAAGGTTGAGTTGTGACCAAAGAGAATCGAAGATTCAACCACTCCAAAGAAACGATGAGAAACTACGAGAACTCACACACCCCAAGAAGAATTTCCAAAAGAAATTCACGACGTGCGCCGACACACACAGTGAGCTCTACCTGTCGGGAGAACTAAGTCGAACACATAATTCGTGTTTCGACAAAAGCTCTAACGCCAAAACACCGGCCAAAAATCCAAAACCACATAACGATCCACACAACGATTTTTTTTTTAAACCTAAAATAAGAATCCGTTTACCAAAACCCCGTCGACCCAGAAAAGAAAAAAAATAAACGAAAACAAAAACTCAAGATTGGGCAATTAAATTGACAGAACGAACGAAAACTCTATCGAGACCGGGCGGGAGGAGCAAAAGAAAGCTCCTCCCGCCTTGAGAAAACCTTATCAAGAAAACAAGAGAAAATTTTAAGGAATTGGCTCTGATACCATGTGAAGAATATTATAAATTGTATTATAATAAACTTGTTTCTATTACAAACTAGAAGACCCTATTTATAGGGTTAGAAATAACTGTAAAAGGAAATAAACATAAAAGGAAATATTACGTAATCTACTACTAAGGAAAGTAAATATTATAATCGCAATCTTTGACGATCTCTGTAATCTTATTCTATATTCTTGACAATTTCTATAAATCAATCTGGTTGATATAGATTTTGGCCTCTTAAATACAACTGATAACGTTTAGTTGTTTACTTAAAGAACTAGTTTAGCACTCTTTGGATGTGGACCTCTTGTCGTTTTTGTGTTTTAAAAATCAGTTTATCTGGCGACTATTTCCTCTTTGATCAATAGCATACCTCCTTTACAATTTTTATACAAGTTTCTACTGCACACTTCTTTATGTCTATCAGTTGCTGAGTGGTAATCTTTCACCAGGAAGGTTTGGCACCAATACATTTGATCGTTGAAACTGAGATGCATCGAGCAACACCTGGTGGTACTGGGGGAGTTAAGACTATAGGAAATTATGCTGGAGTAAGCTTCTCTCTGTTGATTCTTCCTCTCCTTTGAGTTAGCTTGTATAGAGCTTTTCCTTTAAACTTACTAGCATTCTAACTTTACTTTCGCTAAGGTCTGCCTAATAACTTCATGATTCTGCTTTCTCTTCCATCTGAAGGTTGGTAGATATCCATGATATTCTTTGCTTGTCCCGTCTTGTTTATTTTCTTGATTTTCCTTTTTAGCGAAATGCTTAATTTTCTATAGATATTTTACATTGCTTTTGAAACTGCATTAAATTCTTGCTTAACCAGGATGCAAAGGGTGCTTAGCTACCTGTTACTGCAATGTATTCATACCCACAATATTCTTTGAACTCTTGAGTTATGAACTGCCACTATATCGAGTATAATGGGGATGATTTTACATTTTTAGATACCTTATGCTACCCCCACTATATCCAGGAAATGGAACCGTGTTAACTAAATCAAGGAGATTCTCTTTGTTATTAGAGTATTCAAATATGGATTCTGGGTATTCTGATGCATCCTTTCTATTTTTCTGCACTGTATATTGTAGGTTCTAAAGGCTCAGAGTGCTGCAAAAGCAAAAGGTTTTTCTGATGTTTTATATCTGGATAGCGTTCATAAAAGATATCTAGAAGAAGTGTCCTCTTGCAATGTATTTGTTGTGAAGGTACACTATTTGTTGAGTTAGCTCAAAATACATCACAGATGTATGAACATTTTCAATAATGAGATAAGTATGTGATTATTCTCGACACTGAGGTAAAAAAAGCTTGTGTTATTTATGTTTTTTGTGATTCCGTAAATTGATTTCATAATGAAGGTCATTGTTTACAGCAATTTACATTTTATTCTTTAGTTTACATTCCCTTTTCATTTCTTGCCTTTGGCTTTTCAGAATTATATAGGTCACTTTAGAAATATAACTGATTATGTTTATCAGTCATACTTGATAAAAGTCATGCATTTAATTGACAGCATGTACTTTTACATGAGGTGATGATTTAACATGGGATTGACAGCATGTGCTTTTACATGAGGTGATGATTTAACACGGAATAAGATTTTGACCTCTAGGAGTTGGACAATTCACATTCTTTTAATTTCATCGAAGGCCAAAAGTCCTAACTCCGAATATAACCATAGGTGTAAATGTATGTGAATAAACTATTATGTACCTCTCTAGTATCTTAACCTGTTAATAATTCCTCATCTACTGAACTCTTGTCACTGTATTGCTTTAATTATAAATTGTTTGATAAATAATTATTCATGTTGCATTTACTTCAATGAAAGGATTTGAAACTTCCTTCTGGGAGGTCTGTTTTCCAAAGAGTTTGTGTTTTAAAACCTATCATGCAATTATACACATTGATATTATTGAACTGTAGTTGCACGATACACATTCTCTAGTAATTTCAATGCCATGGAGGGCCTTCATCATCATGACATCACATCATACCGTTGCTTCCAGGTTCATTATACTGCAGCATGTAAATGCAAATTGGTGTAAAAATATTCTTGGACTATTAGGTAGTATTGGCAAGGTTCTATGTATGTTTTAACCTTCTGAGCACCAAGAATATCTGCCAAAAAGATTGTGATGTCCACACTGCCACTAGAATATGTTTAAAAGCACATAGCGTTGTGGTTTGAATTCAGTCAATTGGAGATCCTATTTTATCAATTGAGTTAGGAAAAATTGAGTTATTGCACTTGTGGGGTAAGAACTAACAGGGGATTGAACTGGAAGAGTAAAAACCAAGTGAAAATGGTTTTGTTGGGAGAGATCTGTTGGTACTATATTGGGACTCAGGTGAAAATGGTAAGTCTCTTCCTAGAGTATCTCGGTAAGCTTAGCAATAATTAGGTGTATCCTTATTTGTGGACTTGGTCCATATACAATCATGCACTTGGTTTGGTGATGCGTGTTTGGTCCTGCGACACACACACGTATGAGCAATTCGGAGTACCATTTTACACTAGTAATTTGGATAAGATATTTATTTTTCTAAATGTGAACACTTGGAAATTCCTACACCGACCGATATCATGTAAATTACCATGGAGACTCATGACGACATTAGCCTCAATTCCATTTAATGTCCATAGCTGGGAAGGTTTCATAGGTACACAGTTGTTTTGCAATATTCTGCTTACATTGGTCAGCTACAAGCTCATTATACATTTCTGATATATTTGAGGTGAAAGATATGATCTTCTGTCTAAATAGTAAATATCGTACTAATTTTTGTCCAAATTATATTCTGTATGAAAATATATGTTGTGTGTATGTAGTGCTTGTTTTCTATGAACTGTCATAAAGGTAGAAATGTAAAAGCTAATCTCAAATCAGTTCATTTTGTTCGCAGGGTAATGTGATATCTACTCCCGCGATAAAAGGGACCATCCTACCTGGCATTACACGACAGAGTTTAATTGATGTTGCTGTTAGTCAAGGATATAAGGTAATTGCTGAGCTTCTATTAAAAGTGCATTACAGGATATAAGCTTCCACTGGCAACTAAACAAGCGTCACCCATCCAGGAAAAAATATGGTTTCCTGGTTTATTTGCCCCTTTACGACCATGCTAATTCCATGGTTGGACAACTTCTTGTAGTTTCTGAGAGGGACAAATAATGATCTCTCATAACTAACTTCTTTCAACTTCCAAGCAGAGTATGCACTATATATATATGAAAACTTTTACGACAGAGCATCTGTAAGTGATACATGACAATACCTTCAGCTAACCTGTTAGCATACCTATCAGGCCCATATGGATAAATGATTAGATTGCCACCCTTCCTTTCAGCTGATTAAAAAAAATACAGATGCCGTGATGAACTTTTGGCACCAATCCTTTAATTTGTCAGTGGACCGAGGTGAAGCGCTCACTGTGCTAGATTTTTAGTAATTTCCCTACCTACCAGGATAAAAAATATCATTGATGTGGCTATACCCATGGGCATTGTTCAAATTCATGGAGATAACTACCTATACATATTCTTGCAATAGAGACTATGGCACATTCTTTGACTTTTTGAGGAAGCTCATTTAGTTGCATTCTAGTGATCATAAAAGTTTATATTTGTAACCTCCCTTATCTAAGTGCGTGATAGGGTATTTTCTTGATACGTAGGTTGAGGAGCGGTTCGTAGCAGTTGATGAATTGCTAGATGCTGATGAAGTTTTCTGTACGGGAACAGCCGTGGTTATATCCCCTGTGGGCAGTATAACTTATCAGGGTAAAAGGTAATTTCTTTTTTCTAGTTGTACAATGCTCTATGATATTAGTAAATGTAAGGATGAACTTGGAATTAAATAAAACTCAATCCAGATTCTATTTACCTTTTTCTGTAGAACTGTATATTTTCCTCTCATTTTCACCTTTTTTTTTCCTTTTTTGTTTTTAATATAATTATTCAAGAATTTGGAATTCCTTGTTTTAATTTTATTTCTACCCGAGGGTGTGTTGATGAGGGTATAGTATGTGTGTTAGAGAGAAATCTGATTATGCATAATTTGACTTTCTGAATGTTCACCTAAAATTATTTGCTGCACTACACTTAATTGTTTGTGAACTGGTCTATCCTTTTGAACACTAATGTGATTCAAGCATCGGTGATATTGTGATCATCCTTCCTAGCATCATTTTATGTGCTTGTCCTGATGGGAGACACATCATTATTCACCAATTATATGTTTGGTGAGGTGATTGGATAGTAGTGGACTTCAATAAAGAAATAGAAGTTAATATATTGTTTAGTATATTATCCAATTCCTCTATTGCCACACAGTCATTTGTGTAAAAATCGTGCTTTTCTATGCTATTGAATGAAAGAGCATGGTATAGAAGTGAGTTCATTAGCTTCATCCATAATGTCGTAACAGCATGTGTTATACCTTGTGCAGAGTGAGTTATGGAAGAGACGGAGTTGGCCTTGTGTCACAACAACTATATTCAGCACTTACTAGCCTACAAATGGGACTTACAGAGGATAACATGGATTGGATTGTTGCGTTGAAGTAGCCCCTACTCTCTGTCTTTGTCTCTGTCTCTCTCTCTTTTAAATCCCCAAAATGGAGTTCAATTTGTATGGACTAGGTACTATCTCTTCAGTCTTCTTGTGTTTTTTTGATAGCATTGATACTCTCTGTTTATTAAAGATATATTTCTATATTATTGATTCTTATGTTATTCATGGTAAAAAAAAAAAAAAAAAGCCCAATTGAGGGCCTTCTCAGAGTAAGGCGGGCGAAGGAGATTGAGAGTTTTTGGTGGCTCAAGGCTCAATTCTTCAAAACTTATTTATCTTGCTTCTGTATGATCCACAAAACATAAACAATCTAATTGATTCATTTTTGGAAACAGCCTACTGCAAAACATTACAAAAATACTGCCAACTTTAGGAATTGTGTTTCCCTCACCAACTAATTGTAGTTTTATTTTACATTATAAATTTTTCTCGACTTGGTTTGCACGATTCTATCGTGAATTTTGAATGTTGTTAATGATTTATGAGCTTATTCTATATTTAAATAAATTTTTAATATTTTTTTTTGTTTCCTGGTAAGACTTGTGCCACAAAATGTAACTCAGGAATGAAAATCTCTTTAATTATGCCTCTTTATCAAAGGTGTCCGTGTTTTTCATTTTTTTATCAAAGGTGCGCGCGTGCATATTTTTGTTTTATT
This sequence comes from Fraxinus americana, assembly GCA_035079005.1. Taxonomy (NCBI): domain Eukaryota; kingdom Viridiplantae; phylum Streptophyta; class Magnoliopsida; order Lamiales; family Oleaceae; genus Fraxinus; species Fraxinus americana. The sequence goes on from CM068712.1 coordinate 33,178,672, forward strand.
TTTTATATTTGAATATGTGCGTGTTCTTATTTTATTTTCTTTTTGTTTAAAGCCTCTGTTTTGAATTTAACCTTTTCAGTGAAACTGTGAAACAGATGGGATAAAAAAATATCCTTTTCACTTAGTTGCTAATTTTTTGGCAAATAATTTGCAAGAGAATGACAAGTTTATACTGCATCTTTTGCATTAAGCCCCTGAGGCATTTGTATCTAATTTTTAGAAGAAATCATGCCGTTATATTGTGTCATGTCATTGAAGAAAAGTCGCAATGTTTGACGGAAATGATTGAAATTACCAATGTGCCCCATTTAATTTAATTCACTCCTCTTTACGAAATGACATCTTTTGGCATAGAAGTGCATTTTGTGTCAGTAGTTAGTGCACAAATGGGTCCAACTCACATGTCAAACGATCAAAAAAGGGATTAAAAGATGGTAGAGATGGGGCACAAATAGGTGCTAAGTAACGATGTGACCTAACTATTACTATCGTTATTAGTTACAACCAGGCCCGGTTCTGGGCCGAGGCGGATGAGGCCACCGCCTCGGGCCCAAAACTGGAGGGGGCCTCATTTTTTGGCCCCCTCCCCCCCCTTTTTTTTTTATTTTAAATGAGGCCCGCCTAGCCCAAGTCCAACACTGGAGGGCCTCACAATTTTGGGCCTTTTTTTTTTTTTAAACCTAAACTTTTTTTTTTTTTTTTTTTGTTTAACCTAAACTAAACATCACAGAAAACATTCCATCTCCTTCCCCGGTTTCCCCCGCTCGCTTCTACCTCTCAAGTCTCAACTCTCAATCTCCACAATACATTCAACTCTCCAATTCAACCGGCTTTCCCTAACTTACTAACTTACCGCGCCGTTCGATTCGTCCACCCGCGAGGTCGCGATTGCCGACTGCTCTAAGCGAGAGCAAGCGACAGTCGAGACTGCAATTTTGCGAGTTCGATCCTCGCTTTCTCGTCAGTTATTAAAAGGTTTGTGTTTTTACATTTCCGTTCTATGAATTTTTATTTTCTTGATTTTAAATTTTTATGTTCGTATTATTCCAGAATCTTGGGAATTTTAAATTTTTATGTCCGTATTATTCTAGAATTACTTGTGTCTTCTAGAGACTAGAATCTTTGTGCTTGGTTTGGGTGATTGGTGATGTTGCAGAGATTGTTTGTGTCTTATTCCTTCTTCGAGTAAACATTTAGGTTACAGTTTCTATCTTGTACATGCTCAAGTGGACTAACAGTGATTGGAAATGGAAGTCGACCACTCTCAAGAGGTGAAAGTTGAGAACTTTCAGTAGGAGACAATCCATAATTAAAACTAGTGGATGAAATAACTAGAGGTTCAGGAGACTCATAAGGCTGAACATCAATATAAAGTGCTACTAAAGGTTGATGTTGAGAATCTGAGATATAGAAGGAAATTAGAATAGAAATATTAGTCTCAACATATCAAAACTGATCTTCAACACGTTTACTCTCCCACTGGAAAGTTTCAGTTAAAAAAAATGAAAATTTTGAGACATTGAAGTCATTTACAAGTTTTACTAGTAATTTATTATTGGGATATCTAGTAATGGCCTTACATGAAGTGGAATTAGAGAAATGAGTTTCTTTTTGCATTGGTTCCCTACCGATGCTATATTGGCGAGTCAAGATGGCTCAGTTCCTTGTTTATTTACTTGTATTCTATTTTGTAGGTTGTGAAACTGATGAAAAAGAAGGGCACTTGTGTTGCTTCTGTTGAAAGTGTTGGTGCTGGTGATATAGTATCAATGGCTGGGTTGGCAAGTCCAGCAATAGGGCACACAATATCAACTGTTGTCATTCAGATTCAAAAAGGTTCTGCCAGCCTGCCAAAGGGATTTTAGTTGTGTACTTTATTATGTAAAAAATTATTTAATGTTGTTTATCTATGAATGATTTGTGAATGATTCAATTTCAGGCTCGTAAGAACTAAGATGCAACGCTACTGCTGGAGTAGGGCTTCATTCCACATTTTCTGTCGATTTTCTACTTCTCAAGTAAGCAATGGTTTCCTCTAACTGGTTATGGAAAATGTTTGAAGCCTTGTCGGCTTATATAATTGTGGCATGGTCGGCTTGTATGATATTAGATTGTAGCGTGTATGATCAATTGCACAGGCGCACGTAGTCATTGTATTTAACTGATTGTTTGAACCTTGTCGGTTTTGTTACTTTATAATATAAATATTTTGTTCTTTATATTTGTTTGTTGTTCTACTCGTCGTGTTAAGTTAGCAATATGTTGCATAATGCACTGTTGAATTTTGCATTTACGTTGATCTTTGGGGGGGGGGGGCCCATTTTTGGGAGTTCGCCTCGGGCCTTTGAAATCACAGGACCGGCCCTGGTTACAACTTGCAAGTGTTTTTAGCGTTTAGTGACAGACTATACAAAGTTAATTTTAATTCATAAGCATAAAACTTTGATTAAAGTTTCTTTCGCTTCATAAGCATAAAACTTTGTTCTTCAAAGTTTGTTTAATAGTTAGAGCAAAAAGTAATTAATAATCCAGTGTCTTCTCGATGTAGCTTTCAGGGAGTATGACACGATGTTTCTATCGTGATCAAATTTGCAATTAGTTAAGATAATAGAAATAAATATCATAGTTTGAACGATATATTAAGGTTTTTAATTAACTATAATAAACAAGGAGCAACTGTTCATTTTGTATTCTAGGAAATAATAATTTTTTGACGTGAAACTAAAATTGATGCCATTATTTTAGTTTTATGCTCGGCTTTTGTCAGTGCTCAAGGGTTATATTATTCAATAATATGATAGTCTAACATTCTTAGGGATTGCGTAAATATTCTTAGCTCCTGTTTGGTCCGGATTAAAATTCGATTTTAATTCAAATCAAAGTCAAACAATTAATTTGAGAAACGCAAGATTCGACCCTACTACACTTAGAGGGAAGGTGATTAGGTGTAAATACGAAATTAATACTTAATTAACATGCAACAAGTCACACGTTAATTATGTATAGGTGATTAGTCAAACAATTCAATTTTTCCTATATTGAAATAACGCAGTAATGTCAAAGCAGTAAATAAAGTAATAAACAACACCATAATTGTTCATTGAGAAACCCAACGTGGGAAAAATTTCGGGCACTTTGCTAGTCAAAAATTCACTATAAACTGTTAATATAACTTACAGACTACCAGCAAAGTTGACAACACAAGCTTTCTGATCTCCTGTCTAAAGTATGAAGCAGCTCTCCTGGAATGTGCACACCAACACCAATCACGACTCTTCTTTGTAAAGCAGTCCTCCTGGAATGAGTACAGGAACTCAAATCCTAACTCTTTACGCAATTTATCTCCTGTAGATCTTCTCCAAGAACTCCTCGTTCTTCAAACTCGTTATTGATCTTTAATGCAGCACAGTTGACGACACAATCTTACAGCAGACCCAAGCGAAGAAATCAATACAGTGTTTGATTTGATAGCTTTGACGTTTTCAATGAAAGAGAGACATATGAATTGAAGGATTGAACTTTGGATCTTGTGTAGGATGTATTCTTTTTGAATATTATGTTATTTAATCCATCTTTCAGAAAATACGGCGCTTTCAATATATAGGTTAGACGAATTAGGTTATATGAGTCAAGTAAAAAACTCGAAAATAGAAAATTAGGTTTCCCAGTATAATACGACGCTCGAGCGAAATGGTTTCTTCGCTCGAGCGATAGTGGGGCGAAAATCAAGCGAGATAGTTTTTACTTCAGTCGCTCGAGCAACACTCCAGCGAGCAGCTAGCGAAAATCTGACGTGAATTCTTCTTGTTCCAAACATCTAACCCCAAACCCTAAGCTAACCTACCAATTATGAAACTTTACAATTTAGTCCCTAAACTTTTGTAGATATTCAAATTGGTCAATTCGATCACAAAATCGCCAATACAAAATATAAACCCAACACAATATTAACCATATTTTACATGGGTCCCACAATTTTCAACAACACACATCAAAATTTTTTATCATAATCTACTAAAAATCTAATTTTAATCTCCACCAAAAACCCTCTTAATTTCTTCAAATTTTACCCATTGATTCCGGAATAAATGACATATTAGTGTGAAACTTTCAATACATTTTGACACTTTTCTTTTCATAGCAAATGAAAAGACACCAAGGTATAACGAACCGATGTGTAAAAATTTTGTGGACGTCTTCTCATTTTGCCATGGAAAATTGATATCATGTCGAGCACTATGCCTGTTTGGCTTGTGATATATTATTTATAATTAAAAGCTTTTAATAATTCCAAGGTTCATTGTCTTCCTATTGTGGCTTATACGTTTACTTGTAAATAAAGTTGATGCAGATTAATCTTTGTAGGCCACACCACAAACAATCTTCCTTGCCGTCTTTTGCAGGGAAACCATATGTATTATTGACGCCTTTCTGCATCTGCTTTTTGATTAGTCGCGTGTTTAGACCAATGTTTTCAATCTTAAGTCGAATATTATATGGGAAAAGGTAAACAAAATTAACCGGAATTGAAATGAAACATATTTATAACAAAATAACAAGCAAAATTTTGAACAATAGCAACAAAGTATTGATGGTTATCTTCGGTCTCAAATCCATATGGACACATCCATTGTACATCACAGTAGCGACAGTTACACTTCTAGGTGTATTTTTGGTAAACATACAAATAATAGTTGAATATTTGACTTTTTAATTAGCATTTTCTAGATGCTCCAAAAAAAAAGTCACTTCAAAGTGTACGAGGAGGAATCTTTCAACGACTACTTAGTTGGCTATCCTTTTAAGGATTGTCCTACCCAACCACTATTGGATAGATAGAAATAAAAATCAATATCGGAGAATGCTGAATTATTTAAGACTGGTTATTACAAATCATGTGCAATTAAGTGCCTAGATTTTCTTGCAACTTCAACAGAAAAATAACAAAAATTTCGAAAGTGTTGGTCCTAACACACGAAGCCCCCGTTTGTCTACCATTAAATTGGAAAATGAATTTTGGAATAGTAAATTTTTGGAGAATGTGTGGTTAAAAAGTCGAAAAAGTTTTAGGTTTCCTTGCTAAATATTTTATTGTGAGAACGTGTGGTTAAAAATAAAATTTTAAAAAATAATTTTAAAATAATGGTAGACAAATAGGGGCTAAATTTGGGGAGGTCATAAGCAACTCGAATACAAAGCCCCTGTTTGATAAGGTTGACATAAGATTTTTAGTAAGGATCCGTTTGATTGCAAGAATGGAATTTGGGTGGAAAGAAAATGAATTTCAGAAAATTGAATTGCCTAGAATTTATTTTATTGAGAATTGTCAATTTATTGTATTTGATTAGTATAATTTTCCACCTAAAAAGTGTTGAAATTTTGAATCTTTTGGCATTCATTTGGCTTTGTTTTCCATAAAAATGTTAGATAAAATAACAGTAAAGTGCAGAAAAACTTATCAAAAGATCGAGTCTCGTGACAGCACGATGTCCTAAAGCGAAATTGCCCGTCGATAACTGCTGCGACCTCTGTGGACAATCACCTCCAGGATACAACGATCAAATAAACCAATTGTGCAGCAATCACAAAAGGTTTTCAGAACTCTCAAGTGTACTCCAAAAATATGTAAAACGAAGAACAATATTTTTTCTGTATAGAAATATATAATCTCGTTTTTCTTGTTATTTTCTAATACCCAAAAGTCTGTTTATATAGGCAAAAAAAAAAAAAAAGATGTAACTTCTTCCACCATGATCTGGTATTAAGTTGCAGATGTAATGGCCAATGGTAATTGGTATTAATATTGGGCAGTTAAAACTGTTGCATGATTGTCCCCAAGGCCCAATCAAAGACTTTTTAATATAGTGCGTGAGGCGTGGCTCGAACACCTGACCTCCCACACAAATTCCACACTTTTCACCAGTTGGGCACTTCATCTTAATTAATTATTTCTTTTAAATATTATATTTATTGTATAAATATATAACAAAAAATTGTCTAGTAAAGAGATATAATTTGTTATCATTGGGAATATAATTTGTTTCAATTGTACAAAAAAAAAAAAAAAAAGCCTCGAAAACCATTTTCCTACCAAAGTGGTGGGAAAACCAATTCAAGGAAAAGTAAGAAAAGGTGGTCACACGGGTTTTAAGAAGGAAAACAAATTCCATGGAATTTTTGGAAAATAATTTCCAACTTTCATGGAAAATGAACCCTATCAAACAGGGCCTAAATTTTGATAGAAATTGATGAAATGTGTAGTTGAAAAGTTGTGGAACTCATGAAATACTTAGTTGAAATTAATTTTGGATTTTGATTTAGATTATAATTTTGATTTTTAATTCATACCAAACAAGGGCTAAACAAATCTATTTTACCCTGTTGGATTGCGGGGGATCAACCTTAATGTACATGTTCAAATGATCAATGTTGATTGATTGTTGAAGGTAAAAACTGTTGCACGATTGTCCCTAAGGATATTTATTGAACTAAAAATAATAATAGAATACATTTGGGCAAAAAAAAAAAAAATGGAAAAAAAAAAAAGAAGAAAAAACTACTTAAAATAAAATTTATTTGAGACTAATTGAACTTTATTATTTTTACACTCAAAGTGCCTCAACCAACATATAATTTATTCAAAAGAGAAGTTTTTTTTTATTTTTTCCACATTACATCTCTAATCATTTAAGCTTTATATATAATATGATATTCAGTCAATTACAGAGACTAAGGAGTTCACTTTGTTAGATAAACTTCTTAAAAAATATAAAACTTTTTTCTTTATGCTGTGTGTTCAAATTGTCACACATGATTTTTCTAAATAACCTTTGACAAATGTAGAAATTTGGTTCCTCTAGTGCATTAATTAGTTACAGATTATTCAATGCAAACATTTCTTGACCTCCCAACAAAACTTCTTTTGTCTGAAATAAAGTATTTTCATAATTACCTCTCATTATTTATAATTTAGATAATATCAGAAGAAGTTAGATTATCCATTTTTTGGTAGGTGTAGAGAAGCAAATGAGAAAAATCTTGGTCTACGGTTCTTTCATTAATTTATACATAAAGTCCCATCTTTTTCCTCTCCACTTCAGAAATTTCCAGTGATAATTTCATCCCATTCCCATGTTTCTTCTTCTCCAGCTATTATATATAGCACTACACTATCATTTGCATGGGATATCAAGAGAAACCAACACCAACTTCAAAACAACAAACTCCACATTTCACAACCTCACCCCTCAGTAGACATGGTGCTAGAATTAGCCGACATTGATTGGGACAATCTTGGGTTCGGGTTCGTGTCCACTGATTATATGTATATTATGAAATGTTCTCAAGGTGAAAACTTTTCTAAAGGAGAATTGCAACGTTTTGGGAACATTGAGTTGAGCCCATGTGCTGGGATTTTAAATTATGGACAGGTAAGTATTTCTTTTACTACTTTTGATAGTACGGTTATTTCAGTGTGTTTATAACTTGTTTGCGTGAGGTTTGCTTCACTTTTGCTGAATTAATTTTTTGAAAAATAACTTGTAGGGGTTGTTTGAAGGTTTAAAAGCTCATCGGAAATATGATGGCAATATTTTACTCTTTCGGCCTGATGAAAATGCTATCCGGTTAAGGATGGGTGCTGAGCGTATGTGCATGCCTTCTCCGACTGTAGAACAGTTTGTTGAAGCAGTAAAAGAAACTGTTTTAGCAAATGAAAGATGGGTAATCCGACAGTTTAGCATTTCAATAAGATTGTATTTACTTATTTTTGTGTAGTGGTGTTTAGATAACTGAGTGGCTTTATATTGCTATCTTATTTCAGATTCCCCCATCGGGTAAAGGTTCTTTATATATAAGACCATTGCTTATGGGGAGTGGAGCTGTTCTAGGACTTGCACCAGCTACTGAATACACCTTTTTGATTTATGTATCGCCTGTGGGGAACTATTTCAAGGTATAATAGTCGTTTCTCGCATGCCCGTGAAGCCGTTATGCTGTTTCCATTTGAATTTCAGGCGAAGATAGAGCTCAAAAATCTATATGGATAAAGTCCAATTAACTTTTCTTGTCAACTGCTTTTCCAATCTTTCCACCCATATTCATTACAAATATTCATAAAATAGAATAAACAATTCACTAGAAGTAGCAAAATGTTAGAGTTCCTGTGGCAATATTATCAGATTTTGAGGATTTGAGTTCATTGAATGGTAATTATATAATTCATAAATATACAGAAAGATAGCCAAAAGCAGCTGACAGTACGTGGGTAACTAAAGGAGGCAAATGAAAAATGAAAAACAAAAGGACCCAAAACAGACTCGAATTGAGGCATAGGATTTATGTTACCATTCCAACATCTGATGTTTTCTCTGTGTTGGATGTATCGGTATTTACTTAATTATATCTTGTTCTGCTGTTGCTTATAATCAAAGAATGGTATTTTTGGTTTGGCACTCTATACCACCTTTAAGTTTTCAATACAAGTTTCTACTGCAGACTTCTTGATGTCTCTCAGTTACTTTCTGTTTACTCTTTTGCCAGGAAGGTTTGGCACCGATACATTTGATTGTTGAGACTGAAATGCATCGAGCTACACCTGGTGGTACTGGGGGAATTAAGACTATTGGAAATTATGCTGGAGTAAGCTTCTCCTTTTCCTCTACATTACTAGCATACTAAACTTTATTTTCGCTAAGGTCTGCTTAGAACTTAATATTCTTCTTTCTCTGCCAGCTGGAGGTCAATAAACGTCCATGATATTCTATGCTTCTCCCCTCTTGGTTATATTCAAGATTTTCCTTTTTGTCGAAGTGCTTAATTTTATATAGATATTTACATTGCTTTGAAACTGCATTGCTAACAAGGATGCAAAGGTAGCTTAGCTACTTGTTACTGCATTCATACTATATTGAGTATAGTGGGGGTGGCTCTAGCCTGTTTGAAGCGCATTAATAGCAAAGAAAAATAAAATATGTGACCGTTAGTTTCAAAAAATTTGAATTGGTGTGGAATAAAAAGTCAAACATTGCTGCTCAAACGGTTGGATTTCTCATTTTATTGTCTGAATAATGCACCTCAAACAGGGGTGATACCTTATGCTACCTCTCTATATCTAGGAACGACAAGCGTGTTAACTAAACTAAGGAGTTTCTCTTTTTTCCTCTAGCATTCAAATACGGATTCTACTTATTTTGACGCATCCCTTTTTATTTTGCACTGTACTTTGTAGGTTCTAAAGACTCAGAGTGCTGCAAAAGCAAAAGGTTTTTCTGATGTTCTGTATCTGGATAGTGTTCACAAAAGATATCTAGAAGAGGTGTCCTCTTGCAACATATTTGTTGTGAAGGTAAACCATATTTGTTGAATTACCTGAAGATGCATCATATATATATATATATATATATATATGAACATTAAGAACGTTCTCAATAATGAGATAATTATGTTATTATTCTCGATGCTGAGGTAAAAAAAAAAAAGAAGGGATTGTGTCGTTTTTGTTTCTAGTACTGATTCTGTAATTGGATTGCATAATGAGGTGTAGATGTATCTGAATAAATGGATGAATTAGTAAAACCTATCATGCAAGTATACATCGTCTGGTTCCTTATCATTGACATTATTGGATTATAATTGCGTGATACACATTCTTCAGTAATTTAAATGCCTTGGATGGGCCTTTCATCATCATGACAAAGTTACAAATGTAAAAACTAATCTCAAATAAAAAACTATTCCAGGGTAATGTGATATTTACTCCTGCGATAAAAGGGACCATCCTACCCGGCATTACACGAAAGAGTATAATTGATGTTGCTGTCAGTCAAGGATATCAGGTACTTGCTGAGCTTTTAAAACGTTAATCCTCCATTTGACAAATTTAATAGTAGTGGATCCCATAAAATGTGTAGATAATATATGGTTTTCTTGGTTTATTAGCCCCTTTACGTGGGTCCACAACTTCTTGTAGTTTCTAAGAGGGACAAATTATGATCTCACTGGCGTGTTATAACCATGCATATCGATCAAATTCATGGAAATAACAACCTTCACATAATGTGCAATAGAATCTATAGCACATTCTTTGAGGAAGCTTACCAGGATTAGCTAAGTGGGTGATAGGGTTTTTCTCTTGATATGTAGGTTGAGGAACGTTTGATAACAGTTGATGAATTGCTTGATGCTGATGAAGTTTTTTGTACGGGAACAGCTGTGGTTATATCCCCTGTAGGCAGTATAGCTTATCTGGGTAAAAGGTAGTTTCTATCTACTAGTTGCACGATGCTCTATGATAAGGAATTAACTAACACACAATCCAGATTCAATTTATCTTTCCCATAAAATTGTATATTTTTCTCCTCGTTTTCACCCTTTTATGTTATTTTTTTTTCTTTTTAATTTAATTATCCATCTAAGAATTACCTCAAGTGTAAACTTGATATGTAGAACTTGGAAATCACATAAAACTTCGAATTTGAAATCATGGCATTTGCTTGCTATAGAAAATTAAGTCTTGTTACGGTAGAACTTTCCGTCAAGAGCAGACTCTCTTGATTCTTGCATTTTTTTGGAACCTATTTCTTATTATTACATGAGCCCTTTCAATGAACTTTTCAGTTTGAGAAGGCCAGGGTAATGTAATGTGGTGGGGCTGCGGGGTTTAGAAAGGAAAAGTTTGTGCGGAAGTCTTTCCTCTATAAGCAACACAATCATTTGGGTAAAAATGGTGCTCTTTATCCGCTTGAATGAGAGCGCTTTTAGAACCTGTTCTTCTGATGCAGGGTATCGAAGTGATTTCATTAGCTTTATCATTACGTAACAACATGTATTGTACCTTGTGCAGATTGAGTTATGGAAGAGACGGAGTTGGCCTTGTGTCAAAACAACTATATTCAGCACTTACTAGCCTACAAATGGGACTTACCGAGGATAAAATGAATTGGATTGTTGCGCTGAAGTAGCCCCGACTCACTAATTACTCCTTGTTTTTTTTGTTCGGAAGATAGGGCTCAAGTTGTATCGACCATCTCTTCGGTCTTTACTATCTTTTGTTGTTAACGTTGGATATTGCTCTATGTTTATTGTAGACGTTGTTCTCTATTATAGAATTCTTATGCCAGTATGCGAGTTATTCTTTTCTTTTCTTAATGTTTAAAATCTCTTTTGAATTAACATTTGAAAAGGGTACTGAAACAGATTGAAGCCGCAGATGGCAAATTAGTTCTTCGAAGGCTTGTTTGTTATATTCCAATCCATTTAGTCAAGTCAAGTTAATATAATATATACTAATATAATGCAAAATAGTGGCCTTTCAGGGGGCTATTAAGCAATTATAGAAGAAAAGGGGAAAATGTTTTATAAGGTTTAACATGCAATATTTGGTGGAGTGGCCACATCTTATGCATTTTTCTTCTTTTATTTTGGCAGCTCCGATCCTCTGGACAGCACCCGAGAGGGAGAGATATGGGGAAAAGGGAAAAGTAGGGTTAATTTCACCCATCCACTAAATGTATGAATTGTCATGCACAAATTTCTTTAGAACCCTTATTCTATCTCAGAAAGTTTACTCTGTGTGTGTGTGTGTATATACGTATACACATGAGCTGTAAGCCTAGAAAGACTGGGCGAACGACTCATTCAAAAGCTAGTAGGGACCAGGATTACGCACGAGACAACGAAAATGAAGAAAATTGTACAGAGGTGACAGAGAGTTTCAAACAGAGAAAAAATGGCATTATCAGAAAGTTGTATGAACAGCGGAACAAAAATCAAGAACACTGTGCATGTTTGGGTGGTGATATATAATTGTTTATCAAAAGCATTTAATAAGTCAAAGGTGGTTTAGATTGTGCTTAGTGTTTGCCTAATGTGGCTGTTGAAATTTTCTTCAATTATTGCATATTTAATATTTATACGTTTACTTGTAAATAAAGTTGATGCAGATTAATCTTTGTAGGCCACCCCACAAATTCTCTCTCTTAATCTGATTTCTTTTGTAGGGAAACCACGAGTATGAGTGATGGATGCCTTTCTGCAGGTGCCTTTTGGGCTGAATATTGAATGAGAAAAGGTCAAAAAAAAAAAAAAAAATATCGAATTGAGTTTCAAAGAAATACATAACCAAAAATAAAATAAAATTCTTAGCCTAATTTTATAAATTATAATCATGATCAAAACCATTAGGGAACTAGGAATTCATATTTGTGTGAGAGAGAGTGAGAAAGAGAGAGAGATCAAGATTTTTAAGCAATTAATTAGGCACTTAAATAAATATTTTTATTTTAATTTACCCATTAGATCGAAGAAAAGAAATTAAAGGATCCCGCAATATTTCAATATATACTATTATTATTACAAAAATGAACACACACACGCACGCACAGAGTCTTGTGTACTTAAAAACATTATAAGCGTTGACAACAATAGTAGTAGCAAGTTTGTCGATTTTTTTCTAAATGTAAGTTGAAATTCATTTATTACATTCGATAATTAATTCAAAAAAATCTATCAATAAAACTTGTATGTACATGCCAATGTGTGTACATATTACATGTACATGGTACCCATATTCGACATTAAATGGTGAAATCCAATCTGAATTCTAAGAAGTTAGATTACTCCTTTCAAATATATAAATAAATGGAAGAAATCCGACCATTTGCAACTTTTATATACTGTTGGAAAAGGGCTTTTATTAATTTTAATTGATAGCTTTTTCCAAGAGTCATTACATGTCGGCTTCCATAATTGATTAATGATTGATGATTGGAAGTAAACGTATCTAGGGTCCAAGTAGATATGAGCCGCCGTCGGCCGAGACTCCACGGTTTTGGCCCAGTACATAAACTTGTGACTTAGAACTATACCAGCACAGAGCCTATCTAGATTTTCTTGTAAAAATTAAAAAAAATCTATAATAATGAGCCTTTCTCACATTTTTTTATTTTTGAATGGTTTTTTTTTTCTAGAAGCTGTGTGTTCTGATTGTCACACATGATTTTTCAATGAACTTCGGCAATGTAAATAATTTGGAAATTATAGTTATCAAACGTAATCAATGACAACAATAACCTGAACTGTTTCAAAGTTCTATGTCAACACGGCATGAAGGAATTGAGCACTAGCCCTTTTGGTGATGTAGTTTAGTGCATTAATCAGTCAAGATTATTCATAACAAATATTCACTGACCAAGAAAAAAGTGATCTATTCAAAGATGAGTAATATGAAAAAGAAAGTTGTGAAGTTGTCAAGAGAATCCCCCATCGAATGGAAAAGTCCTCTTCTTGCTTCTAAGAGATCGAGCACATAGTGGCAGGGGTTATGGATTTAGAGAGAAGGGTAGCCATTTTTTATCCAAAACAAGATTATGTCGGCAATGTTTTCCATGTATCAATGGAAAAATAGATAATTTGTCGATAATATGGAAATCTCATAGTCTAGTTCATAGAACGACTACTTGCTTTCTAAATATCTACAATACAAAAAAGAATAATGTTATTTGCAGTCGCTCACTGCAGCAGTCGGTATATGTGGCACACACATGTTAAGTATGTATTTAATGCATTAATGTGGTAAAAAAATTACCATATTAATGCATCAAATACACATTTGACATGTATGTGCCATATAGGATGACTGTTGCAGTAAGCGACTATGAATAACATTACTCTTTGTAAAATCATAATTAATTAATTTCATTATTTATTAGTTAGATATTATCATCAGATTAATAATTATAAGAAAAATTACAATCCAAAATTATCCTTGTGTGGTGGTTGGAGAGAGGAGAGCAAAATAATGGATTAATATATTAATTTGGATTCTGGACTAAGAAGGACAAATGAGAAAACGCTTGGTCTACTGTTCTGTCATTCAAATTCCTCCATTAATTTATACATAAAGTCTCATCCTTTTCCACTCCACTTTAGGAATTCCAGTGATAATTCGATCCCATTTCCAAGTTTCTTCTTCTCCAGCTATTATAGTATCCCACTCCCTCTCTCTCGTGTATTATATATATTGTACTGTCATTTGCATGTGATATCAAGAAAAACCAACTCCAACTTCAAAACTACAAACATCACATTTCATACCCCCAATCCCACCCCCTCTTCCAGCAGAGATGGGGAGAGCTCCCTGCTGTGACAAAGCCAACGTGAAGAAAGGCCCATGGTCACCGGAAGAAGACGCAAAACTGAAGGCCTATATTGAGAAGCGTGGCACGGGTGGAAACTGGATTGCCTTGCCACAAAAAATAGGTACAAACTTTGGCCTTTTCTGGTCTCCATGATCTTAATCGATAGCTTAACGTGTTTAATTTTATGCCAGGTCTGAAGAGATGTGGGAAGAGTTGTAGGCTTAGATGGTTGAATTATCTCAGGCCAAACCTCAAGCATGGAGGGTTTACTGAGGAAGAAGATAATTTAATTTGCAGCCTGTATATAAGCATTGGAAGCAGGTAATTTACTATAGGGTTACATTTTATCTTCAACTTTCCATTAATTTGTGTGCTAAAGAAGGAGGGATTGGTAATATAATTTACTTTGTGACTGCATAGATGGTCGATTATAGCGGCTCAATTACCTGGAAGAACAGATAATGACATAAAAAACTATTGGAATACAAGGCTGAAGAAGAAGCTTCTAGGCAGGCAACGTAAAGATCGACAGGCTTGCAGAGGGATCTGCCCCAAGCAAGAAATGAAGAAAGGATATGAGAATTTCTCAGCTAATGAGTGCTCCGGTTTCTACCCTTTTCCACCACAACCAGTGGTGTCGCCGCCCTTTTCAGTGGCCTATGGAATACAAACATCTACTCACATAAAAAACCAACAGGAATCCTTCACCGATAATTTGATTGTGCAGTTTGGAAAAAGGTTTTCTTATGAGAATCAGCAACTAAACAACATTGGATTAATCAACACCTCTACTCTATACTCTTCCGAAAATAACTTTTCGACATGCACAAGTTTGATAAATAGCACATGCCCACCATTGATGAGTGATTACTATGGTGTAACTTTAGACCATTTTCAAGGAACTAATAAGATCCCCGGAGAGCTTGACGATTTTGTCATCAATGGAAACATTAATCCACTACAATTGCATGGACTAGAGAATTTCTCTACATTAATGGACATGGTTACAAGCAACAGTACTTCTCAAGAAAGTTGTAGCTGGGGAGATATAAGTTCTCTACTTTACTCTTCTTCTATCTCCACTCTCCAGTTATGAAGTTTGCCAGCAAAACTTCTGCGCATTTGATGATCAGCCAAGGCTTATAGGGTTACAATAATCGCACCATTTTTGTATCAGTAATGTTAACTTTTAATTAGCACTAGGAAATTCGTGTCAGTATTCTCGCCGGTGTAACTTTGTTGAACATGGAATTTAACTATCTCTTTCATCTACTGAGATTCTTACCAGTTTAATATGAGCATTTTTCTTTTCTTTTCTGTTGAGACATTTTTTGGGATAGAACTCTTGGTTGCTGCTGAAACTGGGAATATTAGGAGAAAGAAAATTGATTTAATGCAGTTTTCATGGTCTAGTTTTCAGTGCCATAGAGTTTGATCTGTATTAATAAAGTTGTTTTGGCCGCAACTTGTTAGGCTTTAACAAGTAGGCATCCAGGGCTGGCGGCATCTATATTATTGTTATCTTCTTGACTTCAGCAAGTACAGTAACAATAGCACAAATTGCTCCAACCAATCTTGTTCTCATAAGAGCAGACAAAACTTGAATGTGGATAACGAGGGACTAACAAGACATGGACACTACACAATGCCCCTGTTCGACCCCATTATTGTGCATTTTTTATGGTTGAAAATTTTTGGAATAGTGATTGATGGGAGAATGTGTGATGGAAAAGTAATGAAAAGTTTTAGATTTGGGTGTAATATTATTTTATTTGTAAAATGTGTAGGTATAATGAAGAGAGAAAAATTTAATGTAATGAAATGGAATTTAATGGGGGCAAACAGGGGCATAATTATTTCCTGCATTCGGATAACGATATGCTAGTCACCAGGGATAAGTTGAGTATTACTCTATTTGACGATGATAGTGCGAAACTCGCAATCGTACGCGATCGTCGACAAGTAATACATGATGAGCACGCGTATCGTCCCACGAGGAATAAAATTCAATGAAGGGTATTAGTTTCTAATCAGATTCAATGTAAGCTAACAAAAGAGATTTATGGTTTGTAATTATTCTCAACAAATCTACAGAAGCTTGTAAAATTCGAGTTTTGTATGTATATGGAATGAGTGTATTGGATTACAAATTCAACTATTATTATTTATTTCAGTTCTCAATTATGTAACTAGTATCATTCATGCATTCTTGACAATCGATAATTCTATTGTAAATAATTCTATTTTCCAAGACAAATTAAATTTATTCTAATCATAACTCGAACCTATTCTTAATTCGAATTCGAATGGATAGAACGCATTCAATTTCACAATTATCTCAAAGATTGCACACGTGATAAACATTATTCATAATATCTATTTCACGTATGTTAATCAAGTAGTGTTCTAGACCTATTATGAGTCTCCTAGCACTACAACAATTAACTATATATTTAATTGCTGATCAAGCAATCAAATAATAGAAGTACGCATACCATATTAAAAAAATAAGAATTTAACTAACTGCTTGTTTTAAATTGAAAGTAAATAATAAAAGGTTTCATATTCATCCAATACATAAAAAAAATTAGCCTAACATGTTATGTAAATTACACAAAAAGATTTGGAAAAAATCTCCTGAAATGGAAAACAATGAATGGAAAGTGAAAAATCAATTTCTTCGTTTATCTTCAACCCGAACTTTGAATCTTTAATCTCTTGTATTAATTGTTTTTGAATCTTGTACTAGTCCCCTACTTGTGGTGAAAAGTAGGTTTTTTATATGACGTCTCTCGTTCTCGCCATCCCTTGTAGGTTAAATAGTTTGTTGAATTTAATTTTCATAAGAATTTGGATCAAATTAGAAACGACCCAGAATTTGCTCGCGCGCGCCATTCACTGTGTGTGCATCGCTTATTTGCTTTGCCTCTTGGTACATGGAATTCAGGCCCGTGCGCGTTCGAGAGAATTGACCTGTGCGCGCCCACCGTTATAATACAGTTCTATTTATTGCAATTTGGTCCCTGAATTTCATTTTTAGTCATTTTGGTCCCTTTCATATCTTCTTGTTCTTTTCTCTTCCAAATCCATCTTATTGACTCCAATTTTTCTCCAATCATTAATACTAGGTCCGAATCAACTATTAGCACTTTGCGATTTAGTCCTTAAACTTTAGATTAATTCAACTTTAGCCAAATTTCTGCTCCTTTTGTCCAATTTCATTGTTTTTCATCGAGATGTACCTAACAATCAAAATATATACAAAATTAAACCCCAATTCATTTAAAATAACAATAATTGCTTTAATTTAACGGCAGAGATAAGTGTATAAAACGTCACCATACTCACTAGTCGTGACAAAGACTCTTTTAACATTTATGTTTGCTACATTGAACTTGAGAAAATTGAACACGAATAGAAAAGAGTGATGTGCGGTATTACAAACAAATTGTGACAAATTTCAATTCACGCTGATAGTCCTATGATTCAAGAATGAGTCTAGGGGCGCCACCCACAGACCCCCACCAATAGGGGGCGCCATGTGCAAACTTGGCCCTGGCTACCAAGCAGATCTCATGATTCAAAACTCACAAGAAATTTCAAAAGAAGATAACAGTGAAAGAAAATCTTGACTGGTTCAAAATCTTGCCGAGTCAACTGCAATCAATCCCTACTTTCAACAGAAAAATGGCCAAAAGTGTAAAGTAAAATCTCAAGCCATAAAGTAACTCTAGAAGCTCCTGAAGTTTTCAACGTTGTTGCGTGTGTGATCAAAATGTTGACTGCAGTTTAAACTTTAAAGCAAATAAAGATAATATTTTCCTTTCATCCTTCACGACTACTACATGGAAAAAAAATAGTGATTACGACGAAAGTAGTTAGAATAAAAAGGAGAAAGTACACAAGAATTTTACATGGTCGAAAATTGATAATATTTCACGTGGATATTACTATTGATGCTTTTTATCGCGTAAAGTAGCTCTAATTATTTTTATTATTTTTCCACCAATTTCCATACTCGTTTTATGATACAAATTAATATTCTTTAATTTTTTTTGAAATTAATTATCTCTTAAATATATTATCGACTGAAAAATATGATGCCTAAATTTGTACTTTACTATCATCAGAACAATTTTTTTTTTTTTTTATAATTACCCACGGACTATATGTACGGTAACTAATATTAATTTTTTGTTTAAAGTATATCAAATAATCAACAAAATTACAAACCAATTTCTGTAGTGTTGTAGAATGTTTTATGGACACCAATTTGAGTATGAAGGAATGCTAAGAAATGGAAACATTTTTTATATTTTCATGATTTTACGCTATTTTAGATTATATTTTTAATAGTTTGATTATAATTGATATTAAATTTATTTTTCCAATTTCTTCTAAAGAGCAATCAAATTGGGCATAAAATTTCCTATTATGGGCTGGACGAGGTCACCAAATTGTCTGAAAATCCATTTTACAAAATCGAATTTATACAGACGCGGCTGTAAAAGGGCTTGGACGTAATCATTGTTAAAACTAAAAAGCTCTTTGACAAAAATAACACTACAAGGACAGAATTAATGAATGGAAACACTTTCTTATAATGGAAATCAGGTGTTTAATATGAAGTTTAATTATACAGAAATCAGGTGTTTAATATGTATTATTTAAATATTAAATAATAAATCTAATTACGGATTAATTTTATAGAATATATCTAATTACGGTTTATCCCGTAATTTAAGTGATTTATAATTAGAAAACTACTTTAATTACATGTAGCATGATTTATATTGTTTTACGCAAAAGTAAAGGAAACAATTAGTATCATGAAACAAGAATCATGCTACATATACATTACTTTTTACATCATTTTTTACGTTGTGTTACATGGCAACACGTTATTGGTCAATTTAAAAAAAAATAAACAGCTTTTTCACCAATCGAATCATGTCATTTGAATGATGTCAAAAGCGATGTACACTTTTGATGTACAAATGGCTTAACCCAAACAATATTGCTCAACCTTGAGTACTTAATATAAAAAGTGGTCAATTTTTTTTCGGATATTTCTCGACTCCATGTACGTATCTCTATTATTAGTTGAGAATGTTATGTATATTTTATCAAAGTACATAATTTTGAGTAGAGTTTTATAATCTTTCAGTATTATTCGACCTAAAATTTTAGAATAAATATATTTGCACCATGATTTTAAATATGCGCATCAAGATTTTCAATTTTTACTCATTTATGTTCCCTACATTTTTTATTATATTTTATTATTGACCTTCAACTACGTTAGCATATCTTGGCTTTGATGATAATTTTTGTCCAAATATTCTACTAACATCCATCCATTGAGACGAGGGATAAAATATTTGTCGAGAGGGGCATGTCTTTTACGTCCTCCAAATATGATCTAAGAAGTGGCATATATGGAGAATCAAATGCCCCCAAAGATCCCAGACAAAAGTAAATCTTCAGTTTTATTTGGTTGATATAAAAAGAGTAAACAAAATAAAGAGAGAAACAAGATGCAAGATGGATTCGACCATAAAAAATAATGATTGAATGTCAGGAACCCATATGATTCTGTGCGATATTTAACCGGAATACATGGGATTGTCTCTCCATTTTGGGAGCATTAAAAAAAAATTCTTAAACTTTTCGAAAGCCTTATGTTACCTATGGAATTGGAATTGCATGTGTTCAAATCTACGAAGACTTTAAATTTGATATGTGTTGAGTTGTAAATCTATACCTCTCTGAAGTAAGATTGTTTCTAATCTAGTCTAGTTATTGCACTAAAAACTCCTTTTATTTATTATATCAAAGTAAACCTCAACAATCAATTGATGTGCCATAAACCTACCCGTCTTTAGTGTGCAAGATGTAGGCTACATATAGATGCTTAAATGGGTCCCGAGAAAATTTAAGGTATTCTATTATGACTGTGTTAGTAGGTATTTGTTAACAAACATTGCGGTAAGAGCTCTTTATTTGTTTATTGTAACAAAGTAAGCCTCAAGAACCAATCGAAGGTGATTATGTAGTTTGGTATGTATTGTTTGACGTAACTGAGATCATACTCTCGATCTAAACTTAGATTCCGTAAATTTCATGATTCAATAACTCTTCAACATGTCATGTCACTGTAAGTATCGTTAAATTGAATGTTGTGCTAGCTGCTGTATTTTTCTATCATGCCCATATATCCTTTTGTTTTCTCAAGTATACATACTTTAATATATGGCATGTGAAATCAAATAGAAACATTACACTATGCAAAAATTTGGCTATTAATTAAGTAGTATGGTATTTGAATTTGATGATATGGAGAGTGGGTCACGATTTGTGTACAAAAGAGACAAGGGGTCATGTTCATTTGGCCATTCTTTGTCCTTATCAGTCAGCAAACACATACCTGCTGAGATGGAAACCTTAATACCCGACCCATGTAACACTCTCATCTAGATTATATATGCAGGTGTTCTCTGTTTATGATCCTTTGCATGTGCTTACTCGTGAAACCCACGTGACTCCCCAGACCATTCAATCAAATTTGTAAAATCCTGCCTAAATAATTCAATCTAGTCTAAGGATAGTAAGATATCGACTTAATTTTGTCTAACTTGTTGAACACTCATTTAAATTAAAAAAAAAAAAATTCACTACTAGCTTTTAAACTAGATAGTTCAACACAGCACGCTTCAATTATTGTCGCCATCCTTCTATAAAAAAAAATGTACACGTAAGAAAACATTTGAGACGGTATAAGCCATTCATATAAATAAATTTGTCCATCTCCCGATTTATCTCTGATATTCTTACCAGGTAGTTCGTAGTGCCTTGCTTGGTTTTGGATTATGTGAGATAAGTGATGATGAGTCGTATTAAATAGGTAGAGTTGTAACTAGGTGTTTACTAAATGGTATGACAAGAAACAATTTTATAAAGCTAAAGTTTTCATGTCTGGAAATGTATTCCATGTCTGCCTGCAAATCCAATTCATAAGCAGCACTTTATTGATGACCCTTTGCTTTAGCTGATTTTTTGCTTAGTCTTTAGCATGCAAAAAAGGGAAGTCGAAAAGCTGGAATGGTAAAGGATAGTGCGTGCAGAGAAATTTTCAAACTATTTTTTCTCAGTCTTTCAGGTACTCGCTCTTCTTTTTGAGATTCTATAAGTCGATATTGTCTAGAATTAATAAAAAAAGGTTTGAGCCCCAACCTTGAGGGCCCCCCACCATCTCGCCCCTAGAGCATTGTGAAGGAGGTAAATTGTGGGATATACCTCAGGTCAGGGTACAGAGTTGTCATACTGGTGCCCACAAAGAGTCTAATTTCATATCTTGTAAGAGACAAGAAACGAACCCTCACACTACGGCTGCCGACTCAACTGAGACTACCTCACTTCTGTCATTTGCACCGCTGAGGGCAATATTGTGTATAATTAATAGCCGTCATTGAAAGTGTGATTATTTTAAAATTATGGTGTTGTTTTAATGCATTTTAATTTGCAAATGGTGGAAGAAATTTTAGTAATTTAGTGGCTTTAGTATATTATTGAGTACAAGAATAATAAGAATGACTTGATACGATGAGGAAAGTTGAGAAGCCAATATTATCAAAATTCAATTTAAGAGATAAAAAAGAAGAATAAAAATACGAAAGTAAATTATGTATGACAATCATTCGAGTCCAATGCGTGTTGTGCCACATCTGGTCTAGCTATAGGTGCATGCCTACTTGGTCTCCGAGAAATTATAAAAGATTTTTTTTATGTCTAATTTAGGAGGTACTCGCTAATAAACATTGTACGAAGAGCTCTTTCTTTCTTTATTGCAACAAAGTAAGCCTTCTTCTTTTATCGTAACAAAGTCTCAACAACCAATCTAGACTAGGAAGAAGGGTGACACATTGTTTTGTATGTGTTGTTGAGCACGACAAAGTAATTTATCAGAGGCGATGAGTCTAATTACGTGAAAATGTATCTATTGATTTGCTCAAGGTCACACTCTCTATCTATACTTACATTTAATAAATTTCACGAATATATGACATTCTAGAGGGAGAAAATAAATTAAAAAATCGAATGTATATTACCTGTATTTTTTTACCTACTTGAATTATATATGTGAAATATAATTTTCAGATTGGAACCGAGTAAAGTCTTAATATAATGTAAAAAAACGGGGAAGTCAATGTTAGAAAAATCACTCTCAAAGGAAAACAATTTGAACTAATACAGATGTAAATATAAATTGAATAATCATTTTTTTCTACAAAGGCACACTATGATAAGCTGAATATTTTTCTAATAATAATCAAATGATTAATTTCATAAAGATATTGTTCCATTTTTTAGCCAACAGCCCAATAATATTTTCGTATCAATCCCTTGTGATTGGCATTTGAATATCAGCGTGAAACCGCGTAAAATTTGCAGAAACTCCACTGCTTCTTCCCTACGCAGTTCATGACGTAATTTCCAGCAAGAAAAATTGAACTTTTCTTGATTTTTATCTTTAACGATAATGAAAAGGGTAATGCTACATGTACACACACTTTTACACAATCTTTTACACCTCTCTCACATGGAGGGGGGTCCACGATTATTTTATTATGTGTGGGCCCCCTTCCATGTGTGAGAGGTGTAAAAGATTGTGTAAAAAATTGTGTACACTTAGCATTATTCTAATGTAATGAAAAAGTGTTGACGGTCTAGGGTTTTCTCTAGCTTTTTGTCACCCCAAAAAGAGAATGATGTTTTCAAAATGAAAATTAATTATGGATGGGAAAAGGTCGGTCGACAAACATTTTTTATTAAATATAAACTAGCCGACGTCCAACGTCGGCATTTTCACAACACGGTTTATAGCCGTTAATTTCGCCGTATAATTCTTGCAATTAAGGGTACTGATTAACTCAAACGTACTCAGTCTATGATATCTCCTCGAATATTTTTGTGTTCATTGAAACTTGAGAATATAGAATTATGAAATGATTTTAAAAGGCATTTGTCATAACCCAGAAAGAAATTAAGTAATAATTGTGGACATTTCAAGAAGATTTTGTCAAACAACTAGTAAGGGTTTACAATTTGATTGGAAATTCACTTCTCGACCACATGGGACAAAGAGTGCATTCTCTACAAGATATATATTAAAAAAAATGAATTATACAAAAATATGAACTCAACATTAGAATATTGAGAAAAAAATCGTCATGTGGATGAAGTGTTCACACCGAACTATCGTTCGCTTTCACGATCATGAAACGATAGCCCAAAAACCCACTTGGAGAATGATTTTCTTCTTGAACTCTTGTTTGAATGCTGCTGATTTGGGCTAAGATTGTTACTATAAGAAATTGAATTGACGAATGATTTTATGCGTTGCATTGCCAGGTCTAGGGTCTGTTCGGACATGTTGGCGAAACACATGCGAAACCAACCAGGTTCGACACAATGACATGAAGATCCTGGAGAAATATTTAAGCCAACTTGATATACAATTTTCTTCCATAATTCCATTTCTGCTTCAAAAGTTTTGGAGCTTAAAAGATGCCTCATGTCGACCCAACAAAATAAACCGGCATTGCTTTCAAGGCAGGGAATACCGGCATTTTTAAGGCCTCGAATGAGCATTGCGTGCCTCTGTTTAAGGCGTTTATGATTTTCTGTAACGTAGTTTTTGGTGAATTTTTTATCTGAAAGCATTGCTGAAAGAAGATACTGAGTTTGAGAAGAAACCAAGCCGAAACTGGACATTTTTGTTGCCGCATCCACGACCATCTTGTCATTGGAATAAATTGCTCCAACTCTAAAACCCGGGAGGCCTAAGTCCTTGGAAAGGCTGTAGACTATGTGTACTCGATCCCAAACTGGTGAATTCACGTATTTTTTGTTCATCAAAACCTCCATGATACTCACAAAACCTGGGGAGTTAAAAACTGTGCCGGAATATATTTCGTCACTAATAAGATGGATGCCTTTTGCAGCAATGAAGCTAAGCAGGAGATTAAGCTCGTGCCGGCTTAGAGATATTCCCAAAGGATTGGAAGGATTAGTCACTAATACGCCCTTAACTTTGAGATTACGATTTTGTGCTTGTTGATAAGCTTCTTCAAGAGCAGATTTAGTGATTCTGAATCCATTGGAGCTAGTGCACTGTATTGGTACAATTTCAACTTCGGTTCGCCACTTGAGGTCTCTATCAAATCTGTATTAATTGATTTCACTATTTGATCAGTATTAAACAAAACAAAACAAAAACCAATTCTTTAAATGATAAATAATGGATGTGAAGTAAATTGTTTTGAAAGTTTACTACTTACCCTGGATAGTAAGGAGTGGGGAGCAGAAAAGCTTCTCCGGGATTTGCAAGGCAAAATATGAGAGTTTCATTTGCAGAAGTAGCACCCGCAGTGAGTACTAACTTGTTGGAATCGAAGCTAACTTTATTTCCTCGGATTTCTGCCATAAATTCACCCAATGCCTGCATACAATAATCACATATGAATCAGATACAGCTCAATCTTGGCGTTTGTAATTAAGTAGGGTATATCACATAAATGTTGAAGATATAATTCTTACATTCTTGAAAGCAGGCAGGCCATGATAATCCTGAAAGAGAGCAAGTTCTCTGAATATAGACTCTCCATTTCTCTTGAACCCAGCTGCATCTGGATTTTTTGCAAGCCATGATTCGAGTAGATCAAAAGAGAGCTGCAGAAAAAAAAATTGTGATCATTATTAGTTCCGTAGACTTGCATAATTTTCAGAATCCAGCATCCAAGATTTTTTAGTGAATTATAAAAATATCAGAAAATTCCCTGGGATTCTTTCACAGAATCCGTACAGGTGCCGCTGTGGTAGCATTTGATTTGCAGACAGTTTTTTTTCATACCATCTGCCAATCAATTTGTCCCATGTGGAACCTGTAAAGTTTCTGTGAAAGTTCCCCTATACCTGTAACATTACTCATAAATACCTGATTCTCAGCGAGGCCCATCTGAATAATTCCTTTAGGATTCTTGACGTCATCGTATGGATTCTTCTCATACTCCTCCCATCCGGCAAAGTATGAAGAATCTTGGCCGTGCGAATTACACGAGGCTTTTCTTGATAGCAACTTCATCTTGTTTAAAAGATCGATTGAAGTTGGAATATTATCCCACCTAAATGGTTGAGCAAATGTGCCAAAAAAGTGAACTCGGAACTAGGTAATTAGAGTTAGAGAAGAAATATGAAGAAAGAAAGATTGATATGTTGCATATGCTCCCATATGGGCATATATATATAGAAGATTTTAAGCAGTTAAAATACGGCAAACCTCATGTCGCAGGATCATTTGACCAGACCAGAAATGTATGTAGATTCTCTTTGCTTAGGATTAATCTATTCCTACGCACAATGTGCAAATGCCACGCGCTTCTCAACTACCCATAGGGACCTTCATTATTAAATTTTGCCGTGTTATCTAAGCGTATTGAATATATTTGAGCTATTAGGCTTCTTTAACAGTGTCATACTTCTATTTTATATTTCATCTATTGCTATTACAACAAGTTCCTAACGTTTGGTGGACCTTTTATGTGGTAGGTAACATCGTCAAAGCATATCGTCAAATTTGGCTATGAAGGATGGAACTCGAAGTGAAAGAGCCTCGACTTATTTCAAGGATTTGAGTTCGACCGCAACTTTCCACCCTTTCTGTGGGAATCTGGGTTGCATGTGCTCATGAGAAATCTCGGAGACACCCATTAATAGTAAACGATTGTGTAAAGTTTTTTTCTTTCTGCACATAGTTTTTCTTTTAGTCCATAGTTTTGCTAATGCTATTAATGTTATTCGTAGTGCTATCTTTTGATTAAATCATGGAAAAAGGAATAAATTATAAAGTTAATAAGGATGAATAATAAATTGAAAAAAGCAAAACTGGGAATAGGGTTTTGGGTTTGTTGAGAAATTTTGTCGACAGGAAATCGCAAGACAATGGCAAAAATGTGAGAGCCTATGGGTCCAAAACTGGTCCATTTCCTACTTTTCCTGTCGGCCATTCTCTCGGTCTCACTCTCTTATTTTTCGTTTTTTTTTTTTTTAATGATGCCAACAGCGTAACAACCTTTTCACTTGAAGTCAACCGTTCTATATTTGACACAGTTATGACAAGAAATATATATTAAAAATACGAAATTACTTTCAAGAAAATCTCGAGAATTAATACAAAAATTAATGCAAAATCTGCTTCGCATAAAAACGAACCAATGACCACAAAATTAATTTATCTATTCCGCCCTCTGTAATTCAGCCAATGGGTTCATTAGTGTCATAATTACTAATTTTATCTTAACCTTGTAGTCGTATGATGGCCCGTTTTAGTTGAAAAAGTGATTTACAAGGACTAATGTAACCTTATTAAATTGTGTTTATTGAAAAAAGAGTAGTTTGGAAGGTGACGGTCCATGATATAGAGGCTATTCCAACTCGCCTTTTGGAATTTTTATGAGACAAATTTATTTGAATACAGAAAACAAGTGAGGGAGGGACAACTAATAATGGCACTTCACAATGTCTCATTTCCTTTTGAGATTAGGGGTTTGTTTGCAACAAAAAGAGCAAAATACTTCTTTTACCGGAGTCCATGATTGATTTGCTTATTTCGGAGGCTACATTGAAGAAACCTATATAAACATCCTTATATATTGAGCGATTTTGTTCGTGATTATTGTTGATCCCAAAAAACGTATTAGTAATGTGGCCAACAGATCTCAAGGCTTCTCACGTCCAAGCAAGCTGGATTCCAGCACACTTGGATATATCGCCAACGATTATCACTTAATTATTAAAAATTAATTCAGTTTTAGTTGGTGCTCGAATAAATTGTCTTTTCTAAGAATTAAAAATAAAAATTATTGATGACGGTTGTGGCAAAATATTTACTTCTTCTACGTTCTGTTATGTCGTGTATAGTAGTGTCAATAATGCATGCTTCACTTGAAAGTGAAATTTTATCCGTAAATAAATATTAATACGATGATAATTAATTTTAAATTAATGTACAAACAAAAAGAACCGCTTAATTTGAAGTCCACCATAGGTTTTTTTCCAACCAGCAGGTCACATAGGACCACACCATTGTCTGTCAAAGTTAAATATTATTGGATGGATAGCTAATTAAGTCCACTTCGAGATAAAGTTTTTGTCCCTCTTAATTGATTAGAGTACGTTTGATAGGCAAATGTGGAAAAGAATTCTAATTTCATATTAGTTGGAAAATAAAAACTCATCAAATCCATACGAATTCAATTTTCATGAAAATAAAGAAAATGCAGTTTATTTTCACATTGCATTCAAACGGTCAAAATGGAATTCGTTTTCCTCGGATGTGACATTTTCACGGGAAATGTGGCAATCAAACAGGGCTTTGCATTCGTCTTCATCACAAAAAAAAAAAAAAAAGGAAAAATAAAATAAGATATGCATTATTATAAAAGATGACTTATTTACTTCTGATTGAGATATATCAATACAATCATAATTAATTTTACATATTTACGTCTGATTGAGATATATCAAAACAATCATAATTAATTTTATTTGTTTTGTGAAGGTCGTGGAATTTGTAAGTGATTGATTTGATAGGGGAGATCGGGAGAGTCTTGAATTTTATATCGACAAGGGAGGATACATGGCGACTAATGTTGGCCCGCACGTATTTTATTTTGTTCTAAGTTTGTCTAATTCTACCCAACCATGAAAGAAATCATGTCTTGCAAGGGTAAAAAAAAAAACCTCGATTGATTGATTGGTTCGAATTTTGCATTAATTTATAAGCATAAATCTAATTATTAGACAAGAAATGGCACGTTATGCAGTATGGAACATGACTCAACAATAAACTAAATAATTTTTTTGACTTTTCCGCTCTCATTAACAAACAAAATAGATCAATTTTAACAAATGCAAACCCTAAATTTGCTTTGACGAAATGGATCCGTCTGTGTTTGGTTTGATCAAAATCATACTTTTAATAGATTTTGATAAAAAAAAAATGATAAAATGTATGATTAAAAAGTGATATAAGTTGTGAATTCCTCAAACATTTAGACATAATGGAGTAATGGACTGTTTCTTTCCTATTACCATTGGTTTGCGTGCTAGCTTCATGTAGAGAGTCCTAGCTAACACTTAAATAAATTGTAATAGGGCCATTTTATCAGAGTCGAATCCATTTAATGTGAAAGTCATTTTCTTGATTTATATTTATAGCATTTAAGATTTGCATAGGTCATCTCTTCACATGTAGTCATAGCAAAAGCACATGGAGTTCCATAACATTAAAAATCTACAAATACACCCCCCCCCCCCCCCCCCGATTTGTTCAATTTGCTTGATCTTTATCCCACATTTAAAAAAAAAAAAAAAAGGGGAAAAAAACCATATGCTTCTCTACCCAACAATTATTTCTTAATTCTTACTCATTTTTTATGTTTTGTTTCTCAATTGTAATAACTAAATACTAGTTTCTTAGTATGAGGAGTGAAAATTGATTGAGAGGGGGGCCACGTGGATTGTTGTAGAAGAAGGGTGATTAGGGCACGTGAAACCCTTGTTTAAGTGCTCCCACCACACCCCTCAAAATATAGTCCATAAGGGACCATTAGGGACCTAGTTTATGGTGACAACTAACATGATAAACATTTTTAATCCGTTCCTCACCGGACTTCAGAGGAGACACCACCATGGTCCATGGGCCATTTGCTTCCTCTCTTCAATAACGTAGGGCCCCCCCCTCACCCCTTCCATGCCCTCTCATAATTAATAATGTCTTGGTTCGATTAATTTTATAAGTTCGTAAAAGTAATTGAATGTAGTGTTAAATTGTGTAGAGTGTAATTGTACGGTAGACTTTTATCTTGAGAGCGAAGACCCTCTTCTTAAAGGGGATTAGGGCAGTAGCTCCGAGGCAATTATTATGTTAGGTATTCAAACGAATATTATCTCTCTCTATTCGTGTCATATATAAAGAACAGAATAATACTACTTATATATAAGGAGTTACATAATTTTACATGTAGATGAGTTGTCAAAAAACGAGTTGATAATTTTTTTTTTTTTTTGAAAAAATTCTAATCCAATTATATCTCACCACATCCATGGACAAATTTAGCAAAAGATTTTCAAAAAAAAAATCTTTATAGTTTTCAATTTTGCGAAATTGCTCCCCCCCTCCCTCCCCCACCCAAAACCCCAACTCTTTTATTCTATCTCTGACCATGACCATATCATGTGTATGTAAATCATTATGTAAACTATTATGTAAATATTGCACAACTGTAAAGAATTTTAGGCGTATTAGAAATCGTGTATTGAGCTTGCTGATATTCCTTGCATAGTGACTTATTCAATAGACAAGTTAAATATTTTTAACGAAGTCTTTTATTCTAAATAAATTCCTTAATTAAAAATCTCAAATTTCTCTCTCTACAAATACTCTCTCATCGAAAATAAATATACTACCATTGTATATTTGTGAGGCCAATTTTGGGAAGGTCAACGAAAGTTACGCATACCAACTTAATTATATTTTCAGTAAATGCAAAATCGAGTCACCAATTGCAACAAATTCATTTAAATTCTTTAAACTGTCGTTGACTCCATAAAATACTTGCAATAAATTTAGTTGACCAATAACATTGCCAATGTGAAAGCGAAAATGTAAGGATGCATATAATAGTAGATCGAGAATAATTATATTTAACATTAGTAGTATTAGAACATTAGTCTAAGTATCACTATGTAATGAGTTCAATAAAGGAAAATTTATATGACTCATTTAATTGTTCTTCTAATTTAATGATATTTAATATCACCTAAACTGGTATTGTAATACTAGTGGTATCAAATAACATTATTTCGGTGATGCACCACATAAATAAACATAGTCTGCGAGACACTGTGATATTCATTTTGTTTCTTGTTAGTTGTGAACTAGTTTTTCTCGTAAGGCTTCAACATTTGTTGGTCGATTGAGTGCTCCGTCACTAAATTCCTGAAGAGCAATAAGAGATTAGATCTTATAGAGTACCGTATATATTTGATGATAAGTATGAAATTTATCTAGAGAGATATCACTTTCAAATTTCAAGTTTTTAGGGGAGTCTAGCATGTTTTTGCCAGGGTATTTATGGACAAATCACATCAACTTTTTTACTTTATGTTAGAATTATAGCAAAGATAAATTAATCAGGGGAAAAACACTCTTTAGGTAGGATTTGTGAATGTCATAAACATAAAAATAAATCTAAATTTTTCATCTTAAAACAAAAGGAGAGAACAAACTAAAAAGATGGAAATAATACATACATACTATGATAAATTTATTTATTTATACAAAAGATTACTACTATTTATATGCTTTAATTTATTTCCTCCAAATCCCTATATATACACTATGAGTACTCTTTCTCACTTCTACAAACCAATAAAGATTCCTTCTTTATAACACTTTAAATTTTCAAATGACCTACTTCAACGTAATATTAGTGTACACATTTTGCGGATACCCATCTATGAAAATTGTCCACGTGATTAACCTTTGATGAAAAAAGATTTAGGGTCTGTGTGACAAAGTTCTTACAAAAGCTTTAACACATTTAGATAAAAGTTGAATAAATTTGTAATTAAAAAGTCGATAAAAGTTGTGGATCCCATTAAATGTATGGTTAAATTGAATCTATTAGCCTGTGTACATGAAGAAACGTGTTAAATGTCAAATTTAAATAAATAAATGTATCCAGTCTACAACGACTTAAATTTGTTAGGTAGGTGGTTTAACATTTTCAAATACGTTGAATGGACTAATGTAAAAAATTGACGTTCTTATGAATGGATAAATCTTTCACTAAGCAAAAGATAATTTGCCATTGCAAAATATCTTAAAAAATTTCATGGTTTAAGGTCCCATGCATGCAGCTGCAGGCTAGTCCTCTTCCTGCATGTTTCTTTCAACCCTGTGAATTATTTATTATGTTTGCATTTGTGGGTCGTCAAAAGTAACAATCAAGCATGTTGCTATGTACCAAGTCTTATGTCAAAGGATCTATGTGGGTATTGGGACTGCATTTCTACTAATTATTTGTTTTCAAGCTATTCGAGCCAACAACTCACCTTAGCCTTATTGTATATTAATTTAGATGGGACTATTCCAGCTGAGATTGAAAGCGATTATTTTGTTGGAATACACTTTAATGCTATGGACAGTGATTTATTTGTCACATTCATTCAACAGCTTGGAATTTCAATGCTTTCAAGGGCTAATTATATAAGAAAACATGATCGTGTATAGCCGACCCTCCGTGAGATTACTAAATCTGGGATGACTATTGTTTAGTTTCTTACTTTGGTGACATTTAGTACTCGACGGTAACGTATACAAAATAAAAAATACATCTCGATCTGTTATAAATTAAAAATTTTGTTGTTCGAAATATATATTTTAATTTGTAACTCGTATTAGTTTACGTTCGAAGCAATACATGGTTGATTTCAAAGAGAAAGAAAGAAGTGCCATATGATCAATGTCTCTAGACTGGTCCCATGAAACCTCTTAACTTAATTTTTCTTTCTTTATCTCAGTTTTTGTCGCTCCTTCAGAACATGATGCTTTGTTTGTAGCAACATTACCTCTGATATGGATCGTACTTGTAAAACAAATTGGCCAATTGTTCAAATAATTGTGGTCATCTTGCTAACAATATTCAAGAATAACACGATTTCTAATTTTGGATAATAAATCATATGCATCAAAGAAAAGGAACACTAATAATTGCTCAATATCTGCATTTCTGGAACCATTTCAAGAATTGGGTACTTTTTTCCTTAACTGTTTGCAGTGACACCCTTTTTGCCAAATTGTTCAAAAAAAAAAATTCAAGATTCCCATCAAAGAATTATGTCTATGCAAGGGGATGAATACGCTAGCACAACTATAGTTTTCTTTAATATCAAGATTATTTCGGTTAGTACATGACTAATATATGAAAAAGATGGAAAATCTGTTCCCCAAGAGAGGGGAGGCATGCTGCAGTTTGTGTTGAGAATGTTGGCTGTGTTTAAACATAAATTGGGCTACATGTAGTAGCTAACTGCCAATTGACACCTAAGTTTTGCTTAATTACATCATTTCAAATTGTAATCTGAAAAGCCATTGCAATGATCCCTTCCCCCCACCCACCATGTTCATGTGCCTCCTCAAATGGTGAAATCACCAAACCAGGCACTTCTTGGTGGCCATATTGTTCTTATGAGAGTGTAATCTTGCCAACTTGTCGATATAATCTAAATAGTGGACTTTAATTGAAAAGTCAACACGACAAGTACAATGCTTGTTGAATATTTTTAAGTACTTTTGGGTCATTGGTTTGGTTTGATATGTGAATTTGGTCTTTGAGCCCAAAATAGGCTATACAACAATTTGAAGGCCCAAAAGATGTTGGGCGTTGATGTGGAATTTAATGGAGAGCCCAAATGGATGGATCTTTTGTTGTCGAACAGGGAAATTCAGGGAAGCAGTCAGGCCCATTCTTTAGAGAGCCTCTAGAATGCATGGTAACATAGACCTAGCAGAAAAGAAAACCAACCAGTGTCTTCAGATCAACCCTTCAAATAATGTGCCCTATGTTATGCAGGCTCATATGTAAGCTACTGCACGAAATGGGAAGAAGTGGCAACAGTTAAAATAACTATTGAGGGATAAACGACAGCGAAGAGGAGACCGGGTTGCAGTTTTATGGAAGTTGACAATTGTTTTTGTAGTGGAAGATATTTCTTACCCAATGACAAAAAAATTACGAGTTTTGGGAGGAGGAGGGCTTCAGTTAGAGACGATGTTGCATTTTTTTCTATCGCAAATATACGATAACGTAATAAATAATTCAGTGGACATTTGAATCCGGATTATTGTTCTCGCGAGGTCTATACTTTATAACTTAATTAGATTTTTCTAACTCTATTTGATGAAAGCAAACAAAGAATTATGTGTTGTTGTGAATTTTTTATTTAAAGAGTTGAAATTAATTAAAATGTACACAAAGATTGATTGAGAATTCAAATAATGGATGGAAAATAAGGACGAACAATTTCACATATTGATCACCTTTAAATCTTAATTCAAGATGCAAGAGCCTAATATAGTGTTCGATCGAATTCTTCTATGATATTCAAAAGTTCTCAGTAAACCTATTTAACTAATACAATCACATATCTCTATGCAAATCTACTTTAGTTAAACGAAATATTAGTTCTAAGAATTCATGTAATGATCGTAATATTTAATATAGGTATCTCTATATTAGTATATGTATCTCTATACGTTATATTAATATACCGAATTTTACTATATACTCTAAATCTTCAACTCAAGTAGATTACATTATTTGTCTTAATATAAAGTTTAGCTATTCATAATGATAGAAGAAGAAAAATAAGAAGTTGTTATTGAATGCATCACCGGGTTTTGAATAAAGATGTAGAAAAATAAATCAATCTTACACCAAGATATTCTTCCTCCTTCAATCAATGCTTCAAAACTTGAATTTTTTGATATTTTTCTCCTTGAATTGCTCTCTTCAAGCTCTAGTTGTATTCTCTCTTTTTTGTAATGTGTCGAACCCCTAAAATTTCCTCCTTTTCTTCTATTATACTCTTCTCCACGTTTGTATCGAATATAGGGTTTTATGGGCTTTAAACCGGGTTAAAACATTGTAACCCTAAAACAGGTGGTGCAAAGCTTAGGCACGCGTTATAATACTGGGTAGCGTCTAGGCGCTGCATCTCTGTTTTTCTGGTTCCTCATAGCACCTAGGCGCTTGGGTTACAACGCCTGGGCGCTAACTTACCGTAAAAAAATTTCCTTCCTAGCACTTGAACGCTCCGAACATGGCGCCTAGGCGCCATTTTCCTGATTCTTTCCCCGGACATTTTGACTTGTTTGTTCACTTCAACACAATTTTTACTCCACCACCTCGTACCTTTAAAACAACACTAGTAAACACATCAAAAACGTTATATACTCATAATATTTAACCAACAATGAAATTAAAATTGTATAAAACTCGTGAGTAAAAACACACTCGTCAGACGATAGATTAATGGAAGAAGAAAAGGAGATAATATTGCTGCTGCTGCATCATAATGAGAAGCTGGCAGCCACTATCAACTAAAGACAATGACCCTATAATTGTCATTACAGTTGGAGGTTGCCAAATATTTCACTTCAAAATTGGGCAGCGTTCTTGCTGAGAATTTGGTGATACTTATGTTCCTAACTCTAAGGTCTTAAGGAAAGCCATATCATGCCAAGAATGCTGACAAAACTACGAGTGACGTGCGGTTGCAATAGATCATCTCTACTTGCCCTGCTAGTACATAGAATTCGATACATTAGTCACCTGATATGTAAATGTTTTTAAGGTTATTGCTGTGTAGTGTCTACCTTAGCTTTAAAAATATAAATAACTTCTTGGTATGTTCATGCCCTTCCATCATTGCAATCATTGTGGGAAACAAATAATTTAAATACTTTTCTAGCTTGGTTTTGAGCATTCAGATTACAATAAAGCAATCAATTGTCGTAGACGCCACAAAGCATGGATGGGAATTTTTGTATTGATCATTGTGTGCAAATGCAAAAGGATTAGAGTTATTCCCCTTACATTGGTACTTAATACTGACAAAAAAATGTACTGAGCCTGAATCTCTCTTCTGCCTAAGAAAAAACAAAATCATTATGTAGCTCAGAGATTATATGTTCCCATACAACATTAGTCGTATGATTTGAGGTGAAAAATTTGGCACCTCGAGTGTATGAACTCTTGGTTGTAGATTGCTCGAGCTTTTTCCTTGCAGCTTCATTCTTATCTAAGCCTGTCTGGGCGAAAAACTTTCCCCACCAAGACGAGCTCCTCATTTTTGCCTGAACATACGAAGCAGTCATATGGCCATTTTTTGCTCAAATTATTAAATTGTTATGCAGTTATAGAAACACTTACAAGATTCACATCCTGACGATGGTTGATTGACATCTTAAGAATTTTAACGTTACTTCCCCTTCAATAAAATTATTCCACTATAATAATCTTATTAATCTTGATAAATTTTGTTTAAACCACAAAAACAAGTTCTGACTACAACGTACAAGAAAGGAATCGTTTCACTTAATTGTTTCTACATAGACTAGGATATGTTCGTCAACTAGGTGTCCAAGTGTTTTGGATTCATCAAATTTCTGAATATGAATTTACATTTACATGCGTTAAATTAATTTCATGATTTTTAAACATCTACAATATGCATAAGAAAGTTCTGTGGAGAAGGAAAATATTTGGGCATATTTCCCAATTTTTGTTCATAGAAAACTACTCACTTCGTAATTGTCTATTTATCCAGAATATATTTCAAACATTCCATGATTAGGTGCTAAAATCAGACATCTAACAGAATGAAATCCATTATGCAATATCAGCTTACCGGGCGTCCAAACTTGGACAGTACTGGTACTTTAGCTCTCGAAATACCTGGATAACCTATATGAAATAACGAAAGGTTAAGATAACCTTGTATATGAATACATATTTATGCAGAATAATCCTTGGGTAAATTTAATGAATGATTTAAACCTTTCATGTATTCATCAGAGGGAATTTGAGGAAATTACCAGTAAAAATGACAAGACCGGTACTCGACACTCTTGCTAAGTCTGGAATAGTCGTGTTCAGGTACTTAGGAGACAGATAATCTACAGCATCCGATATGACGACAAGGGAGAATGATTTAGCTCTATAAGGTAGAGGGAACTTGATATCAGAAATGCAAATGATTTAGCTCTATAAGGTAGAGGGAACTTGATATCAGAAATGCGCACTATGCCCTTATGCACTAGACTTTTGCAACTCCTATCGGCATCCTCTATATCCTGTGGTTCAACACCCCATGCTTCTGTTTCTTCTTCTTTTAACAATTTTGAGACCACTGAACAAGTATCGGGTCCGACATGCAAAACTTTGCGAATACTGTCACTGTATGCTGTCTTTAAATATGGCATTGCCCTCTGAACTTCTGATGTGCATGTGAAATCACCTACAAATATCATAAGAGTAGTACTCAGTTTAGCTCTGTTTCTATGATAACAGAGATAAGTAAGAATATTAATAAGTTTAAATTATGATCTCCATCCAGTGGTGGCATTTTCCACACTACCTGCTTTAAATTAGATGCAAATATTTTTGAAAACACAAAATTAAATTAAATTAAAACTTGACCTTCAATTCTAGCAAGTGATTCCTTGACCAGGGCTCCACCTACATTAAAAAAACATAGCAGCTCAAACTCAGGTTCTCAAAAAAATAGTATAGGCATTTGCATTATAAAAAAAGAAGTTAAAAGCGAAACAGAGTCAAAGAAAGAGAAAGTACCGAAATCAGTGGTGTTTAATAAAAGAATAATGCTACTTGCACTCGCTCACATTAAATGTGGTAAAAAACTACCACATTAATGAATCAAATAATTACATGTCATGTGTGTGCTACATAGGACGACTACTGCAGTGATGCCATGTGTGTGCAGGACGACTACTGCAGTGAGCGACTGCAAGTAGCATTACTTTTAAGAAAATTGACAAGAATTAAGAAAGTTTTAGAGTTGAGACAAGGGAAGAGTTAATGTAGGCTATCATCTGATGGCGAAGAATTATTTCATACTACATCCAATAAAGTCAACAAAATTGCAACAACCAGTATACAAAGAATGATTTACTTATCAAATATTAATATTAATTAATTTAACCACCCAGGAAGACACTGTCAAAATTCGAGTCCTACAACACAAAAATGAAAAACCCCATAAATCTACCCGATCAAAACTCTGTATTCCGGTTTATATACAATGAGTAAAAAAAAATATTTCTTTCTCAATGATTTACTTATACTAATTAGCAAAAATGAAACTCACCAGAAACCGTGGAACTGTCGAGGGAGGAACAAGGAGCTCAAAAAAATCAAGGGATTTGGCTAAACCTACCGGCTGCTTCCGAGCACCAGCTACGGCGGCCGCTGGATGACCCGGGGAATGTAAACCGGCGGGTGGAGGGGAAATTTGGATGTGGAAATTACATGTAGGCCTACTTTTCAAGATCCAAGTTCAAAAATAACATTTTAAGTTTTAGTGTTCAAAAATCAGATTTTTTATAGATTGATACATATTTTTATATTTAATTAAATATTAATAATAATATTATAAAAATAATTTATATATACCTACCCCTCATAAAATTCAATTTTCAACCCTAAATCACTCATCTCTCTCATTCCCGATCCGACCACGGCGTTGCTGTCGGCGGCTTCTCTCCACGCCGTTGCTGCCGGTGACGCTTCTCCTCCCCCTCCATCCCCTTCTCCTCCCTTCTCAGCAGCCCTAACGACGGAGCGGTCCCTCTCTCTATCTCCGACGACGTCTTCTCCAGCTGCTTCTCCGGCGGCGTCTTCTCCCTTCCTCCTCTCCTCCCTTCTTCTCTCCCTCCCTCCCTTCTTCGGCGGCGTCATATTGACCCTACGATGCATCAATTCCATCAGCAACCATCCTTTTCCCTTTAATGTTTATCTCCTTTTTCGGTAAGTATCTCTGGGGCTTAGTGAATCCACCATGGAATCCTCCTGATTTCCTCCAGACTGTGATTCACTACCATCTCGAATAGAACCGTTTTCAGTACCGTGCTCCTCTCTGGGGCAATTTTACAATTGATCTAATTTTGCCTAATTTTACAATCGAGAGAAATCTTTGTTTTGCGGTGGTTGTTCAATGATTTTGTTGGCGGTGGTTGTGTTTGTGATGGTTGTGTTTGTGGTGGTTGTTGTGATGGTTTTTTTGGTGTTGTTGGTGAGGTGGCTTTTTGACTGTGGAGGTGGGACGGCTTCGGTGGTGGTTTTTGGTGTTTTGTTGGTGGTGGTTTGTGTTATGGCAGCGGCAGTGAGATGTTGGTGCTGTTGGTTCTGGTGACAACAGCGATGTGGTGTTGGATGCAGTGGTGGCTGTAGGTTTGGTGCTTGTGGGGGCGGTGATGTTTGGTGGTGATGGTTTTTGGTGGTGGTGGTGTTGGTGGTGGTGTTGGTGGTGGCGGCGTGACTCACAATTAATTAAGTTGTGATTGAAAAATTAATCTGTGACCGAGAAATAAGTTGTGACCAATAATTTGATAATACGTGACTAATGAAATAAACCGTGACATACAAAATTTTTTATTTGTGACCTCTAAATAATTTGTGACCTACAAAATTTTTGATCTGTGACCGATAAACAAATTGTGACTTGAGTTGTGACCTGAGCTGTGACCTGTGACCTGAGTTGTGACCTGGGCTGTGACTTGTGAATTGAAATGTGACCTGGGCTGTGACTTGTAAATTGAACTGTGACCTGAGTTGTGACCTGGACTGTGACTTGTGACCTGAGTCGTCGGAATCGGAGCAGTCGTCGGAACGATCACCGGAGCATTCGCCGGAACAATCGCCGGAGTAGTCGCCGGAATATTTCCCGGAGCAGTCGCCGGAGTATCGCCGGAGAGGTGGGGGTGGTGGAGGTAGGGGTGGGTTAATTGTAAATTGAACTGTGACCTGAGTTGTGACCTGGATTGTGACTTGTGACCTGAGTCGTCGGAATCGGAACAGTCGCCGGAATAGGCGCCGGAGCGGTCGCCGGAAACGGAGACGTCGCCGGAGCAGTCGCCGGCGTGGTGGGGTGGTGGTGATGGGGGTGGGTTAATTTTTTATATATATATATTTATTTATTTATTTATATCTTTTTATATATTTAAATAAATAAATAAATAATTATAAATATGTGTATATATAGGTCAAAAAATCTGATTTTTTAAATGTAAAAGTTGTTTTGTTATTTTTGAAATAGGGTAAAGATAAAGTAGGGAAAGTGAATTTTTCCCAATTTGGATTGGGTGGCAATAATTTGGGCCATTTCAACTGAGGCTTGAGCAGTGGGTTTTTCATTGGCGTGTGCTACATCTTGCTGGGCTAGGTTTACCCTGGGCTGTAGCCTGAGTAGCCTATGCAAAGGTCCGCGTTGCGCAAAAAGGTACCATAATCTCCTATGATTCACAATCGTTCAACCATACATTTCATTAACTTTCATCAAAATTTATTAAAAATAAGACTTTAATCCACATATAACGGGACTAAATAAATTATGTATTTAAAAGTGTTACTATTCTAATAGTAAGTGATAAATGAATTAAATAATTAAATAATAATTTTTTTAATGGTATTTTTAAGTCAACAATTAAATGTTATAATTATTTATGTTATTTCTCAATTTATTTTAGAAATTAATATTTGTAATAATTAGTATTATTATCTACCAAATTCTGTAATTTGCTCACGGTCTATTATTAAATAGTGAACATTATATAATTAATATGTTAGTATATTATTTATTTGATTTATCATAAAATATTTGACTATATAAATTTTAAATTTTTACTATTTGAATCATTAATAAACTACATTTTTTTTCTTAATTTTTTCCTGATAAACTATAAATTTTATCATTTTGTTATTACGTGTTGAGGTGGAATATATAATTTATCATTTTGTAATTACATGTTGATGTTATAATACAAATTACAAAGTGGTGTAATGAAATAGCATTTGTTTGATTTTATAATTTATGTAGCATGGCTAATTGTTAAAAACTTAAGTGATTATTACCATAAAAAATTAGCTTCAACGACATTGGCGTAACCATTCAAAATTCAGTGATCACTGATATAAGTAACCCATTGTTCAATTTTATACTCTGGGTCAAGATTGGACTCAGGTAAAGTCTAAACATGTGAGTTGTGCTGTGCTCCTCTTCTAACTGGAACTAGGATAAAACTACTTGTACATAAGGGTGTCCACCATCTCACATGGGGTGGACCCCACATGAATAAAATTCTTTTTTTAATCATCCGGGATCCATCCCATGTGAGAGGGTGGACACCCTTATGTACAAGTAGCATAGTCCCTGGAACTATTTTCAGAATAATGTTGGCAGATCATGGCCCAGTAAAAATTATGTGTGGTACATTCATTTTGTTGAAATTTTGAAAAATATGCAGGAACTTTTAATTAGTTGATAAATTAATATGGTATGTGACTTTTAAATGAAGAAGTGACATAGTATATGATTTTTTATTAAATGAGCATAAGCTAAGCTAAGCCAAGCCAAGGGCATATGATGGGAATTTAGGAAAGTCGGGCCAATTGGTGCCTAATTCCAATGATTGTATATATGAATGAAAAATTTTGATAAGCACACCGTAATCTCACAAAAATGTTGTATTAAAAAAGTCAAATTTTATATTGTGTGGCATTTGTCACTTTTTGATACATGACAAACACGATAACAGAATCGTCAAAAAATTCAAGCCACCGCTAAAAAGCAAACGCCAACACAAAGGACACCTACATTGTCAATCTCGGCACCACTTGTTGGAATGTTAACAATCACAAACTAAAACATGAGAAATGAACGTAAAAGTAGATTCAAAACAGTAAAAGATACGAGGAACAAAAGGAGTTTAAAATAAAAATTGGAGAATGAAAATGAAAATAAATTAAAAAGTCGGAATCTTATAAAAACAAAAACTATGAAGAAGAAATAAATAGAGATACAGAGTTTTCGACTGGGAATTCCAAAATGAAATAAACAATGGCATAATATTTTGTTGGACCCTGAAAATATGATAACGCCTAGTAGAGTAGGTACGAGACCACTATATATGTCAATCCACCAGCACTAATCATGGACCGGATCACATAACACGTAATTCCAGTTGGATTATTCCTATTTTCTCCATACACACACAAGTGGTGGGATCCACTTGAATATTTTATTTGAGTGGATCCCACCACTTGAGTGTGTATGGAAAATTATTATGGTGAAAAAATTATGTACACTAAGAATTGCTATTTCTCCACAATATAAACAGAAACAATTCATTGAACATCTCTGTAACTTCAAAATATTATAAGAATAACGTGTAAATCAAGATTTACATAATACGTAACGAATTATATAATTTTTTTTCTATTTGCCTGTTTATAACAATCAACTTTTACATTCAATTTTTTTTCATCTGCATCATATTATTTAATTCATTATATATAATTTTTTAGCAAAATCTAAGAATAATGCCATCATGCTGGTCATCCTCCACCACTTGGTCCACCTCACAAATATGCTAATATTTGTCCCTCCACTAATGCATGTCAAATTGTGTAGAAACTCGTAATTGAGCTTTTTACTTCTTTACGCAACTACTAATTCTCAAGAAAAATGCTAATTCGGAGTACACATTTAAAGAAAAAAAGGAAAAAGAATTAGAGAAGATGGGTGAAAAGGCAGCAACTTTTCCAAGAAAAATTACCATCACTTCCTTCAAGCATACCTGACCTGCAAAATTAATCAAATTGATTTGAATGTAATTGCAGCGATCTCTCAATAATCAGGCATGATTTTCCCTTCTTCATTCTCCACTTTCTGCTCAGTAACTCTCAACCATATACAAACAGCACTAAAACTGAGGACCAAGCTCAACAACCCACTCCCCAATCCGATACCCACAATGAACAAAACCGATAGCCCTTTACTCTTCATCGGCGCCAATGGGTATCCGTAAAGATTCTTATTCCCTACATAGGAACTCGCATTGAACCGTGGGAAGTTCTCGCTTCGGTTTCCCAGCGTCGTCGGTATAGGCCCGTAAAGTTTATTATTTGAAACGTCGAAAACGGACAGTCTCACAAGTAGGCCGAGCTGCTGGGGAATGGTGCCTGTTAGGTGGTTATCGTGTAAATCGATTACATTGAGATACGCACAGAGCGCCAATTGCTGAGGGATTGGACCAGATAGATGGTTTAATGAGAGATTCAGAACCGCCAAATTGACCAAATACTGAAGCTCCGACGGGATAGGACCGGTCAATGCGTTGGACGAGAGGTCCAGAGCCTGCAAATTCGTGCAATTCGACAGATACGGCGAGATTGTGCCCTTGAGGGTCAAATTGGATAGTGATAACTTATAGATGCGGCCATTGTTGCAGGTGGCGCCCTGCAGGTTGGAGGTGAATCCCCGGCAAGGATTAGCGAAGGTGGCCTTAGTCCAATTCTGCAAATTCTTGAATGGGTCTCGTAATGACTCGCTCAGATGAGTCAGACACTGCTCGTCGTTCGGATCGGCGGAGGAGAACGGCATGGCGGTGCAGCAGGTTAGCAGGGCCGCCGCCAGTATTTGGCCCCAAACACCCATTTTTCTCAGGTGTGAGATGACAAAATGGCTCGCTTTCCTTGTAGACCTATTTATTTGCTGTATTTGTGGAAATTTAAGAATGCAAGAGTGTATTAACTAGTGTTTGTTTATTGAACCAATTCTTGTTTTTGGAGGGAGATTAGTGAATTTGGAGGAAGAAACAACAGTGGAAGAAGAAAAGGATCATTTGTTTTCATTCGCAATTACTCTCCCCTACCGTACCAGTCACGAGGGTATTTTATGTAGGATTAATCTAGATGTACTCACCCATGTACTACATGGGTGACTACAAGGCCAAGTGGCGGCCTCCTATTGGAGGGTCGGGATGTGGGGCCTCGGTCTCCTACCGTACCAGTCACCCCTTGTTTGAACCACATTTTATCATAAAAATAGGTTTTAAAATAATAAATTGATGGAGAATGTGTAGTCAAAAAATCAGAAAAAAATTGGATTTACGTATAATATTATTTTATTAAAGAACGTCTAATTGAAAAGAAGAGAAGGAAAAACGTATTTTAAAAATAATAAGGATCAAACAATGACTTAATTTGGGGAACCAATGTACCAATTGGCATATTTTAAGAGGCAACCTTGTCCATTATCTTCTCTGTGGGTTGAAATCTGTGACTAGGGGCCGTTTGATTCTCATTATTGTAGAATGGAAATGAAAAATATAGCCGTTATTGAGCCCCACACAGGAGATAGAAATTCAAAATTGATGGCTTGATGTGATGGATAACGATCATATTTTTCATTTTTATGGATGAAAAATGAGAAACAAACGGGGGCTAGGTATACATTTAGAACCTGTTTGAGCCTCATTCAAAGGTTAAAATGTATTTTGAAATAATAGATTGATGGAGAATGTGTAGCTAAAAAATAAGAAAGAGTTTTCGATTTGTATGTAATATTATTTTATTGAAAAATGTGTGTTTGAAAAAGAAAAGTATTTTGAAAAAAATGAAAATCAAATAGGGGCTTAAGACAACTAAAGAGAGAGAAAATCACCAATAATCGCGTGTAATCAATTAAGTGCATGGTCTTTTCGTGCGTGTATATAGAACTGTGCACATTGGTTCTCACTCGCAACTCAAGTTGATTCTAAATATTGTGGTCTT
Organism: Fraxinus americana; assembly: GCA_035079005.1. Lineage (NCBI taxonomy): Eukaryota > Viridiplantae > Streptophyta > Magnoliopsida > Lamiales > Oleaceae > Fraxinus > Fraxinus americana. The sequence continues at coordinate 33,222,290 of CM068712.1, forward strand.
TCTTAGCGACCAGGTCTATCTACTTTCACTCCAATTTATAACCATCTAAAAGAAGTCGTAATGTGCCTATCATATTAATATGCCGATTATAAAATACATATTATTTTTAGTAAAATAAAATGGAAAATAACCCTGCTCCTATGCACCGTCTCATTATTCTATTTACAAAATATTATGGTAAGTGTGATTTTTTGATATGTTAAAACTTTGCAATTAATAGATTTTCGTGAAGTATCAATGATCCTATATGTCAAGTGAAGAAAATGTTTGTACCACTATGAGGAAATGGTTGATTTATGCCCTTTTTGGTTGAAATGCCGAATTACAAATCAGAATTGTAATGAAAGAGTATAGTTATATTATCATGGACTTTGATGATACGTTTCAGATTTGTTTGAGCTGGGAATTAAAGAAATAAAATGGAGAGGAAGGCTGCAGACGTGCTGCTGTGCATTGAATGAATTGTTTGCCTTACATTTACAATGTGTGAAGATCCATATTTATAGGAATTTACATGTATGAAATAAAATCTGATTCTCTAACAAATTGAACAGAAAATCTCTAACAGAAATCCAGCTCACACATTCTAGAATTATCCAATTTCTTGCTGGCACTTTGCTGAGCTGGAATGGTGTGGTGGCAGCTGGTGTGGTATTTCTAACATCCCCCCGCAAGATGGAGAGTGTATGTCGGTGACTCCCATCTTAAGCAAGAAGGAATAAAGCAGAGGAGAATGAAGTGCTTTGGTGAAGATGTCAGCTAGCTGGGAATGTGAAGGCGTGTATGCAGTGACGATCAGACCTTCCTGAATTTTGTCCCGAATTAGATGACAATCCAATTCAATGTGTTTCGTTCGTTCATGGAAAACCGGATTGGAGGCAATATGTAGAGCGGATTTGCTATCACAATGAAGGGCAGCTGGTTGAGGATGTAAAACTGTGAGATCATTAAGCAAATATTTCAACCAAAGAAGTTCACAGGAGGCAGCAGCCATGGATCTATATTCGGCCTCAGCAGAGCTCCGTGAAACTGTGGACTGCTTCTTGCATTTCCATGAGACAAGGGAGTTACCAATGAATATGCAATAACCGCTAGTTGATCTTCGTGTGTCAGGGCAAGAAGCTCAATCAGAATCACAGTAGGAAGTAAGTTGGTAGGTTGAGGATGAGGGGAAAAATATTCCTTGGCCAGGGGATCGTTTGATGTAATGCAGAATTTTGTAAGCTGCCTGAAGATGAGGAACACGCGGTTGAGACATGTATTGGCTGAGTAGATTGTCTGAGAAAGATAGATCAGGCCTTGTGATAGTCAAATAAAGGAGTCTACCAATGAGGCCCCTGAATTCAGAAGGGTCAAGAAGCAGCTCGCCTTCATTTTTACTAAGCTTTAGATTCGGATCCATAGGAACCAAACTGGGCTTGCAGCCAAGTAAACCTGCATCGTGCAAAATGTCCAGAGCATATTTTCTTTGGCAAAGTTGGATACCACTAGAGTTGCGAGCTATCTCCAAACCAAGAAAATATTTAAGGGAACCAAGATCTTTTATCTTGAATTGTGAAGACAGGAAGGTTTTGAGAGCAGAAACGCCATGATGATCATTTGATGCTACAATGATATCATCGACATAAACAAGCAAAGCTATGAAGGAATGATCAGATTGTTTCGTAAAGAGACTATAATCAACTCGGGACTGAGTAAAACCAAACTGAAGTAAAGAAGAGGAGAATTTTGCATACCATTGGCGAGAGGCCTGTTTAAGGCCGTAAAGGCTTTTTCTTAACCTGCAGATTTTATTCTGCCCATGAACAACGTAACCCGGAGGCAATTTCATAAACACCTCTTCATCCAAATCGCTATGAGAAAGGCGTTATTGACATCAAATTGTTGTAAAAACCAGCATTTGATGGTAGAAACTGCAAGTAAGGTCTTGACAGTTACAAGTTTAGCAACGGGAGAAAACGTTTCGTGGTAATCAAGTCCTTCTTCTTGGGTGTAACCCTTGGCAACTAGACGTGCCTTGTGTCTCTCGATTGTACCATCTGAATTGTACTTAATTTTGTAAACCCATTTGGAGCCAACAGGTTTCTTACCAGGAGGCAGATCAACGATATCCCATGTGTGATTTAGCTCCAAAGCAGCAATCTCATTGTCCATGGCCTTGCGCCAGTCTGAGTTTTGCACAGCTTGTGCATAAGAATGTGGTTCAGTGTGATTAAGGATGGAAGTTGCAAAGGCAGCATGTGGTGGGGATAATTTAGCAATAGATAAAACAGAAGATAATGGATAAAGGGATGTATTTAGTGCAGTACCTGCTATCTTGGAGCCTGATGAAGAAGTGTTAGGAACAATGACCTGCTGACAGAAGTAGTCCTGAAGATAAGGTGGGGGTTTCTTTGATCTGTGTGGTCTACGAGGAGGGGGCTGAGGTTGTGAGGGTGTTTGTTCAGTTCAGAAGAAAAGGTTGATTGTGGGCTGAGAGATTGAGGACTGTAAGAAGGAAGGTTGTTAGGGGAAGCTGGAGTGGGAGATTGAAAAGGAGGAGTGGTATTATCTGGGATGAAGTCAATATTGGAAGAAGGTAGTGTGTGAACTGGGATAGGAGGTGGAAGAGGAGCTGCTGGTTGTGATGGAGAGGGTGTCGTGGTGTCTTTAAATGGAAAAATGTCTTCATAGAAGGTAACATCACGAGAGTGGAAGGTGGTATTAGTGTTTAAGTCAAGAAGCCTGTACCCTTTAATGCTAAATGGGTAGCCAAGCAGGATGCACCGTCGTGCTCTAGAATCGAATTTAAGCCTATTTTGCTTTAAAGTGGATGCATAACAGAGGCAGCCAAATGTTCTCAAATGAGTGTAAGTGGGCTTGGCTTGGAAAAGGAGCTCATAGGGAGTTTGATTCCGTAGGTTGGGAGATGGAGTTCGATTAATTAGATAAGTAGCAGTTAGAACGCAATCACTCCAAAAAGAAAGGGGAACATTAGACTGAAATTTTAAGGCACGAGCAACATTCAAAATGTGTTGATGTTTTCGTTCGACAACGCCATTTTGCTGTGGCGTTTCGTCCAACTCTTATGATGAAAGATACCCTTTTGTAAATAAAAGTTAGTCATTGCAAATTCAGTGCCGTTATCAGAACGGATAACTTTAATAGTTGTTTGAAATTGAGTTTCAACAAGTGAACAAAAAGATTGGAGAAAAACTCTAGTTTGAGATTTATTATTCATTAGATAGACCCATGTGGATCTTGAGAAATCGTCAACGATAGTTAAAAAATATCTGGATCCGTCATGTGCTGTTTGGGAGCAAGGTCCCCATATGTCACAGTGAATGAGGTCAAATGGTTTTAGTGCTCGAGTTGTACTAACTAAAAATGGTAACCTGTGATGTTTAGAAAAATGGCAACTGGAACAAGGAACTGTCTGATTAATTAAGTTTAATTGAGGTAAATATTGCTGTAATAAAAGAAGTCGTGAGTCAGACCAGTGACCCAGCCTACAATGCCATAAATGGTGATTGTTTGCAGGAGAAACTGAAGCAGAGATGTGAGATATATGAGAAGGAGTCTGAGGCAGAATAGAAGAGAGGGCTGTTGGAGAGACTTTTGTCAACTGCAGCTGATAGAGGCCATTGTTAGCCTTACCCTTCCCAATCGTGCTCCAAGTGGAAAGGTCCTGCAAATAGCATTCATTATGAAAAAAATGAGGCAACAGTTCAGATCACGAATTAATTTCTAGGCAGAAAGAAGATTAAAATGAAATGATAGAATGCATAATACATCAGTGAGAGTGAGATTCCTATTTAATACAACAATACCCTTATGAGTAACTGTGTCATGAGTGTCATTTGGAAATTTAACCTGGAAATGAACCTTGTTGGGCAATGAAGTGTAGATAGATGGGCAGCAGATCATGTGATATGTGGCCCCTGTATCTATGATCCAAGGAATGTGATGGGAGGTTTTGTAAGAGGATGAAAAGCAAGAAAATATACCAGACATAGTGGAAGCTGAGGGAAGGTTTGCTTGAGATGTAACAGGAGACTGAACCGGATTGGCAACAGGCTGTGAGAACTGAGGCTGGAGCAAGGCAATAAGCTGCTGATATTACTGTTTTGTAAGAGCAATCTGGGGATCCTCAGGAATCCGTTCATGGCTAGAAATGCTAACTTGATTTACTGAAGGTTCAGTTCCAGAGCTTCGATTGGCAAGTTTATGACCTGGTGGATAACCATGAATTTTATAGCCCTTATCAATGTTGTGACCAAGGATATTGCAGTGAGAGTAGGTTGGCTTCTCAAGGTGTGGATTGGCCTTGAAACACTTGTCTAGAGAATGGCCAGAAACCTTGCAGAAAGTGCAAAAAAGTCTCTCCCTCTTCTGATAGCTAAAATGTCTGTTGTTGTCCCTGGTTGGTAAAAAATGACTCTTAGCAGCCAAAGCAAGAGTGTCATGGAGGTTTGGAGTATGAGAGATCTGTCTTCGTTTTTCTTCTTGTTGAACAAGGGCATAAACTTTGCTTAAGGTAGGGATGGGTTTGATGAGGATAATCTGGGCTTTGATGTTGGTAAAGGAATCATTGAGTCCCATAAGGAACTTCATCATCCAGTCACGCTGTTGATTTTCAAGGACTGGTTTCATTGCACCACAAGTGCAAGATGGAATGAGTTCAAAATTGAGGAGTTCATCAAATAAACCTTTTAATTTTGAGAAGTAGAGACTGACAGAATCATCTCCTTGTGCAAGGGAATGGATGGATTGCTTTAATTCAAAAATTCGTGGTCCATTATTTTGTGCAAAACGTTGCTCTAATTCTAGCCATAAAGCATGAGCTGTTTCAACATACACGACACTATTCTTAATGTCAGGAGACATAGCATTTTGGAGCCAAGTTACCACCATGTCATTGCATTCAAGCCATGGTTCTAACAGGGCATCGTTTGGGGCAGAGGGCTGACAAAGGAGGCCATCAATGAATCCTAGTTTCTTTTTGATTCGAAGAGAGCGTCGCACTGTCCTAGCCCAAGAGTGGTAGTTGTCAACTGTAAGGAGGTGAGTTGTAAGCAGGGTTCCAGGACCATCATTTGGGTTGAGAAAATAGGGACTGGAGGGATCTTTGGGGTTGGTGTTGATGGGTGAGTTGGTGGAAGGATTGGGGGCAATTGAGGAATCGGCATTTTCATCAGCCATTTCGGATCAATGCTCTGATACCATTTCAGATTTGTTTGAGCTGGGAATTAAAGAAATAAAATGGAGAGGAAGGCTGCAGACGTGCTGCTGTGTATTGAATGAATTGTTTTCCTTACATTTACAATGTGTGAAGATCCATATTTATAGGAATTTACATGTATGAAATAAAATCTGATTCTCTAACAAATTGAACAGAAAATCTCTAACAGAAATCCAGCTCACACATTCTAGAATTATCCAATTTCTTGCTGGCACTTTGCTGAGCTGGAATGGTGTGGTGGCAGCTGGTGTGGTATTTCTAACAATACGTTGAGTCAATTCACAACCCTACTACCTCGTCTAGATGGAGTTGAGCCCGACACTACCTCGTCTCCTTAGATAGACTAGCGCGTCATATATTACATCTCGAGTTGTGTTGAGCTTGCATTGTATCACAACCGTAACTTTTAATTTTAAAAGGATACGACATTAGGTGGAGATCCGACTTTATTTTTTAGGTCCTTTAACATCTCCAATTGAAGGACACGGGGAGCATGTGTTACTTTCTTCCCTCTACGCCATGTACGTGGACTTTAATTGAATCTCTAGCTTGATTTCTCTTTCTCCTCAAAGCATTTGCACAAAAAAACAAAAAGAAGAAACTTCAATAAGAAAAAGGTCACAACTATCAAGATTTGACACCTTGCGATGATTTATGAACTGATAGTAACACGTATCCATTTGTTGGAGGTAGGGGTGTCCAAAAGTCTCGAACCGAACCGGATCGAACCGAACCCGAACCGAACCGAACCGAACCGACCCGAATCGAGAACCGATGGGTTTGGATCGGGTCTCGGGTTTAGACCAAGAACCGAAGAACCGAATAAGAACCGAAACTAAATAATTTTTTTATTTTTTATATTGAATTAATTAAATTATTTTATTTTTTTTATACAAATTAGCAAATCAATTAAATAAATCAGATTATTTCATAATTTTAATTTTAAAGTCCAAATCAGTTTTAAAATCCATTAACCCATTTTAATTTGAAGCAAATGAATATACTTTATATAGTTTTGCTGTAATATTAATATCTACTTTTTGGTATTTGTATACACTGAATTAATCTTATTGGACGGCTAGTTATTTATATGTTTTTGAATTGGGCTACGTTAATTTGTAAAAGTTACGAATGAAATGTCATTAGTTGTATTTATGTAGTGTTGCTGTAAATATTAAAAAATTTGATCATAGTACGGAACCAAACGGAACCGAACCGACCCGAATCGAACCGAACCGAACCCGAACGGTTCCATAATTATATTTGGACCCACGAGTCCATTTATTAAATACCCGAAAGTTTTGGGTCGGTTCGGGTATCTTCAGAATCGAACCGAACCGACCCACGGACAGCCCTAGTTGGAGGGCCATGAAATTGTTTTGCGATTTAAATTGGGTCTTCAACTTAAGTTAAATATTTGAGGCCCCTTATCGCCAGAGTGCACATGACCTGGGCCCTCGTACAACATTATGTCATATAATTGGTCCTAAGCATTAAACCAAGTCTCCAACCAAACCTTGTCACTTTAATACTAATGTTGTGGGTATATACCAGACAAAGCCTTCTACGCGTGTGAGAGCGACATGTTTACTGGTCGTTTGTAGATAGTTCAATACCAACTTAAATTTTTGGAGTTATTAGGTAGTATTAGAGTCCCAAAAGTTCGAGCAAGTCATTCCCTCCATTTAACGTTCAAATTGACCAGTTGGGTTCCAAATTCAATGATCTCTAACGAGTTATTATCTCACGAAAGCATGTTAACCATAAAATTTTTCCTATACTTTAAACTACTCATAATTGATAATCTCGTCAAGCATCTTAAAGCCACTGCGCTGAAAGAAGAGATCTCAGCAATGTACCTCATCTTCCTTTCCTCAAGCTCAGCAACTGTGCATAGCATGATTGCTGGGATGATACTGTTGGTTGGCTCCATAGGATGCAGGAAAAGTCGACATAGGTCCACCATTTGGCATTGCTTGACCAGTCAACACTTTAAGATGCTGGATCTCTTCTTTCAGCGCTTCATTTAATGCTGTGTTTAGGATAAAACAGGAGTAAAGTTAGCATCTTATTAAGATTTACGGGATCAGCCACAATATTGTTCATAATACAATGTTACTCTGAGATAGAAGTCATATAACTAGGCTGACCAAGCAATCACCAATGATGGTAGTCTCTTATTCTTTAGAAGGCTAATGAATTTTTTTCTCTTTCCCAAATTAAATATCAAGGTCAATAATAAATGTCCTAAGTTCCATCTTTGCTTCAGTCTGCATCTTCTACTTTCAAGATATAGCCAAGACCAAATATTGGGAAGACAGCAAGAGAGGATAGGGCGAAAAACCCTGCAGAAGTAGTTAAATATAGTCTTACCATCTCGCAAGTGCACTTGTTTTTCCATTGATTGCAATCGCACTTTGAGTTCACTGTTTTCATTTGTAAGACCGTTTGTATCTCTCTGTTGGTAAATAGAAGAAAATAAAAAATTAAACAGAAAATTTCATTCTTGCTTATGTAAATCTAGGTGAAAAATAGTTAATATAATTACAGTACCAGTATTCAAGGGAATTTAAACTCTCCAATCTATAAACTAAGTTTTTCCCTTTTCTTGTAAAGCCATATGTAGTATTTTTTTTCAGGAACCCATCTATCTCATGGAAGAGGAATTACCAGCAGCTCAAAAAAGGAAGCAGTGGACCACCTCTTGTAAAACAGACTATTTGCATTTAGCTCCTATTTTCTTTCTCTGCTTTCTTAATATTTACTTATATTAAACTATTACATTTTCTTTTTCTTTTTCTTTTTCCATTTTGCGTAAGCATAGACGGGGGAGGAAGGGAAACCACTCATCAGCAAGAATTTTTAGTTAGTGTTGGAGAAGAGGCAATAATTACCTGCAACAAGGTCAACTGTGCGGACAAGGAAGTAGCTTCTGTCTGAAGAGTATGGACTTTCCTTTCAAGCTCAGCAATGTACCTCATCTTCAATGAAGTATTTACTCTGAACACTGTTCAAGATTTTTAGATTGGATATAAAATTTAGTTAACTAGGTAATGAGCTGCCACAGAGCTATCCTATAATCAATCAGACAATTTCTCTCAATGCCAAAAGAACGTTCTTTTAATGAATTTTAGTATCCCTCATAGAGGCCTAGTAATGATTTGGACATGGTAGCATTTCAGAGTGTGTAGATGCCTAATCTTTGGATCTGAGAGAGCATACCTCAACCTGATGTTGCAATGATAATACATAATTGATAATCTCGTCAAGCATTATTGCCTTCCCAGTGATCTAAAAGGAATGTGCCAATTGTTAGTTATGTTAAAAATGAAGGATCTCTGAGGAAGTCCTTTCTAAGTTCACCTCATCGCATCCAGGAACAAGATCTTGAAGAAGTTTCATTCGTTCGCTTATTCTTTCTCTTCTAATCTGCAATACCAATGCGCATTGAGATTATCCAATCAATGAAGTAGATGTGTAAAATCAAGAAAATAGAAACATCAAGTAAATCATACTCTTTCAGCAAGGCTGTGTCTGCTAGTTGCTTCACCTCGTTTTGCCCTCACCTGGACATAATCTCTGTTCCTTTCTTCTGTACTATTCGTTAAACAAATTTTGGCATTGGGAGCTTTCTTACTATTGGACTTGTGTATAGATTCTTTTCCAACTATTTTACTGCAACTTTTGACAACTAATTTGTGTGCTAACTTATCGTCATCTTCATTTTCAGCGATTTCATTCCCCCCATGCTTAACGTCTGCATTCTAATTATAAGAACAGCAAATTATGAAGATTGTCTTCAGGCAAAGAACAATTTAACGAATAAATTAATAAGTATACAAAGATATTGATGAAATCACTAGGGAGTGTCTAACCTCTGTGTGAGTTAACCGAGATGCATCGTCGAATCTCTTCCTTTTCTTATCACTAGTAGAAAGGTTCGAGCTATGTCTCTCACATCCTTCTTGAAATTGCACACAACCACCACTGGCACTTGAAGATCTAAACCTAGCATCGTGACCCCTTCCTACCAAGGAGCAATTGGATGGATGAACAGAATCACCACCAATTTGAAGGGTGGTGTTCTGGTAAAACAAGCCGTCATTCTTGACATTTCCACTGCCAAAATCAGTAAATTTAGGTGAATGCCTGTTTCATTTGAAACCTTGGTTGTGAGCATTCAGAGCAATCAATTCTGCTTGATCCCAAAAAGCACGGATGGAATATTTTGTATTAATCATGGAGTGCAAATGCAAAATGATTAGAGTTATTACGTTTGAACGGTACGACTAAAGTTGTTAGTGATGCAATTTGAGGTCGATTTGTTGGCACTGCGGCTTGGCTGTAGAGTGCTCTTAACTTTATCGGTGCAGCTTCATTCTCATCTAAGCTTGTACGGACGGAAAACCATCCTCCCACCAACACAAGCTCATCTTTTTTTGTCTGGACATATGAAGCACTCATAAGGTCATTTTTCGCTCAAACCCTTGCATTGTTGTGCAATTATAGAAACACCACCATGAGTGACAACCTGACAAGGATTGATTGACATCTTAAGAATTTTCATTTTACTGCATCTTCTATTGAAATTATACTATTAAACTTATAATGTTCATAATCTAAATAAACTTTGTTTAAACCACATAAACAAGTTCTATCTACAACTTACCAGAAATGTTCATCTCACTTCTTTGTCATTTACATGGACTAGGATATTATCATCAACTAGGTGTCCAAGTGTAGAAGAAACCCATGATGAGGGGGGCATTTCTTTGGCCAAGAACTTGGTGTCATGAAACCCATCTGGTTGTTCATCAAGGATTCTCCAAATTTAATGCTTCATGGAGCTTAGCTATCAAAAGGGAGTCAGGCCAGAGCCTAGACTATACGAGGAGGATTCTCAGCAGGCAATCAGGATCCCTGTTCAAGTCAGTGTCATTGTTAATGCCTATCTTTGCCATGTCTTCTGTGTTAGACAAAGGCGGAAGAACTAATCAGAGACTAAAAGAAAAGGAAGCTTATGATTGCACTGCAGCAGAGAATTACACGATTCAATCGCCGTGATCTATCTGAATGGCACTAAATTTTCTTGCAAGAAATTTTCAGACATGATAAAAGAGTTCAGATGGTTCGGTAACATTCAGTGACACTGACATTGATATAGACAATTCCAACTGAATGGCGCTTAATTTTTTTCTAAAAATTTAAAATGCAATCTTTTGTACCTCCGTATAGGAGCTTGTCCAAGTTGCACCCAAGGTTTTCTTTTCCTTGTAGCTTTGAACTTTTTCAGTTCTATCAGCACATGCACCACATACAGATAACAAAATTTCCATTGAACAGAGGCAAGTCAGGCAACCTTGTACTAGGAACCTTCGTATATATATGAGTCATGTGAGGTGCTTCCAAATAGGAGAGGGCAGCAAAGACTCAGAGAAACAACCCTACATGATTACAAAGAGAAGCGGTTAAAAACTAACAGAAAATAAATAAATAAATAAAAATAAAAAATAAAAAGAGAGAGAAATCTTAACTGGACAATCACAACAATACGCAGTGCAGCTTCTCAAAGTCAAAGAGTATACTCAAAATCAAATGTATAGTTAAAGAAAGGGAAGAAAACAACTCACAATCAAGTCGGTAAACATGAATTAAGTAACGAAAAGGTATCAATTAAGAAGAACCATTTTCTCGGGAATTGAAAATGTCAAAAAAATGGGTTTAGTGTACACAAGGAAATAATGTAATAATGCCCCAATGTACCGTAACAACGTTTGATTTACTTTGACCGTTGAGCAATCAAGGGCTTAAGCTTCTGAGTTAAAGTTGAGTTATAAACTGTTTGACGTTAAGGCCTAATTATGTTGCGTAGTCTCTCTATGTTTTCAGATCTTATTCAAAATGGTTCAGGTTCAAAATTTACAAATACATAAGATTAATTATTCAATAAACTAATAAGATAGCATAGCAAGTTGTGCAACTTAAAGAACTTACAATTCTTCTGCATCCTTTGGGCAATCTGTCATCACTCGTACACTCAGTTTTGTAGCCTCCCCTATATTCACGTCACAAGATATTATCCTTTGTACGACCCTTTCCCCATTGGCGACGGCGAGCTCTCCTCTTCCTCCCATCCTTCTTTGCCTTAGTTTTCTCTTTCAAATCTCTTTCACCACGTCTCTTGTACATCTTGAATGTCATCTGTCTTTCTGCAGCCATTTTCCTCACTTTCTCTGTGATCTCTGCAGCAATTTGTCTATTATACAGCTTTCTTAGACCACGCATGAGCTTGGCAAAGGTGTCTGGCTGAGGCATCACGCCAGCATCCATCATATCCAGACAGTAAAAACAGGCTTCCTTCACATGCCCATTTGAGAAGAGAGCATGAATCCAAATTGTCCATGCATACACGTTAAGCTCACACCCTTTCGTCATAATGCAACTCCAGACATCTTTAGCCATTTCAAGCTTTTCTACTCTTAACAGAGAATTCAACAAGTCTTTCAGTGTACCATACTGTGGAGCAGCCAGAAGGCCTCTCCCGACCATTTCTTCGAAGTGATCACAAGCTTCGACTAAACATCCTTGCTCAACAAGCCCGTTAATCATAATGACAAAGGTGTCAACACCTGGACTCATGCCATTTGCTTCAATTTCACTGAAAACTCTCATACCTTCTTTAGTTTCCCCCAATTTGAAGGCCAAACGAATTATAGTATTGTAAATGCTCAGATCAGGCATTATGCCAATTTTTTGCATCTCATTCAAAAGTTCCGTACACTCCTCCAACTCCTCCTTCTTTTCATGAGCCAACAGGATATGCAAGTAAGTGGTCTGGTTTGGAGTATGCCCTTTCTGTATCATGCTATCTACAAGCTCATAACCTTTATCAATCTTACCCCACTTACAAAATCCACTGATCAAGGTAGTGTAAGTCACTACATCAGCTTCACAGCCACTCTTCTGCATATCCATGAATACCCTCATTGCCTCCTCCATTTTCTCTCGAGCACAAAGTGCCTGAATAACAATTGTAAAGGATGTTGCATTAGGTTCACAACCATTTCTCCTCATTTCTTGCAAAACGTCAAATGCATCCACCATTTTCCCCGCCACTGCGTACCCATTAAGCAAATTATTATAAACCACAATATCAGGCTCAAAACCTGCTTCTCTCATTTTCACCAACACAAATTTCGCCTCCATTAGTTTCCCTTCCCTGCACCAACCATATAACAATGAAGTAAAATGCTTAATCGTGGGCCTAAACCTTATCCTCATATCTTCAAATAACAAAGCAGCTTCCTTTACACTACCATTCTTACACAGAGCATCCAACAAGCACCCAAAAACATACTCGTCTGGCTCACAGCCATACTTGGGCATCTCATCCAACACTTCAATTGCCTTTTTAACCATTCTCGCCGACGCAAACCTTCTCATTAAAACAACAAAAACCTCAGGCGATAAAATCTGAGGATTTTCCTTCCTCATCTCCTCGATGAGGGCCCAAACAGCTCCAAATTGCCTCATTTTCCCCAAAATCTTGATCATGGCTTTGTATACATCATAACTATGCCTACAACCAGGCTGCTTTGATGCCCACACAAAGAATCTGTATCCTAAATTCCCTGCATCTCCACAGCGATTGAGCACACGTTCAGTTAAGCCAGACCTTACCACCACACCAGATTCCTGTAGAGCAAGTTCCAATTTTGGGACTCTAGAATGGAATTTTCTCAAGATTTTGTACACCTTTTCAACATCAGAAGAAAATTCATCATGTGATTCGCTCTCTGTAGAGACTTCTGGCTCATTGTTGAGGTAGATGAGGCCAAGCCCCTTTCTTGGCTCAGTGAGTGTGCCATTTTGAGAAATGTCTTTGTTGTGTTCACGAACTGGGATTGGCTTTGACGGGATCTCGGGTGAACCCAGATGAGAATAGGTAGAAAATAGTTGAGGTTTCGATGATTCAATGAAGTGGAGCAAGAAACTTGACTTTTTCTTGAGAATCTTTGGGTTTCCAGATGACAAGCAAGCATAGTACTTGTTGCAGAGAACATACAATTTCTTCGAAGAGACTCTGTGCATTTTTATAGCTGCTGCAAATCTGCCCAGATTCTTTTTCTACTGCATTTTTTGTTCGTCCTAAAACAAGTGGGGCAGACCTACAAGGGCGAATGAAATTTTAAAAAGTCAATTTACCAACAAAATTCATATAGTACACAAAAAGTGAAAGATTACATATAATCTCATAAATAATGATATCAAAAGGTGAAAACAACCAAGAAAAAAAAAGGAATCAGTTTCCCAAAAAATGGCCAATAACAAGCAGCAACCCACATTACTAATCACTTAAATAAACGCATAAAAACACAGACAGGCCCTTCACAGAAAGCAAAACTTACCATAGCAGCTCAAACTCAGGTACTTAAAAAAAAAGTATAGACATTTGCATTATAAAATTAGTTAAAAGCGAAACAGAGTCAAAGAAAGAGATAGTACCGAAATCGGTGGTCTTTAAGAAAATTCACAAGAGAATCAAGAAAGTTTTAGAGTTGAGACAAGGGAAGAGTAAATGTAGGCTACCATCTGATGGCGAAGAATTATTTCATACTACATCCAATAAAGTCAACAAAATTACAACCAGTATACAAAGAATGATTTGCAACTTATCAAATATTAATATTAATCAATTTAACCTCCCAGGAAGACAATGTCAAAATTCGAGTCCTACAACACAAAAATGAAAAACCCCATAAATCTACCCGATCAAAACTCTGTATTCCAGTTTATATATAATGAGGAACAAAAAATATTTCTTTCTCCAACGATTTACTTATACTAATTAGCAAAAATGAAACCCACCAGAAACAGTGGAACTGTCGAGGGAGGCACAAGGAGCTCAAAAAAATCGAGGGATTTGGCTAAACCTCCTGGCTGCTTCCGAGCGCCAGCTACGGCAGCCGCTATTTGACCAGGGGAATGTAAACCGGCGGGTGGAGGGGAAATTTGGATTGGGTGGCAATAATTTGGGCCATTTCAACTGGCTTGAGCAATGAGTTTTTCATTGGCGTGTGCTACATCTGGCTGGGCTAGGTTTGCCCTGGGCTGAAGCCAGAGTAGCCCTATGCAAGGGTCCGCGTAACGCGAAACGATACAAGCAACCCTCAAAAGAGTGAATAAAAACAAATGTTGGTTTGGTATGAATTAAATCAAAGTCAAAGTTAATAATTAATTTTATTCATAATCTCATACTATTCACTATCTTTCAATCACACATTTCATTAATTTTAATCAAAATCTACTAACAATATGACTTTAATCCACATATAACGGGACTAAATAAATTATGTATTTAAAAGTGTTACTATTCTAATAGTAAGTGATATATGAATTAAAAAATTAAATAATAATTTTTTAATGGTATTTTTAAGTCAACAATTAAGTTTCTAACAATTACATTAATGATCACTAGATGAAGAAAATAATAATAATAATAATAATAATAATAATAATAATAATAATAATAATAATAATAATAATAATAATAATAATAATAATAATAATAATTAACAACAAATCCTACATGCCATTATTAAGTACTAACGAATCATTAAACGATGTTATTTATTACGCCAAGTCAACAATATTGGAAAGTTAGAAATTGAAGATAAAAATCGTAATGCAAATTTAGTTTTGGTAAAAGAAATTTGGCTTAATCTTAAACTCGCATGTTATGAGTTAATAGCGAATATTAAATAACATCATTTGATGAATCATTGGTACTAATAGTGCTACGTAGTATTTAATGTTATTTTTTCGCAAAGTGACAATTAGCACTACAGTTAAAAACTTGAATGAGTATTACAAAAAAGAGTAATGTTATTCATCCCCAGTGGGGATGAAAACACAGTCTAGGTGGCTGTAAATGATATGTGAAATGAAAGGTGAAATTAAATGACTTATTTAATTTCACATATCATTTAATGTCACATTAGCTCTACCTAGACTGTGTTTTCATCCTCAGTGGGGATGAATAGCATTACTCTACAAAAAAAAATAGAATCGTTAGTGTGATTAATCAAAACGTCATTAACCACTGATATAATTAACCCGTTGTTCGATTTATACTCTTGGTGGGTCAAGACTAGACTCTAAACACATATGCTTGGCTCTTCTTTTAACCGAAACTACTTAGAGAATATTGTTCAATGACTCGTTTTGTAATAATGGTACCACGTAGCATTACATGTGATTTCTTTTATCAAATGATCATAAGCGCGACAATTAAAAACTTAAGTGATTATTATCATAAAAAATAGTTTCAATGACATTGGTGTAACTATTCAAAATTTATGTATTAGATGTATTTTCGTCATTTGATATCATAATAGATGAAGACGTTGTTTTATCCATATTTGCTAAAAACAAATTGAATAAATAAAATTATATACATTATTATCAAAGTGACAAACATATTGCATACATGTGATCTTTTAATTAAAAAGTGATGTGACACGTCACTTTAAAATGTAAAATCTTAATTCGTAACCAATAAAAAGAATAAGATCTAAATATCAGTTAAAAATTTTGATAAGCACATTGTAATCTCACAAAAATGTTGTATTAAAAAAGTCAAATTATATATTATGTGGCATTTGTCACTTTTTGATACATGACAAACATGATAGCAGAATCGTCAAAAAATGTTCGAAATGGTGCCAAGCGGGTCAACTTTGACCACAATTTCAAGTGGGACCCGATGTTCGAATTGTCGAAATAAATGTTCAATTAAATACTACGTTTCGAGTAGATGAGTGTAGAATATTTAATTGTGAAAAACCATTTCAATATGAATGAGAAATTTTGGTTGAAAGTTGGACAATAAATAAGAGGAATAAATGGGAAAGAATTGGAAAACTGTTCCAATCCCACATAGGTTGCAAACACAACCTTGAACCACTTAATAAATCTCAAGTTTGGATATGGGTTTGGGCCCCAAGGGGTACCAATAGTCTTTGAAAGGGGAGAATCTTAAATAATGTTTAGACTAACCAAAGGCCACACGCGAGCGCGCGCCGCCTTCCGTCCGACCGACCAGCTCGGGTTCGAGTCGTGGGCTTAGGCTTGGGTTTGGGCCGGGTCTATATTAATTTTTTGGATAAAATTTATTTAAAATTTTTTTGAATTCAATTAATTCCCTCCATTAACCGAACCATCAGTTTATTATTAAGTGGACGTCTTAACCGTGAGTTAAGTGGGCGTGAGTGGTGAAACTACTCAAAGTGGGGAGTTGTACGAGGTTTAACTGTCAACTCTCTCCTCTATTTAAAGGATCATCAGGCTTTCATTTCAAGACACCAACAATACACAAGTTCATTCTGCATACATATAGTCTTCCGATTTTCTTTTTTCTGCATTAGTCTACAGAGAGTATTTTCGTTCTGGTTCGTTGTCTGTGACGGGGTAAAAACGTCTTAAAGACAAAGAGTCTAGTTCTCGCCTCGATCATCCTCATTCCGAATTCTGCAATTGTTTAAGCTTTATGTTTTACTCATTTAATGTTTTCTGTTCTTACTTTATGAAATACTTTGTTACCTTCTGCAAGTCAATTCTGGAAATTTAATATTCTGCAAAACATTATAACTAACAATCTTAAGACGTTTTTCCCTTTTTTTCACTATTATTAAATATTTTTCCAAGATTGTACTTGCTTACTTCTAACATCAGCAGAGACCATTCTGAAATATTACTGTTCTGCAGAATTTTAATTCGAAAATTCTAACTTGTTGATCTTCTGTTTTGAAAACAGAAATGGCTAACACTGTTGGGACCAATGCAATTCCCCCTACTGTGGTTGTGACCTCTACTGTGACGCCAACTGCGGCTACTGTAACGCCGACTATGGCTGGTTCAACTCATGTTCCTCACGGAGAGAAACCTGAAAAATTTAATGGGGTCGATTTTAAGAGATGGCAGCAGAAGATGATGTTTTATCTCACCACTCTGAACCTGGCAAAATTTCTCACGGAGGATCCTCCTTCCGTTCAACAAGGAGAAAATAATCGAGCTTCGATTATTGCCTTGGACGTATGGAAACATTCTGATTTTTTATGCAAGAATTATGTATTGAATGGACTGAATGATTCGCTAAATGGTGTATATAGCGTAATGAAAACTGCAAAAGAATTTTGGGAATTTTTAGAGAAAAAATATAAAACTGAAGATGCTGGATCTAAAAAATTTCTCGTTGGAAAATTTTTGGATTATAAAATGGTTGACTCTAAATCTGTTATTTCCCATGTTCAAGATTTGCAGGTTCTCCTCCATGATTTACATGCTGAAAAAATGACTGTAAGTGAGTCATTCCAAGTAGCAGCAGTAATTGAAAAACTTCCTCCCTCATGGAGAGATTTCAAAAATTACTTCAAACATAAACGCAAGGAAATGAACATGGAGGAGCTGATTGTGCGTTTGAGGATCGAAGAAGATACTAAAAAATCTGAAAGGAGGAACGGGGGAACAAGCATGGAAGTTAAGGCAAACATGGCTGAATCAAGTTCAAAGAAGAACATAAAAAGGAAGCACTCAAGCTTTGCTCCGAAGAAAAATGAAAACAACCAGAAGAACAAGAAGTTCAAGGGGACTGCTTCAACTGTGGCAAACCTGGACATCGTGCAATCGATTGTCGTAAGCCTAAAAAGCAAATTGATCGTGCACATATGGTTGAAACTGAAAATCTGACCGAAGGTGTTCAAGAAATGCACCTATCTGCTGTAATATCTGAATGTAATAGTGTTGAAAATCCCAAGGAATGGTGGGTGGACACTGGTGCCACTCGCCACATTTGTGCTGAGAAGAATATTTTTTCTGAGTACAAACCTATCAACGGAGAACAACTGTTCATGGGAAATTCCTCAAGTTCAAAGGTTGAAAGACAAGGAAATGTGACCTTGAAGATGATATCTGGCAAGGAACTCGTCCTCAACAATGTGCTGCATGTGCCGGACATTCGAAAAAATCTTGTTTATGGTTCCCTTCTTAGCAAGAATGAGTTTAAATTAGTATTTGTATCTGACAAATTTGTACTAACTAAAAATGGAATGTATGTTGGGAAGGGTTACATGACTGATGGGGATGTTCAAGATGAACGTTCTTACTATTGTACCTAAGTTGAACAAGATTAATGAAGCTTCTACTTCTGCGTATATTGTTGATTCTTCTTGTTTATGGCATAAAAGATTAGGACATGCAAACTTTAAATCTGTGTGCAAATTAATGAACTTAAATTTGCTACCTTTACTAAGTTTCGATCCTAATCACAAATGTAAAACTTGTGTTGAGGCTAAGTTAGCCAAAAAACCATTTCCTTCGGTTGATGGAAATACGTTACCTTTAGAATTAATTCATAGCGATATATGTGACTTGAAATTCGTACAAACTAAAGGTGGGAAAAAGTATTTCATTACTTTCATTGACGATTGCACTTGGTACTGTTATGTTTATTTGTTAAAAACCAAATATGAGGCTTTGGAAATGTTTAAACATTATAAGAGTGAAGTGGAAAATCAACTTAGCAAAACAATAAAAATTGTTCGAAGTGATAGATATGGAGAATATGGAGCGCTGTTTGAAGAATTTTGTTCTCAACAAGGCATCATTCATCAAACAACGGCTCCTTACTCACCTCAATCGAATGGTATTGCGGAACGAAAGAACCGCACGCTTAAAGAAATGATGAATGCTATGTTGATTAGTTCTGGTCTACCACAGAATTTGTGGGGGGAGGCTATCCTCTCGACAAATCACATTCTTAACAAAATTCCACATAAGGTAAAGGATGAAACACCTTACAAGTTATGGAAATGTCATAAACCTTCATATAAATACTTGAAAGTGTGGGGGTGTTTGGCAAAGGTTGAAGTGCCAAAACCTAAACAAATAAAAATAGGACCAAAAACTGTAGATTGCATATTTATTGGATATGCTCATAACAGTAGTACATATCGTTTCCTTGTGCATAAATCCGAAATTCCGGATATACATGAAGACACAATAATTAAATCAAGGAATGCAAGTTTCTTCAAAGATGTCTTTCCTCGTAAAGACAAAAGTGATGTAAGTTCAACAAAACGAACTTACGATATTGCAAATGATGATGAAAATGAAGAAGAACTCAGACGCAGTAAAAGGACTAAAAAGTCTACGTCCTTCGGTTCAGAATTTCTAACGTGCATGATCGAAGATGAACCAAAGACATTCAGTGAAGCAATGTCAACACTAGAGGCTCCTTTTTGGAAAGAAGCTATCAATAGTGAAATTGAATCGATAATGCAAAATCATACTTGGGAGTTGGTTGATCTCACACCTGGAAATAAACCTCTAGGTTGTAAGTGGATTTTCAAGAAAAAGTTAAAATCAGATGGATCTATTGATAAATAAAAGGCTCGTTTGGTAGCAAAAGGATATAGACAAAAGGAAGGTCTTGATTTCTTTGATACTTACTCACCAGTAACGAGGATTACTTCGATAAGAATCCTTATTGCAATTGCTGCGATACATAATCTCGAAATTCATCAAATGGATGTTAAAACAGCTTTTCTAAATGGTGAGTTGGAAGAAGAAATATATATGGAGTAACCTGAAGGATTTGTCGCTCATGGACAAGAGAAAAATGTTTGCAGACTCGTTAAATCTTTATATGGATTAAAACAGGCGCCAAAGCAGTGGCACCAAAAGTTTGACAAAACAATGTTGTCAAATGGGTCTAAGATTAACGAGTGTGATAAATGTGTGTATAATAAGAATACACCGACAGCATATGTCTTAGTATGTTTATATGTGGATGATATGCTAATTCTAGATAGCAATCATGATATAATTGTGTCTACTAAGAAAACGCTAACAAAACATTTTTGACATGAAGGACATGGGTGTAGCAGATGTAATTCTTGGAATTAAAATTTCTAAAACATCAAATGGCCTCGTTCTTTCACAATCTCATTATGTTGAGTCTGTGCTAAAGAGATTTGGAGTCTTTGATGAAAGTTCAGTCAAAACTCCAGTAGACACGAGTCTACACTTAGCAAAAAATAGAGGTGAACCTGTAAATCAATTAAGATATTCTCAAGTTATTGGGAGTTTGATGTATTTAATGAACTGCACATGTCCTGACATTGGGTTCGCAGTTAATAAATTGAGTAGGTTCACATGTAATCCAAGCAATGATCACTGGAAGGCATTGAATAGGGTACTTCGATATTTAAAACATACCTTAAAATTTGGATTACATTATATGAGATATCCAGCAGTATTAGAAGGATACTGTTATGCAAATTGGATATCTGATATGAAAGATTCTAAATCTACAAGTGGTTATATATTTACACTTGGTAGTGCGGCTGTGTCTTGGAAATCCTCAAAGCAAACTTACATAACTCGATCAAAAATGGAATCGGAGTTTATAGCTTTAGATAAAGATGGAGAAGAAGCAGAATGGCTTCGTAACTTCTTAGAGGATACGGTGCCTGCAATTAGTATTCACTGTGACAATCAGTCAGCTATCGCAAGGGCACAAAATTGCATATATAATGGTAAGTCTAGACATATACGTCGTAGACACAATACTATAAAGCAGTTGATCTCAAATGGTATTATTTCCATTGATTATGTGAAATCAAAGGAGAATCTCGCGGATCCACTTACAAAAGGCCTACCAAGAGATCAAGTATATTATCTATCAAAGGGAATGGGATTAAAGCCAAACATGCATGAATCTTAATGATGGTAACCCAACCTTGTTGACTGGAGATCCCAAGATCTTGGTTCAATGGGACAACTAAATTATTAAGACTCAGTTAAGCACTTAATCATCCCTTTATAAAAAAGTGCTCTCTGCAGAATGTAAAAGGTTAAGTTGTAACTTTTAATGATTCCTATAACTTGGATAAATCGAGTGGAGTACAGTAGAATACTCTTAATAGGAGATCACCTATATAAGTGTGAAGTTGAGCCGCTTCTATGAGAATTTGGGGCTTAAAATTCTCTAAAGCACTTATGAATCCCAAGAATTGTTCAGGGCCGAAATGAACACAACTATGAGAACCTAAGAATTGGATAGAAAGGTTATTGTGTGGATACTGTTACCTTGGTTTACACCAACGGCCGAACAGTTCAAGACATCAGTTCACTGATTAGCCAAGTAAACTTGATAGTATTCCACTAAGGCAGGTTCAAAGCCAAAAGCTACCTCTCCTGATGCAATAAGTCTTTCGCTTGCACTCTCTGTTCGTGTCTGCATTGCATAGTCATGATAATTTCCTTTCATGTGGGGATTGTTGGAAATGGTGTCAAGCGGGTCAACTTTGACCACAATTTCAAGTGGGACCCGATGTTCGAATTGTCGAAATAAATGTTCAATTAAATACTACGTTCCGAGTAGATGAGTGCAGAATATTTAATTGTGAAAAACCATTTCAATATGAATGAGAAATTTTGGTTGAAAATTGGACAATAAATAAGATGAATAAATGGGAAAGAATTGGAAAACTATTCCAATCCCACATAGGTTACAAACACAACCTTGAACCACTTAATAACCCTCAAGTTTGGATAGGGGTTTGGGCCCCAAGGGGTACCAATAGTCTTCGAACCATCAGTTTATTATTAAGTGGACGTCTTAACCGTAAGTTAAGTAGGCGTGAGTGGTGAAACTGCTCAAAGTGGGGAGTTGTACGAGGTTTAACTATCAACTCTCTCCTCTATTTAAAGGATCCTCAAGCTTTCATTTCAAGACACCAACAACACTATACGAGTTCATTCTGCATACATCCAGTCTAGTAACTATGATTAAAATAATATAACTCTTAGCATTTTCGAGAAGTGTTTTATAATTTAAGAAATGATTGTGGTAAGAGAGAGTAATAGATGGGATGATTGCTACTACACATTGGCATGGTACAATTTATATGTGGGCGTCAATTACTTTGAGGAGCTAGTGAAGTCCATTCAGAGTTGTGCAGATTAAACATCATGGGGCACCATTGATAAAGACATTGCTGTGGAAGACTCAGAATAGTACTCTTCCTTTTGTGATCACCATAAAACTTGGTTTTAGTTGTGCAGTGTTACTTTCCATAGTCGGCAGAGAAAATCTAAAGTTGGATAATGGAGGCAACGACAAACTTTCTCGTACTCTTTAGACTTCAGAAAAGTGTATTGCGTAACTTTTGTTGATATTGTTGTTCAAAACAATAAAAATGAGACTTGGAATGAAATTAAACTTGGAAGCCAAAATTTTGATCTGACAGCAAAGACCAAAGTGGCATGCAGTCGCATAGACCCACGCCGAGATTTTTGAAGGCCGTTGAGTTACTCTATGCGACCTCATAGAGTTGCCCTATGCGGTCTCATAGAGATTTTTTCAAGAGCTGTTGGGGCAGTTTTCTTTATGAAATGTGGCTACTTTTGGAGGGTAATTTGCATCTTTTCCATGAGTTTTTGGCACCAATGGGTATTGATCCAAGCCTATAAATAGGATGAAAGATGATCAAATACATGTGTGTGAAAACAATTGATAAGAGAGTTTTCATAAGATTCATTCCAAAAAGAAAAGAAACTTCTTTCTTCTTTCATATTCATATTTCCCTCCTTGTGTTCTCAAATTTGGGTAGAAATACTTAGTGCTTTGGTATTTTTACAACAAGGCTTGATTAATCATCCAAACTATTTGCCGGAAGACCTTTAAGCACCAAAATTGTATCGAAGAGGGGCAAATATCGATGACAACGTTTATCGTGTTTGAGCATATCATTGAAGTTCTTGATTACTTCCATTGGTTACTTTCAAATCTTTGTGTGGAAGATCAAAGTCTACAAAAGGAGAGATTGCAATATGCATAAATATGAGATAAGTTTATCTTCTTCTTTTAGTTATTTCCATTGTTAAATTTAAAGTTTCATAATGGTTTTGTTCATTTTGTTGCTGGTCTTAATTGTTGATTTCTTCTCCATTTCCTATCTTAGTGAAAATATTTCCAACAACTTTCACATTCTCCATCAAAACATGTCCCAATTCAGAATAGAGTATGAATAAGAGTTAGCCGAAAGAATAGACACTTCTGCGGTATCCTGCTTTTGCATTCTAGATTTTGATGGTAGGCAGTCTGCTGATACTAGTGCTGATAAACCAAATGTACGTGGAAAATAGTTTTTACTAATGAAGTCCTCGATTAGAAATGAATTGAGTGAATATTCTGGTAAAATTATTAGTAAATTTTTAGGAGGAATGGCGTTGAATCACACAGAATGTGTACTTAATATATAGGTAGTAATTGTGAATGTGATTGAAATTAATGTTTGAATTTAATAGGTAAAAAAAGTAACTTCTAAATTTACACGAACATAGACTAAATCTTGTGCTCAATATTTGGAGTCGACTAAGAATCATTTTTCATTTCTCTACCTAGTTTATTGCTAAATTTTGTCATATTAGTTTTAATCTCCTCCTAACATGTGCTAGTGAGATGATCGTGTATCTATTATGATCAAGTCCCTCTTTACGTCTACACAAAGCACGTCATAATCACTAAAGTTGTCCTTCCATTAATTTACTCGCAATCGGTGTCAACTCACCTTATTGGTGCAGATTCACGTCTCTAAAGTCATGATTAACCAAAAACCTTAATTGAAATGAAGCAGCTTTACAACTCTTAACAAGTACCATCATGTGGTGTTAATTAATATGAATTATGGTGTAGAACAAGATCTAATCTAAGATAAACAAACTGAAGTCTTACAATTAATAGGAAGCAACCATAAACAAAAAAATAAATAAATAAATCCAGTAATTCGAGAGTTTCTTCTTATGCAAGTTTTTTCCATGAATTTGACTTTGCTACTTGCTACCTTCAAACTCATCTTTGTTGGCTAAAATTTGAGGAATAAGATTAGCTGCCTTTCACGAGTCAATCATGAAATTTTACAAACCCTAAGATCAACACTCAGGAGAGACAAAGTTATCTATTAACAGTAGTCAAGTCAACCTCAAAAGAACAATAACATCATCATCAAAACAAGATTATCTTTCAGACTCACCAGGAAACTTGCAACATCTTCGACTAAGTGGCAGTTGTCCTCTGATTGAACTACACTGGAAGAAAAAATGGAAAGAGAATATAGAACTACCAAATCATTAAATTGAATTTCAGCTGTCAGCTTCTGAGTTTAGAGTGTCTGGATCCAAGTTACAGACAAAATCCCTTTGGCTCTTATTTGGGATCTTCTCTTTCCATACCCTTGCGATTTGAAACTGGCAGTAGATTATTCAAATCAGAACATTGTTTAAGGGTTGATGAACATCCGGGGTTCAAATAAGCAGACATTTGGACTTGGTGTTAATGTTGGCGAAGTCACTTGCGAAACATTATCAGGAAGGGAGTAAAAGGAGCCCATTTCAGTAGCATCTACAGTGGCTGCAATTCCTTCTTGTGAATGATGGATCTACATAGAAAAGAACTAAGATGAAGCTCAAAGGTAGCACTTAAGCAAACAATATTATTTCTTTGGTAATCTTTACCTATAGGTATAGACGAGCTAATACTTACATCTTCTAATAGAAATTGACCAAGTCCAGATTTTTGTCTAGAATCCACAGCAGCAAGCTTCATGGACAAAAACTTCACAAACAAGAAATTCAGCATTCATGTCAGTATTGTTGTACTTGGCTTTGCATAGCAGCACAAAGATCAGCAACTAGTTTTTCTCAGTTAATTGAGATGCTGGCAAGGAAGGGAGCCAGTGGCTACACATGTGATTGAATTGATGGTCATTTCCACTACAGGCAATCACTATAACCCCCAGAGAGGGGAAGGCTAAGCAGATTGTGCTATCTACCTATCTTTGGTGAAGTATTTACTCTGAACACTGTTCAAGATTTTTAGATTGGATATAAAATTTAGTGCCTGCCTGGGAGTGATTTTAAGTTGCAAAATAAGTGATTTTTTTACCGTTGATTTGTGCAACGGTAAAAAAATCAAACAAAGCTGTTGTATTCTGTGTCTGATGTGTCAGACCAAAACGGACAAAAAATCAATTCTTAATTTCCAAAATCATGCCCAGACAGCCCCTTAGTTAACTAGATAATGACTACTTATAATGCCACAGAGCTATCCTATAATCAATCAGACAATTTCTCTCAATGCCTAAAGAACGTTCTTTTAATGAATTTTAGTATCCCTCATAGAGGCCTAGTAATGATTTGGACATGGTAGCATTTCAGAGAGTGTAGATGCCTAATCTTTGGATCTGAGAGAGCATACCTCAACCTGATGTTGCAATGATAATACATAATTGATAATCTCGTCAAGCATTATTGCCTTCCCAGTGATCTAAAAGGAACGTGCCAATTGTTAGTTATGTTAAAAATGAAGGATCTCTGAGGAAGTCCTTTCTAAGTTCACCTTATCGCATCCAGGAACAAGATCTTGAAGAACTTTCATTCGTTCGCTTATTCTTTCTCTTCTAATCTGCAATACCAATGCGCATTGAGATTATCCAATCAATGAAGTAAATGTGTAAAATCAAGAAAATAGAAACATCAAGTAAATCATACTCTTTCAGCAAGGCTGTGTCTGCTAGTTGCTTCACCCCGTTTTGCCCTCGCCTGGACATAATCTTTGTTCCTATCTTCTGTACTATTCGTTAAACAAATTTTGGCATTGGGAGCTTTCTTACTATTGGACTTGTGTATAGATTCTTTTCCAACTATTTTACTGCAACTTTTGACAACTAATTTGTGTGCTAACTTATCGTCATCTTCATTTTCAGCGATTTCATTCCTCCCATGCTTAACGTCTGCATTCTAATTATAAGAACAGCAAATTATGAAGATTGTCTTCAGGCAAAGAACAATTTAACGAATAAATTAATAAGTATACAAAGATATTGAGGAAATTGATGAAATCACTAGAGAGTGTCTAACCTCTGTGTGAGTTAACCGAGATGCATCGTCGAATCTCTTCCTTTTCTTATCACTAGTCGAAAGGTTCGAGCTATGTCTCTCACATCCTTCTTGAAATTGCACACAACCACCACTGGCACTTGAAGATCTAAACCTAGCGTCGTGACCCCTTCCTACCAAGGAGCAATTGGATGGATGAACAGAATCACCACCAATTTGAAGGGTGGTGTTCTGATAAAACAAGCCGTCATTCTTGACACTTCCACTGCCAAAATCAGTAAATTTAGGCTCTAGCTCAACAAAATCACCATCTAACTGATATTGGAAAATGTGGTTCTCACTACTCACTACTCTTTCTGGCACATCACTATAGGAGCTTCTATTGATCTGATCACAATAAGCAACTGAAGTTGCTCGGGTTTCCTCGTTCTGCAACAGGTAAACTAGTGGATTTGGATTACCAATGGAACATACAGGCTCTCCAACCAGAGGTTCATCATTAAGCCCTGAACCCATTTTCATTCCAAGAATTTCTCCAGTGGGCGAATATCACAGAATATGAACAGTCCAGAGGGTTTCTCGACGTTCAATTTAAGAAAAGAACTACAATAAAAAAACCAAATAAGGAGATAATAATTCCAATTGAAAGTATTGAACAGTCAATTGAAATCTGAAGTTAGAATATTATTACAGAATATTATGAAGGGTTTGACTATTAGCTGGAAAAAGAATCTGTTATAGGACTGACTAAGCAAGGAACAAACATCTTTGGCAGCTTTATCAAGCTCAGAGAAGGTGAAAGAGAAAAAGAAATTACGCAGTTCCAATTTTTTTTCAATACATCAAGGGAAAAGAATCCAATGCAATTTAACAAAATCAGCTTTTAAACTCTAAAACCCTAGAAAATCAAATTCTCAGCAGACGGCGGAAGAAAAATAATTTTTTTTTGTTTTTGGAACATGAAAAAAGTGAAAAAAAAAATTATGGGTAATCATTAATTATTTTATGCAAAGAACGATAAAGAATAAACTGATAAGAGTACCAAACCTTCAACGAAACCCAAGAATCTTTCTGGAGATGTAGAAGCGAATTTTCCAGGGATTGACAATGAAGTTCCAAATTGAAGCACAAATGCAGTTTGAGTATTCTTGACAACTTTCCCTGGAATGTAAAAGATTTTGGTTTTAATACTTCGAATGTTTGAAAACAACAATAACCAAATCTACAGTAATATTTGTGTACACATACACTGAATTAGAGGAATATTAAATTAAAAAAAATCCACAATATCCATTTTACTAATTTTTGACTTGAAATTTAAAAATCTCTCCTACTACAAATCAATTCTTTAAGGTTTCTTCGTCAAGTTTCATCACCATCTTCATCTTCACGTTCGCCTTCACCTTCATTTTCATCTCTCGTGTGGTAGTGCTTTTTTTTTTTTGGTTAGTTTCTAAATTTTTTTATTTTTTTGGTTTATAATGTTATTGGATAATGTGTTTTATGCTTTAAATTTATCTATTAAAATGTAAACTTGCTTTTATATTCAAAGATTTGGACAAAAAAATGATTTGTAATATTAGAGAAGTATGTGATGGACCCCCATTGAGGTATGTGAGGAAATTCATAGTGTAGTGTTGGGGAAGTAGATTGGCGTTGGGAGTCTGTGGAAGATCCACCCCAAATTTGAAATTCAAATAGGTCAATTTTAAAGGGTATTTTTGTCATTTTACTTAAAAGGGACATTTATCACTAGTGTTTCCTAAGTTGGGTAATGCTACATGTACACACACACTTTTACACAATCTTTTACACCTCTCTCACATGGAGGGGGGTCCACGATTATTTTATTATGTGTGGGCCCCCCTTCATGTGAGAGAGGTGTAAAAAATTGTGTAAAAGATTATGTACACTTAGCATTATTCTTCCTAAGTTAGGCTTCTTCTCCAAATAATGTCTTTTAACTACGCTAAAGTGAATTATTTGACACTTTACGAATTTTTCTTGTCGTTGTAATCTTCATTTTCCTGCGATGAATACTACTTTAATATTTTTGGAGTTCATTTTTTAATCATCCAAGATTTATTAACTTTTTCTTCGTTCATTTAAGACCCAAACTTCAGCCCCAAATCAAATCCAATAACATATGGACCGTAACACACATCCCTTCCAATTGAGAGGAATTTCGAATGTGTTGTATGTAATCTCTAATTTGATGTTATTGAGTTTTCGCTGGGCAAGTATCGATTTTTATGTACATTTGTTGAGTTAACTGGTCAAATATCGAGTTTACTATGAAAATCTTGAATTTGTTTTAACACGTGTCATCTTGCTACGTTTTTTTTACCAATTATCCTAGATTATATTCTGCATTTGTCTCTGCTATAAAATGTACATGAACTTACAATAAATATGGAAAATGGTGAATTTTCGACAAACTAGGGGGTATTTAATTCAGACTTCTAAAAATTTTTATGGAATTTTTTTAAGTGATGGGTTTTTATAAATTTGTATGGAATTAATAGAAGTCTTTCAAAAACTTTTACAGAATTCATAAGACTTTTAAAAACTTTCATTTAAAATAGTATTCACGCGAGTCTATTGTAATAGTTGGAAGCTCCTAGTTCTCACATAAGAAGTGGAGGTTCGACCTCCACCATCCATTTTTCCTTTGGAATACTTCCTATATATTTTTTAAATGAATGAAAAATTTAAGTCACCTTTCTTAAATAAATAAATAATCAAAATACAAAAAATGTAAAAAATTTAATATTCTCTGATAAAAAAAAATTGATGTTAGTACTATCAATATGTCATACTTTTAAAAAGTAAACAAACAGTTAATATATATTTAAAATTTAATTTCAAACTAAATTTTTTATCTTATAAATATAATTAAACATTAGTTTTTTTAATTAAAAAATAGGATTAAAAAAAGAAAAAATATATTATTAAAACTTTTAAATGATACATCTTTCGAATTGAAAAATTCCTAAATGATGAGTAATAAATAACAAACCAAAAATATGGTGGTTAGACATGAAATTAATAATTCAGATTATTTTTTATTCTCATTTTGCTATCCCTCTTTTGGCTTTTCTTCAACTTGTCTTTTTAATTGTTTGGATAGGTTATCGGTCTTTTTGCAAAGTATTCATGGCAAACTTGATGTGATCCATGATACAAGGACAAGTCCGAGCAATGATCTATTGATAGTTGAGGAATGGCCTATGACTAGATCGCGAGCAAAGCGGATCAAAAAAACAATGTGACTACTTGCTCAAGCCATGATGAACAAAACATTGATCACGACATGCAAAAGGACAAGTTTCATATTGGGCATGGGAGATGAAACGAAATGAAGAAATTTGATTCAAGCAATGGATGGAGAGGTTTGTTGTTCAGGGCATGTGGTCGCACGCCCCTTTACCGAAACCACAAAGGAGGACACCAGTCAGTCTATGCGACCGCATAGAATTACAATACGCGGCTGCATAGTTTATTTCCTACTGCGAATTTTTCAAATTTCGGGCAATCTTCTATTTTAGTTAAAACTCTATTTTGTGGTATCTTTTGTTATTTTTAGAGTTCAATTTCGTTTTTACTAGAGATTCCATATAAATAGAGTTATTATTTTCATTGTAAAATGCACAATTTGAGAGATATTTAGCAAAGCTTACTGCTTTCTTCTTGTTCTTCATTCAATTAATTCTGAGCTTATCAAAAATTTAATTCGTGTGGCGTTGATCAATTTAAGTAAGGTTTATAAATTTTGTGATCACGAGTTCAAGACACATTACTTGCTAATTTGCGTAGGAAAAAACCTAGAGAAATTCCTACCACAAGGAGGCAAGGTAGGCGGGATCATAGAGTGGATTTTGCTAGTAAATGTGAAGTGGATAGTGACATTAATGAGGATGCATTGGTGGATGTCGAATTATAAAGAATGAGGGATAGAGAAGTTAAGCACGAAATTAGGGGTAGAGATCCTGTTGGAGATGATGTTGATAGAAGTATGAAAAATATCAAAATGACAATTCCTTCATTCAAAGGGATGAGTGACCCAAGGGCATACTTGGAGTGGGAAAAGAAAGTAGAGTTGGTATTTGATTGTTACGACTACTTATGGGAAAATAAGGTAAAGATTGAGGTACTAAAATTTACCGATTATGCTATCATTTGGTGGAATCGAGTAGTAACATCCAGAAGGAGAAACCGTAAGAGGCCTATAAATACATGGGAAGAATTGAAGGCTATCATGCGGAAAATGTTTATATCTAATCATTATTATAGGGATTCCATATAAATATGGTTATTATTCTTCATTATAAAAACACACAATTTTTGAGAGATTAATTGCAAGACATTATTGTTTTCTTCTTATTCTTCATCCAATTAATTCTGAACTTATCAAAATTACTTCTTGTGACGTTCAAACAAATCGAGTGAGATTTTTGAGTCTTGTAATCACGAGGTCGACATATTATCGGCGATTGTGTTGGTTCCTTAGTTCAATATTTTTTAATCAAGCTCTACCGAGGTCTTAGGAGTGTGGATGATCATTACAAGGAGATGAAGATTCCTATGATTAGAGCTAATGTTGAGGAGGATACGGAGGCCACCATGGCCAAATTTTTGAATGGTTTGAATAGGGAGATGGCTAATGTGATAGAGTTGCAACATTATGTGGAGTTGGAAGACATGCTACATATAGCTATGAAAGTGGAAAGTCAATTGAAGAGAAAGAGGACAGTTAGATATTTATTGGGTTCTTCGAATTCTAAACTGAAGTGGGATAACAATAAATATGATGTGGTTGTTTCAAAATATAAAATTGAGCTATCAAAGGGAAGATAGGAAATTACTAGCAAAGCTACACCCAAGGTGGATTCCCAACCCTCTAGGAATCAGGATATCAAGTGCTTTAGATGCTTTGGGATCGGGACACATTGCTTCTCAATGTCCAAACAAAAGGGCGATGATCTCGCGCGACAATGGAGAAATAGTGAGTGATAGTGAGGGTGAATATGATGACATGTCGAAATTGGAAGTTGCTAGCGAAGGTGAGAAGGTGGAGTATACAGTGTGGGAGCTATTGGTTATACAGCGAGCTCTTAGCGGTTAAATCAAAGTGGATGATTTGGAGTAACAAAGGGATAACATTATTGATGTGGATAATTGTACTAATATGGCTAGCACTACACTTGTTGAAAAATTGAGATTAACTATGCTATTAGGCCTTACAAATTGTAATAGTTGAATGAATGTGGAGAGGTTAAGATAAATAGACGAGTGTTGGTGAATTTCTCAATTGGGAGGTATCATGATGAAGTGATGTGTGATGTAGTTCCTATGCACACTGTGCATATTTTTTTGGGGAGGTTATGAAAATATGATAGGAAGGTGATTTATGATAGATACAAAAATAGGCACAACTTTATTAAGGATGAAAAATCTATTACTCTTGCGCTGTGACAACACAACAAGTGTATACAGATCAAATCAAATTGAAAAGTGATGAAGAAAAAAGATTGAAAGATAAAGGGAATGAAATTGATCTTTCACAATAAGAGAGCAAGAGAGAAAATAGTGAGATGACTAATTGTGAGAGAAAAATGGTAAAGCCACAAGAGAGTAAAGATAAAAAGTCCTATGAGAGGAAAGAAAAGTAGAAATTGAATTTCATTGCAAAATATAGTGAGTTGAAGATGGCAGTAGTTGAAAACCGACCTATAATCTTGTTGGTTTATAAGGAACCACTCCTCAATTTTGAGAAATCTAATACACTCCTCCGTAGTTTGGCTACTTCTTTGTTTCAAGAATTTGATGATGTGTTCCCAGATGATATGCCTAGCGGGCTACCACTCATTTGAGACATTGAACATCAAAGTGATTTTGTATTTGGAGCGTCATTCCAAACATGCCGACTTATCGGAATAATCCCGATGAGACTAAGGAACTCCAAAAGCAAGTTGAAGAATTGATGAGTAAAGGGTACGTGGAGGAGAGTATGAGTTCATGTACCATGTCAGTGTTACTTGTGCCAAAGAAAGATGGAAACTGGAGGATGTGTGTCGACTGCAGAGCCATCAACAATATAACGATAAAGTATCGTCATCATATTCCTAAATTAGATGATATGTAAGATGAATTACATGGATCATGCATATTTAGTAAAATTGATCTTAAAACTAGTTATCATCGGATTAGGATAAGGGAATGAGATAAATGAAAAATCGTTTTTAAAACCAAGTATAGATTGTATGAGTGGTTAGTCATACAATTTGGACTTACAAATGTACCTAGCACATTTATGAGATTAATGAATCATGTTTTACATGCATTCATAGGTAAATTCGTAGTAATTTACTTTGATGACATATTGGTATATAGTAAGGATCTAAATGAACATATAGGGCATTTAAGATTTGTGATTGTGGTTTTAAGGAAAGAACAATTTTATGCTAACTTTAAAAAGTACACATTTTGCATGAAAAATGTTGTTTTTCTTGGTTATGTAGTTAGTGCAAAGAGTATTGAAATAGATGAGGAAAAAATCAAAGTTATTAAGGAGTGACCAACACTTAAAAGCATAACTAAGGTAAAAAGTTTTCATGGGTTAACTAATTTTTATAGGTTTTTTGTTGAAATTTTTAGCACATTTACCGCACCACTCACGAAGATTACAAAGAAAAATGCAGGATTTCATTGGGCGTTGAAAAAAAACATGCTTTTAATACTATTAAGGATATGTTGTGTACTACACCGGTTTTATCATTACCTAACTTTAACAATACTTTTAAAATTGAATGTGATACCTCAGGAATATGTATTGGAGCTGTATTAATATAGGAATGGAGGTTAATAACTTACTTTAGTGAAAAGTTAAGTGGAGAAGCTCTCAACTATCCTACATATGACAATGAGTTGTATGCATTTGTTCGAGTTTTGGAGACATGGCAACACTACATATGGCCAAAGGAGTTCATGATTCACACCGATCATGAGTCTTTCAAGCATTTAAGGGGTCAAGGTAAGCTCAACAAAAGACATGTAAGGTGGATAGAGTTCATCAAAATATTTCCATATGTTATTCAGTACAAAAAAGGTAGAGAAAATGTGGTAGCAGATGCTTTTGTCAAGGAGGTACGTACTTCCAACTTCTTTAGGTGCCAAATTGTTAGAATTTGAATATGCTAAGGATATGTATGCTAATTATCCATATTTTTCTAATATATACGAATCATGTGATAAAGGGTGATATGGATAAATTCTTTAGGCATGATGGGTATCTATTTCGGAAAAATAAGTTATGTGTTCCTAAATATTTAATGAGAGAATTATTAGTACGCGAAGCACATAGTGGAGGTCTAATGGGTCATTTTGGGAATAAAAAGATCTTAGAGATGCTACGTGAACAATTTTTATTGGCTTAAGATGAAGGTTGATGTTGATCGAGTTTGTAGTAGAAGCATCACTTGTAAAAATGCTAAATCTAATGTTTTACCTCAGGGTTTATGTACGACATAACATATTCCTAGTGAACATTGGGTTGATGTGTCTTTGAATTTTGTGTTGGGTTTACCTTGGACTAAGAAATGAAGAGATTCTATATTTGTGGTGATAGATAGATTTAGTAAGATGACACATTTAATTCCATATCATAAAACGGATGATGCTACCAATAATGCGGACTTATTCTTCAAGGAAGAAGTCCACTTACGTGGGATTTCTAGAAGCATTGTATCGAATATGAATGTTAAATTCCTTAGTCAGCTTTGGAGAATTTTGTGGAATAAGTTAGGAACCAAGCTATTGTTTTCTCTTACTTGTCACCCACAAACAGATGGGCAAACTGAGGTAGTTAATATGACTATAATACAATTGTTACGCACTATAGTTAATAAGAATTTGAAGAGTTGGGAGGAGTGTTTACCATTCATAGAATTTGCATATAATATGGCTACACATTCTACTACTTAGTACTCACCTTTGAAATTGTATATGAATTTAATCAACTAACACATTTGGATTTAATTCCTACCTGTAAATAAAAGAGGTACCTTCGATGAAAAGAAGAATGCCGACTTGGTGAAATCACTATGTGAAAAGGTAAGATTGCAAGCCCCCTATTTGACACCCATTTTGGAGAAAAAATAAATTCTGGAATAGTGATAGATGGAAGAATGTGCGATTGAAAAGTAATGAGAATTTTTGAATTTATGTGTAGTATTATTTTATTGATAGAATGTGTGGTTAAAATGAAGAAAGTGAAAAAAAAAATGAGAATGAGAATTAGAAGAAAAATGGTGTCAAACAGGGGCAAAATTGAGAAGAAAAAATGAACATTATGCTTCTCAAGTAACTAAGGGACGAAAGCGCATTACATTTAAATCAAGAAATTGGGTTTAGGTACACTTGAGGAAATAACGTTTTTCAAAACAAAGAAAGTCGAAATTGCAACCATGAGGAAATAGTTCATTCTAAATCCTTGAAAAGATGAGTGACAATATGCCTACAGTTCAATTCCATTTTCACTTAGGGTTATTATTTTCATTGTAAAACACATAATTTGAGATATATTATTAGAAGACTTACTGATTTCTTCTTGTTCTTTTTTCAATTAATTATGAACTTATCAAGAATTAAATTCTTGTAGCATTCATCAATTTAAATAATGTTCATAAGTTTTGTGATCACGGGGTCAAAATATTGTTAGCGGTTGTCTTGATTTTTTGATTCAATAATTTATTGGGTTGAGTTTTCAAACGTTGATTCTTGGCTTTCTTAAATTTGATCTAATTTGTCGTGGGTTTTATGATTTCAATTGCTACGTTGAATCATATCAAAACTTCATATTGCATCTTTCAAATTGAATAATATTAAACAACAAGTTCAAAACAAAAGATCAAAATAGACGGTTAGAAATGAACTCGACAATCTGATATATCTCTAAATTCCATTTTGGCATAATCTCTTTCTATTTATTTTTTGACTTTTTTATTTTCAGTCGACGAGATATGTTTTTGGAACCATTTTAAAGTATTAATTGCAAACTTCACAACATGTCTTTTAAATTTTTCAAAAACCATTAAAATGACAAGCTCAAAATAACATCGCAAAAGATAAATGCTACATTTTAATTTAATAGACAAATTTCATTTTTGCTTTTAGACATCTATATTTTTAAATTATATTCGACATCAATTTGACTCATCTTGCTCATATATTATTTTAACTTTCATGTTAGCCCCTGTTTGGTGGCCATTTTTTCAAGTAAAATTGTTTTGAATAGTAATTTTTGGAGAATGTGTGATTAAAAAGTTGAGAAATTTTTTGAATTTACGTGCAAAATATTTTATTGTGTAAATGTAATTTACAGAGTACTCACCGGAGCAAATAATTTCAATTTTCACTGTCAAAATCTGGCTAATTGAATTTGTCACCAATTCGAAGAATTGAGGTCGAAGATATCAATGGCGTGTGAACAGATCTCTTGAATGTGTCTGTAATTTATGCACTTTGACATATGACATGTTACATGTGACCTGTGACTATGAACATTGATCTATGACGAGTTTTAATTGATAAGGACATGTGAACATTGATCTGTAACCTATGGATATTGATTTGTACCTACTCGTAGTGACTCGTGACCTGTGGATATTAATTGTGACCTACACACGATAACCATAGATCTATGACATATACAATATGACCTGTAACATGTGGAGTGTGACTTGTGATATACAAATATAATCTGTGTGATATGTGAATATTTATACGTGACCAATGCACAATAACCAAGTACATGTGACTCGTGACCTATCATCACTACTAACACCACCAACAGATATCAACACAGCATTTGACATACATTATATGAACATATGACCACTACCAACACCACAAGCACCACCACCTCAAAATCACCACAAAAATGCCTTATAAACCACCTAAAAAACAACCACAAAATCGCCACAAAACCACAAAAATACCAAAAATCACCAAATAACCTGCTGGAAACCACCACAAAATCGCTTCAACGACAATCTGAGACCTAATTGAAAAATTAGGAGGGTGAGATCTTAAAAATTGATTTCTACTTCCTGCTTCCAAAGACAATAAAAGAAAAATGGTGAAAGAGGAAGTGTAGAGCCAAAAAGATAGAGAGACAAGTAGTGATATATTAATAGATGGAAGGGAGGGAGAGGATAGGTTTTAGAGAGAAACGAAATTGTGATTAAATCTGGCTCTGGATAAGTTAGAGGGTGGTGTGTAATTTGATTTTATTATTATTATTATTATTAGAGGGAAGGAAGGGAGGGAGATGATAGGTTAGAGAGAAACGAAATTGTGATTAAATCTGGATCCAGATAGGTTAGAGGGTTGTGTGTAATTTGATATTATCATTATTATTAAAATATTCACCTGATTTTTGAATAAACTAACCCTCAACCTATTTTTTGAATTATAATCTTTAAAAAATTGTGGATGCGTAATTTCCACTACACACATTCATCGGCCCATTGAAATTTTGTTTATTTCACTCGATAACACTGTAAAGAAATACGATTTTATTTTGGCGTGTAAAATGCACATATCCCTTTCAATAAAAGACTAACGTATTAATGTTAATATTATTAATTTATATTAGTTTTTCAATAAATTTATGAGTTAATGAGGAAATATTGAAAATTATGTGCAAGTCCATACACAAAGCATTAAAAATACTTGTTGCAAAACTTGGATTAAAAATTAGGGTTCAAATGTTACTATTTGCGTGTGGACAAAGAGTCATCAGTATTACTAAAAATAACTCTTTTTGGTCGGAAGCAAATTAAAGAAGTTGATTAACTTTTTGACGCTTGGATTCATAATTGAACTAAACGTGCAGACGTAAATCCTGGAAGATTGTCGTCTTATTGCAAATTTATTAATTTTTAATATTTATTTTTTATCTTGTCGTTGAACTATCTAATTTAAAAGTATAAACTGATTATGTACAAGCTAAATTTACTTTTATTAACCCGCGTTTGGTTGAGTTAAAAATCATATTTTTAGGAGATTTTGGTAAATATTGATGAAATTAAAAATTATTAATCATAAGAAATGCGTGGTTTAAAATAAAAAATTTTAAAAAATGGAGAAACGTACACAATTTTCATAAATGTGTATTAAACTAATGACCTGTGCATGTACTGATATTTTATGTTAAAAGAAACTTCTTTTAAAAGCTTCATCATTTAAATAATAAATTCATTTATTTAGTTTTTATCTTCTTTTAAAGTTTTTTTAAACTTTATCTTGGAACACCGTCAATCAAAAAAAAAAAAAATCTCCAAGCGTGCTTCATTAGTTGAATCATGCTACATGTATATTTTCTTTGACAACAAGTTTAATATTGTGCCATGTGTCTTGATATAATTGGACGGTTTTAAAAAAAGCACGTTCCCGCCCATTACAATTTTAAACTCAATGGAGTGTAGACCACAATGTACACAAGAGAATGGACAAGTGATTTTATCCACATTAGTTAGGCTTCGACACAACTATATGACACATAACAATTACGTTGACTAAATATATCTAATATTATTGGACGATATATTAACTGGGATTAAGATATGTATTCCATTCGGAATTATCAAGAATTTCTTTCTTTTTTTTTTTTTTTGATAATTATTCGATTAACCCGTAGAAAGTTGGTGTTAAGGAAATTAATTGAGACATAATAATTGCCACTTCTTATCATATAGGTGACATTATCTTAGACTTTTCCCTAACAAAGATAATATTCTCTTAGTTTTTCCACAATAAATCTTTCTTTTGACCAACCATCCTTTACTTTGACTATGGTTGGTTTTCATTACCACTATTTACTTGAGTTTTATTTAAAAATATATATATATATTGTTGTAAGTATATCTTCTCTTGAAATATCGATCTTGCTTTCATATAAAATAATTTTACTTTCACCGTAAATCATTTATGAAAGGATTTTAGAACCAGCTCATTGGCTGATGGGGTTTGTTCACCTAGGATTTATATTTCAAGAATCAATTTGAAGGGCAATATTTATATGTACCCAAAAACACTAGGGGCGTGTTCGGTAGAGATTAAAATTGGATTAAAATTGAAAAACTAGCCGTTATTGTTGACTTTTATTAGACGAGTGGGACCCAATAACGACTATATTTTCAATTTTAATTGGATTTTAAGCTGCACCGAACAGGCCCCTGGTTTCAAGGTTGATATCATTGCGCTCAACTTTCTTTCTTCATGGACAGAGAAAGCTAGACAATGAACAAATAATGAAGATTTCCTGAGACAACTGACAATGTAAAATGCAATGATGCTCAGATTTTAT
The DNA here is from genome assembly GCA_035079005.1 of Fraxinus americana. Classification (NCBI taxonomy): domain Eukaryota; kingdom Viridiplantae; phylum Streptophyta; class Magnoliopsida; order Lamiales; family Oleaceae; genus Fraxinus; species Fraxinus americana. Next base: position 33,260,842 of record CM068712.1, read on the forward strand.
AACATCCTTGGAACTAGCTTCTTGTAATAATGAGGCAATGACAAACCAAAATTATCATGTGTATTGGCGGGCATATTGCAGATGCCTTAAAATTTCACCTAATAATTCCAACTCTTCTGTGTTATTGCACCTATATATTTCCAATGACTGCTCGGTGATCTGGATTAGATGTTTAGTATACTGGATTAGATGAAGTTGTCCGCTCCAATATTAATCATATGTAATACACTTAAGAACGCTTCACTAAATGCAGAAATCAGGAAATACATAGATCAAAAAACTTGGAAATGATGATATGGGGATAAAATGAAACATGAAGAACCATTGCACAGAAAATCCCAAATCATCATAACTTCTAAAGCTCCCCCAGAGTTTTAGTCGATAACTCAGAAAAAAAAACACCTGAGAATAGAAAGCAGTATCATATTCCATCACCAAAAGCCCTCATAGAAAATTTCAGGATGCATCTGCCCATGCTGCAAAAAGTGGGACTTGAGGCCTCATCTGTGCTGTTGAGATCCAAGAATTCACACTACTTGTTGAACTTGTAAAGAAGTTGGACGTGGGTGGAAGGCCAATGCTTTTATCCGGGCTGCCTTCTATCAAGTCATTCACCAGTGAAGAAGCACTTGAAAAGTGACTTGCCATTTTTCCCGGTTCATCAACATCATTCTCAGTAGAGTTCATTGCCTCGTTCCCAATCATGCCATTTACACCGATATAGTAAGGTACACTTCTAAAGTCATCAACTCCACCTGGTTTCTGATAGAGTGCCATTTTCCAGTCAGGCACATTGCTATTGTCCTCCTTTGAGGCATTTGCAACTTTCAAATGATGGTCGTGGTTAGAGGGATTATTATCAGAGATCTTGTTACTTGAATCCATGTCCTTGTTTCGTTTAGCCATTTCCCCCGAAAGAAGTGTACTGCTTGCCATAATCCGCTCTACATCATATCTTGAGATGCCGAAGTTGGTTACTGCATCTACCCCCCGAAACTTTATAGCTGCTACATCATATGCCTCAGCAGCTTCTTCTTGAGTGCCTAAAACATAATTAAAATGGTTATAAGAAACAGAAAATGTTTCCGTTCAGTGATTTATAGAATATGAATACTACAAACAAGAAGCTAAGCCTTATTCCCACAAGATTTACGAATTTCAGCATGTATTCATTAGGCAGTATAGAAACACACAATACTACAGGAACAACCAAAAATGTTCACTCCTTCACATTTGAAGATAATTTCGTAGGATTTATATGCTAAGAATCAATTTAAACCACAAAATAAAAAAGCAATCTCCCTCATATAGACAAATAACTCACTAAATGTCCCTAGATAGAGGTCCTTGTTTCCTGCAGCTCGGCCAATCCGAGCTTGCCAACGTCCATGTTGATGATGTCTGCTAAAGAAAAAATTAAAAACAAAAACTTCAGTGGAGTGGAGTGGAGGAAAACATCAATTTCAACTGAAGGCCATGAGCTGAAATTAGGCAGTATATTAAGACCTTGTAACTCCTCTATAAATTGAAGCTCCCCTGGAGAAGCCACTGCTTTTCCTGCAATATATTACAGTATTCATTAGTTAAAAATAAATGGACAAGATAAAGGGGGAGAATTTTTAAACTGCGGAGGGGCAAAAAGGCAACCTTCTTAAGTGAGCAACATATTCCTGTCTGGACATGATCTTCATCTCTTCAAGTTCTTGTTGATAATTTTCCAACTGTGTTAACATCAGAGGATCATTTTTCTACCTTTTTAATAATAGATGAAGACCAACTAAGTTGTGTAGTATTAAAACTGCTACCGGAAAATTGATATGGGTTGAAGGTCCCCAGTACTTTAGTGCTGCCAAATCATAAGCCCTTGCAGCCTTTTCTTCCATATCATAGCCCCCTAAATTTGACATGCATAGATCACAAAGGCGCACAAAAATGTAAAAACTATTCTCATAACATACTAATTTTCGGGCATCTGTGGAACAAAAAACTGAAATGAAACCACGAAGAAATTACCTAGATAAACTGGAAAAAGGTTTTGAAGATCACAACGTTGTCCCCCCGGAACCAAGATCATTAAAAAAAAAAAACTAAATCAGATCAAAGACAAGTGGCAAAATTTTAATGGCATTTGATCTACCAAATGGCATAAAAATAGATTGTGTTTCGTCACTAACCTTGCCTTCCTTTCCTTCTTGGACCTTCTTTCCTGCAACTGTTGTCCCATAGATGGGCTTCATATCTACCTGTCCATCTGTGCCTGGTGCAAGAAAGATCCATAAACCAAGATGTTTTCACATTTGTTTTCATATCTAATAACCCAAGAAAATATGTTCAGAAAAAAATGTAAACCGAAAAGAAAAACATGCCATATATCACAATCAAAGAGTGCACCAGTTTAAGAGTAGCAGATGAAAACACAGGGAACAAAAATTAACCTTGTGACGCCTCTATACTGTGAAGTCCTTTGCCCAAATGTATCTATGGACTTCCTATGTACAATCTGCTTCTGAGAAACCTTCTCAGAATCCCTTTTCTTATTTTCCAAGGTCATAGCAGGTGCAATGTGCTGTGAACTAGTACAGCTAGATTGGGTACCTGGGCTCATGGACAAGCTTAAAGACTGCAAATCCCCATACCCAATCGGCCCAGATTCTCCAACATTATCCTCCATGCAAATCCCCATCTTCTGCTCCAATGCATGCCCATTAGGATAAATTCTTGAAACCCAGTTTTTCATTTCATCATCAACCATTAGTGGGAGCTGAAGATTGCAAGCTTCTTTAGGCTCCTCTTGTATTGCCTGTTGGTACAAATCAGCCCCTCTAAATGCAGAGTAATGTGGATATTCTTGACCGTGAATTTGCTGCTGCCTGGAGTTCTCTTGGAGAGAATTTAGAAAATCTTGGCCATTGTTAGCCTGATTATCCGGGGTTTGGTGATAATACATACTGTCTAGACTGAGAGCCATACATTCTCTGTCGCAGCCTTCATAATGATGGGTCCCCATTGTTGCACCACCAAAGAAATCCGCTACTTTAGGAGTTGAAGTTACCATACCTTCACAGTATTAAGTCAAAGAGAATATATTCCACAAAATCAAAATTATCAAGTACAAGAAATTAAGAAAGGAGGAAAAAGAAAAAAATTAGCAGGTTTAAGTTTTAACCTTGTGGTTGTGTCCTGTTCCCTTCTTCTATTGTGCACAATGATCCATCAGACTTCAGTGGCATCACAGTTAAAGGAGAGTAAAACCCAATATTTTCCCCATGGTAAATTCCTGGATAGTTAAAACTAGAGGGAAAACTTGAGGGGATTGCATTTGAAACATTGTTAGAACAAGATTGAGTTTGATGACGATCTGAAGAAGCCTCCATTTGACTAGAAAGAGAGAAACCCAACCAGATATCATTTTGGCAGCTGTTGTTTTCATTACTCATTTTCCTCTATGAATCTCCTTTCACCAGAAAAAAAAGTATTCTTGACAAGTTTTTATCAAAGGAAGTCAATCATTGGGAGACTATTAAGCTAATCATGCGAGTGAGCGCTGTTGTTTGGTTCCCTCCATTTTTGTTTTGCTGGGCGCAGTCTTAAGTAGAATGAAATCCAAGCCAAAATCTAGCTAACTAAAGTGTATCTTCTGGTGAATGGATGAATCTATTGTCTCTTTCTTTTGCTTGCACCTCTCTGAAAAGATTTCTAAAGAGAACAAAGCAAAGCAAAACACTTTAAACTAAACAAAACAAAAAGAATGAGTTCCAGCAAGCAATCCTTCCTGCATTCTATGGGGATCCGTGTTTGAGAAAGACGTCTTCTTTTGCTTTTCTCCCCGCTCCACCTATGCCGTGTCTCCTCTCTTTTCCCTTTTATTACTTATGTTAAAACCTAATCTGAAATAAAAAGAATTTAAAATCTTGTTATTCAATAATGTGTACCAAATGAGGTTCAAATTATTCAAGACCTGACTTAAATCCAAGCAATTACAGCAAAATCACACATCAAATCATATCAGCTCTTAAGGATCAAAGCGTTAACCAGATTAAGATCATTCTATGCAGAAAAACCGCTGTGTAGTAGGCAGAAGCAATAATTATACTAATAATAAGAAATAATTATGCTAACGAATTATGAAGTTGCTCTCCCAAGATACAACAGATTACTTCCTTACAGTAGAATGCATAATGGACGTTCAAATGATCATATTTATAGAAAATGAGAGGTTGTGAGTAAAGTGTCACGCTCTAAACTCAACAACCTTCACGAAAGAAAACATCATTTGCTATCGATGGTCTCTCACTCGAGCAACAGCAATACTTGTTCATCAGAAACTCCGTAGACCGCCTATCGCTCAAGCGACGGTTTCATCGTTCAAGCGCTGGCGAGCGATAGAGTTTGGCAAATTTCTCAGTCAGTTTTTCCTCTTTTCTTTTTAATTTTAGACCGCAATTTCTCATTCATATGGAATTGATTTTGAGATTCCAAATATACCACGATAATCTACTCAACGAGTAGAACAAATTAATTAATTTATATTTATAATTTAACTATCGAATTAAGTCCGAATATTTGGTCGAAATTGACTCAGTCACATTTTCAAATTTTTCCATATTTAAACCAAATTCCAACGTTTAATTAGCCAGAGCATATGGTGTGGCATAATTAAGTCGGTATGATACAACAATCAATCGGCCTGTCGTATTTCTCGGTGCTTCTAGATATCAGAAACATGCATGGCTACTATTCTCTCTGTGAGTACTGATTAAACAAATACTTTTTCGATTTTTTTCTTATATTTACCGTTTTCAATTTAGAAAAGCTCTGTCATTGGTAATTTTCATGAAATTTTTTTATTTTCCATTTTTTTTTTCATAAAGCAAAAGGCGACTCCCATTAATAAATTACAAAATTATAGAACAACGTGGCATACAAATAGACGGAAAAAAAGTTGAACAACTTCAAGTTTTCAACGCCCTCTTACATGCATGGCCAATTTTTTTTCCTCATCAAGCCCATGTTCGGCATAGTTAAAAATTAAAATATTTTGATAAAAGTTGATGTAATGTATGATTAAAAAATTAAAATGTAATGTAATCAATTTTAATAAAATTTTAAGTCAAAAACAAGGTACAAATGCCTTACCACAGACATAACTTTAATAAATAGCTAAAAATCTAAATTGCAAGATGAAATAAATTTATATGTTTAGATTGCATCTTCCACGTAGCAAGTATAGGTAAAGTCTTTTTTTTTTTTTTTTTTTGTAAAAAAAATTGGTTAAACTTAATTTTTAGCCACACCTTTTAAACTCGTATTTCATAAGATCCACCAACTTTTATCAACTTTATTTGCTAAAAATCTACATCAAACAAATTCTAAATATCGCCCCTATTTTGTTTGGATAAAAATTATATCAGATTTTAATAAAATTGATGGATTGTATAATTAAAAAGTTATGAATCTCGTTAATCCCCCGTTTGACAACCATTTTTTCGAAATTCTTTTTTTCTCATATTCATTTTCAATCAGACATTCTCACAATGGTACATTGAGGTTAAGAAGTGTGATGTGTTAAAATCTATGTCATTAATTGTTTAACGCGTTATTAAAATTAATGTATAAAAAATTGTCAACTCACCACAATGTCAAATTTGATGTTAAAACTGATATACATGTAACAGAATTAAAATATAAAATACATGTATCATTTTTGGGAACATAAATTGGTTTCTCAAATCTCTTAAAATCCCTAGCAAACACCACATATGCTTAGGCTAGGTAAAATATCACGGGTAGAAGACAAACTGTCCTCTGGTCATTTCATATAGCCCTGTGTACAGGACACTTGGCAACTGTGCTACTCTTAGATACTGCAGAATTTTTGGACAAGATTATACAGTGCCGTCTGATGCTGCCCGTCTCACTGGACAAAGTTCTTCTTCTTACAAAAAGTGTACATTTCTGTAAACGTACGTATTAACAAAGGGAAGTAGTTTGACTGAAGTGCTTTTTTGAAAGTATTAGGGTAAGGACAAGCACTGTACCGTTTAAAGATGTTGAACCATTTTTCGAATGAGCTTGTTCTAACTTTAGAAGCAATATTATTGGCACATTCTGTTGCATGCTTTGGAGTTTATATGTTCATGAATAAATGAAAGACTATTCAAGTCTTGATGATAGTTTGATTTGATAACTCAAATATTGTAATTTATGATATTGATCCGATTCAATATCGTCGAAACGTAATACATTCATTGAAATGATGAAGGATAAATGTATATATTGAATACTACATCAAAATATTAATGACAACTTAAATCTCTATCTGTATTTTTTTAAATGAAAAATGGAAAAATTGATTTCACATTGAAGAAAGAATCGATTATTCATTTATCAAATCGATCACTCCAGTACATAGTATTAACATGACTAGATAATATAACTGACGAGATATCAAATTTCTTTCTTCTTTTGTATTGCCCAATAAACTCGAGATAGACATTTTACGCTAATCGAATTAATCGTGCATGAAATACATAAAAAAAAAAATACATACTAATGCATTTCGTAAAAAATCTGAATAATATTATTTTGGATTTCTTTTAAAAGGTACATAAATGAGTCATCACGAACATGTATGGCAAAAGATTTAGCATTATCGAAGGTTGGTGATGCGGTATAGACATGACATGAGGGTGGAAATGATTTTAAAAAAAGGTTGAATCCCACCCTCCCCCCTCGCCTCGCCTCTAGAGCATTGTGGAGGAGGTAAATCGCGGAATATGCATCAACAGGCCAGGGTACAAGTGCTGTAATACCGGTGCACACAAAGAGTCCAATTTCATACTTTATAAGAAGTAGGAATCGAACTCTCACACTGCGTCTGTCAATTCAACTAAGACTATATCACTCATGTTTTTTGCACCACTGAGATATGCCCCAGAGAATGAGGGTGGAAATGATTTTAGTCGGAAAAGGGGGAAGAAGATGGTGAAAGACATGCATACCAGGAACCCCTTTATGTTTATAGTGCTATTATATTTAAAGAGAAAGTTCATACCCCCATGACCAAGAGCCAATTGCAGTTTGGCCTAAAATAGAATAGGATAAAAGGGGAATACTATCTCGTTATTTCATGTTCACCTTCCTTTGAGGGGGAATTAGGTAGATGAAAAGAGTTGGGTGGGTTCCTCTTTGTCTACTTTAATAGGCCTTTTGTTAATTGTTAAAGACCATCACGCTCTCCAAGATTGAAACACCATATTAGATTGCTACAACCTTATGACAAGTTTGATATAAAGTTCCAGCCCCATTATTTCAACCACACGTTCTCTTAATAAAATTATTGTATACGCAATTCTATGATCTTTTTGCTACTTTTTAATCATACATTTAAAAAAAAAATCACTGCTACAAAATCTATTTCTTCAACATAATGGAGCTCAAACAAATGCATAATGTTGACAATATTGTACAGTATTAGTTGTGTCAAAATGTGTAAAGTTAGCTTTAAAAAATGAAAACTAACGAAAACAGAAAACCTAAAGAAAAATGTGAAAGCTATCTCAAAATTAGGTGGTGTTGGTATACAAAACTAGACGGATTACTTCCTCATAAGCCTAACTAACGAACCTATATATAGAAAAAAAAAATTAGAAAAAAAAAAAAAAAAGGTGAAAGCTCGTAAGCTCCCATCTAATTACATATAATGGGAAGTCGACTAGAGGTCACATGGTTTTAATTCAAACATTATTAACAAAAATAAAACCATCGTACCGTATAGCCATATTTAGGGGTGGGCAAAAAAATCGAAAAACCGACAAAACAGACCAAATCAAACCGACTCGGGTCGGTTTGACATAGTTATTGGTTTGGTCACGTGGTTCGATTTGGTCATGGTTTAAAGCCTTAAACCACTAGTTAACCGACCCAACCCACTTACACATGTTTCCATTTTTTTATTTTTTTTATTTTTGAAAAAAGAAAAGTCAAAATCAAAAACTTAATGATGTTCTCTAGAATGTGGATGTGCTCAATCTGTTTATTTGAGTAGTCTTGTTGAATACTATATAAACATTTTGTTTACTAAACATTAGATGTTAACAAAACTTTTGAGCATTCGCATTTGGGATATACATTTCACCTTCCTGGATATACATTTCACTTTCCTGGATATTTTAGTTTACAAGACATTAGATGTTAACAAAATGATATTGTTGTTTTTGACTTAGTTATTGGTACTTGGATTTTATTTCCAATGCTATATCGCATGTTGCTTATTGATTGGTGATTGAATTTGGATTTTATTGGTTATTGATATTTTATTTTGGTTATTGGTACTTGGATATATGTTTTGAGTCTGAATTATTGATCTTTTGTTCACTGTCTGCGTCCATTCTTTATAAATTAGAATACGATATTATCTAAAAATCCAAACCGAGAAACCAAACCAAACCGATGTGGTTTGGGTTGGTTCGGTTTAAAAAAGAGAGTGAGTTGGTTTTAGTTTTAAATTCACCCAAACCGACTACTTTGATTTTGGTTTCGGGTTGAGGTCGAAATCAACCCAAACCAAACCACGCCCAGGCCCCATATCTAGAATTTAACATGCTTGTTACTCTTTAATCTAAGGAGAGTGTTACAGTATCAAATGCGTCGGCTAAAGTTAACAAGGTAATGCAAGACAATGGGTGGCTATTTGTCATATGATATCAATAAGATGAACAAACCCTTTATATGTTTGCATTACAACTAAACACAATTTCCAAAAATAAACATAAATTGATCGCATTGTGTGTAAAATTATTTCTTATTAAAGATCTTTTAAAAATGACAGGCTCTTAATATTCTGCATTATGGACATTGTCTTGTTCATTGTCCTAAATAGTATTAAAAGAAAAGTTAAAATCTTGGCCGTTCTCCATGCGCTTAGAACGGGTTCTTTCAGGGAGTCGAGCAAATTGTGAGTTAAAATGTGCATATGCATTGCTAGTTGTTGTCGTCAAAGACAAATACAATAAAAACAAAAGAAGTGATGAAATGCACTTTAATGAATGCCGGGGGGTAGTGGGAAGAAATAGGTTTCCTAATGGGAAGACAATTAAATACAGCAATGGGCAAGACGAGTCAACAGGATAAGCAGATACTAGATATCAACTTCACTGAGAACGACCAGAGAAGGCCGTAGCATACTGGTTTATGTGTGAGAACCAAAAGTTTTTTTGAATTTATTCCCTTTTTTAGTAAAAGATACTTCATGCCAATTCCACTCCTCCCTCGAAAGCATGAGTGTCAAGTCATATTCACCTAAGATCCTCTCTATCTAGAGGTACATGGTCATTGGCCCATCAACACTTATATAATTTCCCTTTGTATTACATGTGTCTGCATGCCTATTAACTAAGCGCAAGTGTGTGTATTTCATAGCCCTGATTCCTGAATAGACCCCATTAGATTTTGCATCAGCCACAGAGAAAAGCCATATCCAAGAAATAACAGGACAGCAGCAACCCTACATAACAGCATATATGTTTAAGGCATCCCAATGCAATCAACCAACGAAATACTCAAGATCCTACGGTTCTTCTTAGTCCAAACAGAGTCTAAAAGAAGAAAAGCTAGCTGGGTCTCACACAAAGCAGTCAATTCATCAGTAAAAATAGTAATCTCTCTCTTTCTCTCTGAGTGGTGGGGGGATAGTTCAAGAAAATCCAACCCCTTTAACTTTCTTATGTCATCACAAGTGCCTTTCATGTCTACTAAAATGGACCTGGAATATGGCTGCCACTACATTTGCCATTAACGAGGTTAAAAATAACTGTACATGTAGAATGACTAAAGACTTGAACAGCAAATTTTAAGTATTTATGAAATATGTTGACCTCAATTTGAGCACGGGTGACATGGCCAATGGATATCGGCTCCACTCACACACGTAGTTTATCTCTAACACACTTGGACAAATCGTTAAAAGCACATAGCCTTCTCCGAAAGTGAAGAGGCGGTCACGAGTACTTCGATGATCAAATCAGTCAACTTGTATAAGTATATTAGTGTGTGACGTACGAAAGACGTGTACCACAATAGTGTTTGGACATCGGGAGTTTTAAGAGAACAAATATGACTGCTTACTAATTGGCTGCCTCATGGCCGATACTTGAAGCCTCATCAGACAGGACAAAGCATAACAAAATATGGGCTTCTTTTCAATTTGGAATGAACAAGTTTGATGTATTGGAAATGACACCCATCCAACTCATATAACTCATGTTTTCTTTAATATTTTTTCAGTATTACTGTTCCGATTTTTTCAAATTATTGTAAAATTAATATTTAGGAGTAAATCAAAGAAAAGTAACACTGGGGAAAAAGAAAGGGGAGGCAAATAACTGAATAAGTGAACTGATAAGAACCACCTCTATTGACAATTACACTCCCATACAGTACAGGTCCCAATACAATCAAAACAAGCAATCATTTTGTAGCAAGTCCATGCCTAAATATAAGTACCAAAATAAGGCACCCACGGAAAAAAAAATTAAGAAAAAACTTGGAAAGAAAGGGAAAATGAAGCTTTAGCTCGTGTATTCACAATGATCCTCAGTTTGCTTAGACACGTTGTACAAGTCTTAAACAACCAATGATTTCAAAGTTCTTTTAATTTTAATGATTTAATAGGATAAAGGACGATACTGTAATAAAATCTAACACCTCAAGAAATTAATTTAAGTAACTAAACCAAATTATAAGATGGCGATAAAATCAGGGTTTGCCTTATCAAGCACACAAAAAGTATAGTTATGCATTTTTTCAAATGCGGAGAGACATGCAGTCTAGGTCTACTAAAGAATACTACTCATTGTTTCCGCATCCATTGAGTGCTATTTGTGTGCATTACATCCAACTAATCAAGCCCAGTTTACATTCAGGCTCATTCAAATTACAAATCAAAATTATTTTGAATGCCTGTAATAGAATGATGTATTTGTTACAAATGTTATATTTCTCTGGTGTCACATCAATAAATAGAAGTTCAATAATACACTCGTTTATACAAACTGGTATTACAATGGTTCCATTGAAACTCTATGAATATGATGAGTCACACAAGACATCATACTAAAAGATTTAATAACCGTTCTTTTGAAACTCTAATACAGTAACAAATGAACTTTCTTCTTATAATTTTCTTCAGGTTTTTTTATACATAAAAAAAAAAAAAAAAAAGACAACTTTTTTTGCTGATCTTGCACAAGACAAGAATAATCACAAGATGCTGATAAATTGTAAAATAACATGGCCAGGTAATTGTAATATGATAATGTGGGTATTTACATCTGATAGTTTGTATCTGGGGCCACATTTAGTTTTAACAAACAACTCAATTTCCCCCCATAACTTAGTACATCAAATTAGAAAAATATTTGTATAAAAGACAGCCGACATTTAACTGAAGACAGAGATATGTTGCTAAATAAAATTTGCACTACAATTAAAAACTCACCTCAATAGTCGTAGGTATTGATAAGATATAAAATAGTCAATCCACACGAACAGTTCTAACTGGTAGTCAAGTTGCAATGGATGGAATTGGGGCATCCTCCAAGGAGTAAGGTAACCAGTCCCCTCATCCTTTGTCACACAGTAGGAGCTTTGCAGCAGATATCAAAGATATCATCCAAGGGAGCGTGGTCCCCAGTCCCTTCATCCTTCCTTGCATACAGCAGTTGATTCCCTTTGAACACAAACATCCCTCCCTAATAAAAACACACGTAATCATATTATTGGTTTAGTACAACTCGTGAGTTGGTTACACTAAGATAGACAGCATAGGAGGACAAAACAAAACCTGTTGCAAGACACCACTCCTATCATCTGGTGTGGCTTTAATTGTGTAGTTCTTCATAGCCTTTTTCACAGCCTCCATTCTCGAAAATACTTTGGCCTGTCGAGTGAAAGACAAGAAAAACTAAAGCTCGGTAAAAAGAAGACGAGTAATTCAAATTTTAGATAAGATAGCTTTTGAACGAGGAAAAAGGCTGAGATGAGATACACTCGCTGGATTGAAAAAAGTCCGGCCAAGTCCATAATATAAGCCCAAAACATTATAAGCCTGCAATACCAAAAAGGTGTAAGAAATTAGTTTAGGCTTATGGCAAACAAAATAATCTCAATTGGAAGAGGTAGAAGCTGTTACCTTACGTTCAGGGTCAGCATAAAGGCAATCCAGTGGAAAAGGTAACTAACAGTACCCATAAATCAGTATTAGGAATCAGAACTAGCACCAACACGAAAGGAATAAATTTTAGTTGGTTCAGTGATAACAAAAGAAAAATGTTTCATCACTTAGGATCCCCTTACATTTCCAAGTGCGCATTACAATGGGATATGAACGGGAGAAACAAATTAATTATGTACCCCTTACATTTTCCAATGGAATATATTAGTTGAGGTATTTTCACCCTAACAAGGGGGTTAAAAGATGAATACAGTTGAGTCACGGAATGCAGGTCTCCAGCAAAGAAAGTGAATATAATGTGGCGGATGATAACATGAATAACAATTGGGTACCTATGTTAGCGAAAAAGTTTAGAATAAATTAGCTGAGTTAACCATTTCATTGAAACCAACTTGACCAAATTTTGATTTTAATGAACTGATGTGCAAGTTTGAAATGAGTCTATCACATTTAAACTGCTACCTCAGATAAAATGCCACTTTTGACAAAAAAAATAAAATAAAATTTATATTCCAAATAAAAGCCGTAGTTAAATTTCTAAGCATAAATTTATCAATTTTTTTTATTTTTAAATGTAAAGGGTAAAATTACCCTTTCAGCAAGAAGACGAGCTTTATTAGGAGTACCAACACCAACAGCAATCAGCTTAACACCAGCAGAGTCAAATCTTCCTTTCGATTCTTTGAGGGCCTCTGCAAGTTCCCAGCTAATATGCAATGAAAACAAGCACATCAAAAGGCTGAACATGGAAATTCTTGAATTTATTTATTGTAAGGAAGTTAATGGGGTCAAGTGATTCATGGTTTACCAGCAAAAACATCCAAAATGCCGCAACAGCGCAACAACAGCCATTCCCTGAAAAGAATATTTCAGTTTAAAATTCAAAAATTAGGAACAGAAAGGACCTATAATGCTTCTTTTAACAGAAAGAACCTTACATTTAACGTGTTGAACATGCCTCCTTGTCAAATAAAAGTATTGATGATTCCAAACAACTAAAACCACTGGACTGGGACTTATAAAAAAAATGTGATGAGTAAATCAAGTTCAAGTAGCACAATGCTTGGCAAAAGTTCCAACCATATTCACTGCAGACATTTGGAACCGAACTTAGCCACCAAACCTAAACATCCAAGTAGTGTTTCAGACTTACACAACTTTGCTGACATAGAGCCTGGCTGGAGCTAACTTATTGTTTTCATTATTTTAGGCTTCATCTAAACTTTGGGCATAAAACTTATTTTAGGAAAGAACGCCATTTTCATGACTTAAGTGTGTGAATGTTATAAGCTTCAGAAGTCAGCGACTACCTCAGGTGTGTCCAGAACCAAGTTTTAAATTTCCAACACAAATCTTAGATGTCCTACGTATATACTTGACCAAAGAACTTTCACTCCGAGCTGTATTTGAACTTTGAGCTATACTCGTACTTGCGTTTTCAATTAATATATTTATGATATTGAACTAATTCCAACACTCATGGTGAACTCGTGCTGATTGGCTCACGACGCCGACATTCAAAATGGTTGATATATTAAAAGTTGACTTAGTTTCAAACAACTGTAATTATTCCTGATTTATACGATTATATCCAATCTAATATTATCTGTTGAACACCAATATTTAGAATAGCTTCCTATGAATATATACCCTGAAAACAGAACTTTTAGCATTCTCGCAACTAAATGAAAATCTTAAGTTTTATACTTTTCAAGCCCTTTACTTATGAGGTTGTCTATACAGTTTCAGTTGTAACCACTGCGTCGAAGATTGTTATGATATCAGACGATTTAGAGGCTTTTTGATCAGCTGAACATGAAAACCCCAAATCAAAATATGTTTGAGTGAGTCTCACTGGGAAATCATTTGAGCATTCTCTTCTTAATTATCCAAGTTGTTGTTTTTGCTCTATGTTGGTTAAGCCTGCCAACTAGTTCAAAGGGATTGTTGCTCCTGATCTTTAGTGAATTTGAGCTGCCACTATAGCTGAAAATCTAGAGGGGAGACCCTTTGTAGTGGTAGGACTCCCAATGGACAGAGTTAGTATAGATTTTGTATCACTCATTTTTATCTTCTCTTTTGTGGTTATTTCTTACCTTCCTCTCCAGTTTGATTGCTGAGTTTCATTGGTAAGATCCATGAGAAAAATTTGAAAATTTGTCGGTGCTCCTTCACATACTACTTGAAATCTCTGATGCTCGGACTCTTTGAAATAGTTGGAGTACCGTGTCGGACACGACACAACATAGGTATGGGATATGTGTCGGATCCTTCAAATTTTAACCGGATACTTCGTCGTTTTGCTTCTTCTTCCTTCTTTTGCCTTTTTTTTTTTTCCTTCCCCTTTTCTTCTTTCCCATTTTTACTCTCTATAAACCTAGCGTCGTTGCCAAGGTGGAGAAAGACTGAGATGTTACCTTTTCCCTTCTTTTTCTTCTTCTTTCTTTTTTCCTTCTTTCTCCCTCTATATCGGTGATTTAGGATTTTGTTTGTATAAAATGAAAATGAGTTCCATACAGTGCTACTTAGTGCTTCATTAAGTCCAAATTACAATCAAGTTCCTCATTTTCTATGTTATATAAAATTTAGTAATTCTCATTATTGAAAACGAAACCCCAAAATTCTATTTTATTCGTCTTAACCCCTTATTAAATACTTATTTCCTTCATTGTGAATAATTAATTTTTGTCTATTCAAAATGAAATCCTGAATTAGTAAAAAAATTGGAAAGACGCACCCACGTACCCGTGTCCGAAATTTGGACTCTTATTAGCTATGTCCCCGTATCTTACATTTTAAAAAATAAAAGATCCGACACTTAGATACATACCCGTACTCGAGTTCGAGCATCATAGCTTGGAATATCATTGTCAATACATATGCTGAGAAAAAAAATAGTAATAGCGTGGCATTTTTTATTAATTTTTTTTTTTTTTTTTGAAACATTTTTATTAAATTTTTAGTTATGTTTAGATGAGATTCTCACTTGACACCTACATAAGGTAAGGAGAGGAGGGAGGTACAAAACTTTAACTCACTTAAAATAGAGAAATATTAAATAACTATAAAACCATAAGCCTAACAACCTTTAAGATTCTAACGGCTATCATACTTTAAACACTTTTATCTGGCCACGGGTTAGCATGCAGAGGTCATTTTGTTTTATGTACTAGTTGAAAGTCATCACTAGTCGAAGCTCAGCTTGGAATCAGTTATTAAAAAGTGTGTTTGACATTGATTTGCAAACTAACCTAAACTAAGTCAAGGTTGAACTTGAACATAATTTGGCATTCATCAATGTATCACGTCTAGGCCCTAGGGTACAGTTTGGCTTGAGCAGCAAATAAATCCTCCCATTTCTTTGTCACAAGAGCTGAGATTTCTCAGACTTTTCAAACTCAAAATATTTTGAAGGTGCTCTTACACCCGATTATCATGTTCGCTAAATAAAATTAAGTCATATTTTATATTCTCAATCTGTCCAAAATTAAATGCCAAAATAAATCCTAGTCAGACTACCTTGTATATTGATTCTATTTTTCTTTCCACAAAAAATCTATCGAGTAATTTTCTAGTCCGATAACCATTTCAAGCCATATTCTATATGTCCACTCTGTCCCAGATTGAATGGATTTAATTTAGCAGAGACAAATTTTATAACAATTTGTTACTTTTTCACGTAGAAAAACTTTAATTCCCCTCTGTAATTTCCAATATGTTTTACTATGAAAATTACATTTCTCTAAATTCGTTCATATAAAACGCTACTTATAAAATTTATACAATTAATGAAAAGTTAAGTTCTCATAATTTATCCAAAAGAAATAACAAAAATATGATACATAAATGGATAAAGAGTACCTCCTTTTGATCCCAGAGGTCCTTGAACTTGACGGGCTCGCCAGTGGCGGTGAAGATGCCGACATCCCCGAGCACATCCGTGATGTCATCGGGAACAGCCACAGTGGTAGAAGCTTTGGCTACAAAAGACGGTCCAATCAGACTCCTTGTATAACGAATTTTACAGATGGGCTTAGTTGAAATTGCAAGAGATTGGGAATGGAACAGTGATTTTGGAGCGTGGATAGATGGGAAAAGAAGAGATGTGAACGGAGTGAGGGTTAAAGTCTGTGGATTTATCATTTTCGCCATGATTTTGCGTGGAATTCTTTAGAAGGCTAGCACCCGGAATATGGGATTGTTTTTTATTGAAAGGGAAAGGTTCTGATATTTTGAGGGGAGAGGGGCTAATTACGAACGTAAACAGTTATGTGGCGGGAGAAGGGTTCACGATTTCCATAAACGATGTCGTGTTAATGTACAAGTAATCCTCGCTTCCGAAGATAAATAAGGATTTCACCCTTTCTTCAGAGAGAAAAGTGCGCTTCATGGGTTAGAATTTCCAAATAAATTCATTGGTTGAGTTGATGGAATGTATTACGACGCCGGCATATTCTATTGCTCTTAATAGATGCCTTCATGGATTCATTAAATGTAAAAAGGGGCTTCGGCAAGGCGAACCCCTATCTCCTTTCTTATTTGTGATTTGTCTTGAATACTTCTCAAAAATGTTAAAGAGGGCTACCAAAATTAGTGAGTATAATTTTCATCCTAAATGTGGGCTCTTAAAAATCGCACACTTGGCATTTGCAGATGACTTAATGCTTTTCTCTAGAGGTGATGGTATCTCGATAGGCATCTTGATGGATTGTCTATCTAAATTTGGAGACATGTCGGGTCTCAAAATGAATGTTGATAAATCTAGCTTGTACACGGCTGGAGTGTTTGGGCAAGAGCTTGATGATATTTATGGCTTTGCTGTTATGCCTAAGGGATCTATGCCATTTAGATACCTGGGTATTCCCCTTGCTCGGAGAAGCTTAAAATCAGTTCCTATGATTCCTTTCTCAACAAAATCTTAGCCTACATCCATGCTTGGTCTAGAGCATCGTTGTCTTATGCTGGAAGAGCGGAACTAATTAGAGATGTCCTCCGAGGAGTTGAATGTTTTTGGCTCTCTATCTTTCCTATTCCAGCCACAGTTATCTCAAAGGTTATTAGCTTCTGTCGGAACTTCCTCTGGGGGTCTAAAAAACCTTTGGTTGCTTGGAACCATATCTACCTACAAAAAGATGAGGGAGGATTTGGTTTCAAAGATCTAAAAAGTTGGAATTCAGCACTATTGTCAAAAACGTTGTGGAATATACATACGAAGAAAGATTTACTATGGGTTAAATGGATTAACACTATCTATTTAAAGGTGACTACTTTTTGGGAGTATACTGGACATAAATGTAACTCGCCCCTGATTAAAAGATTATGGGATATCTGAGATCAGATCACTGCGCAGGCTGGGAACACGCAATATGTTGTTAACAGTATGTTGGAATAGACAGATTCTGGTCACTATCACATGGACATGGCTTACCATTTCTTCAATCACATTGGGGTTAAGAAGACATGGACTACTGAAGTTTGGAGATCATACATTACTCTAAAGCACTCTTTCATCCTTTGGCTGGGAGCACAATCTAAATTGCTCATGAAAGATAGACTATCACATCTCAACATTGACGGCACTAGTGTTTTTTGTAGCGGGTAAGAGGAAACATGTCAACACCTATTCTTCCAATGGCCGTTCTCGTTTCATGTTTGGACGATTATCAAGAAATGGTTGGGCATTAGAAGATAAACGACATCCATCACTAGCGCACTGAAGTGGATCAAGAAGGAAACTGGAGGTACGTCGTGGCAAAGCAAGGCTAAGAGGGTTGCATTGGCTACCATTTTCTACCATATTTGGATGGCCAGAAACAAGAGAATTTTTTAGGATCTTAGACCACATGTGGACAACACTGTTAGATTAGTCAAATTATACGTATACAAAGTTATGTTTTCTTTGTATCTGAATGTTTTGACTCAATATAAGTCTATAACACTAGGTTGCTAGATCTTATCGTTTGTACGTCTTTGCATTTTGTCTACCCAAGTATGCCCAATGTACTTGTATGAGTACTTTACTTTTGATTGTCCGGATATGCCCTGTGTATTTGTATGAGTACTTTATTTGTGATTGTCCGGGTATATCATTTGTACTTGTATGACGGACTTGATTTGTGATTTGCCTGAGAATGCCCAGTGTACTTGTAAACTAGTTTGATCAATATGATTCATATTTACAGATAAAAAAATAGCACCGACTCTCCAACATGGTGTAAAATAAATTTAAATTGTGATTTAGTTATCTAAAGTGATCGAAAATCTTTCCAAAAAGATACAAAGGAAATTCAAATTACATTTCTCGATTACATCCATAAAAGGCAAAAAATGAACTTAAATATTTTTATTATAGGATAATTTGGATTTAAGTTCATCGAATGTAAATGAGTATGTAAAAGTGATTTTAAAGATTTTGGCTTACACCCAATTTTACACCAGGATCCTCGTAACTTTTTTTGTACACATTGTGTGTCAACATGAGCATCATTTCAAAGTCGACAATTTGTCAAATTATGATCACCGAGCTTTTAAAATCAAGTGTCCGAATAAGCTCATGTTTAATGGCAATTTTATTCTCAAAAACGGCGTTTTCAATAGTGATTTTTTAGGAGAATGTATAGTTGAAAAGTAGAAAAATATTTGAATTTACGTGCAAAATACTTTATTGTATAAATGTGTGTTTGAAAATGAATATGTAGTAAAAAAACAATTTCAAATAATGAATGTCAAACAAGGGCTAACTATTATTTACCAATTTAATCGAGCAATATTAATGACAAGCATTTGACATTTTATTTCTATGAGAGCCAAGTACCACTCCTTTCCAAAACATATATCCTGAAGAATAGCATCAGTGGTGCAAAGGACATGAGTAAGGTAGTCTCAGTTGAGCTGGTAGTTGCAGTGTGAGGGTTCGATTCCTGCCTCTTACAAGGTATGAAATTTGACTCTTTGTAGGCACCAGTATGACAGCTCTTGTACCCTGACCTGTTGAGGCATATCTCGCGATTTACCTCATTCACAATATTCTTGGGGAGGGGCGGGCGGTGGGGGGCCCTCAAGAGGGGGTTCAACCTTTATATATATCCCTAAGAATAGTGTTATAT
The DNA here is from genome assembly GCA_035079005.1 of Fraxinus americana. NCBI lineage: Eukaryota > Viridiplantae > Streptophyta > Magnoliopsida > Lamiales > Oleaceae > Fraxinus > Fraxinus americana. Next base: position 33,280,180 of record CM068712.1, read on the forward strand.
GTACCTTTTGCATGACATCATGGTTGATATCCCTCATATGTAGAGAAAATTTGAGTAGCGATATGATGGATGAGTTCAAAATCAAAAGTATAAATGTTATCATAAGTGTGTTTGATGCACATTAAAATGGAAAAAATGTATTTTTTGGTGATATGATTGTGAATATGTGGTTGAAAAATAATGAAAATTTTGTTAAAAAAAGGTACAAATGAAAGTGTGAATGTAGCACGGTTGTATTCCGAATATATATTTCCAAGGTGAAAGCGACAGAATAACCTCTCATCTCATTTCTCCCATTTGTCCTTCACAATCCAAGTTTGTGACCCAACCACTGCTCCTGGCTTATTGTTTTTAACTGAAAACACGATTCATTTGGAAGATCGTACCATTAATGCACACATTTATTAGAATTGGACTGATTGGATGGAACATTATCAAGGTGATAAACTTTGGATTTTGAACCCGATCCACTGTCGTTTTCCACTGAAGGCCTTAACGAGGAGGTTCTAATTATTGGTAAATACACTTCTCCGCTGCTGCTGAATACACACAGGGTACAACTGAAATGTATTCTTATGATTATGTAATTATTTTCTACAAGAAATTTTTGATCCCTCAATAGTTATGTTATATATATATACAGAAATGATCTAATGAGCACCGGTGCTCATCTTATCTTAAGCACCAATGAGTTGGCACATTAATTCATTGGTGAATTGGAACTCACAAAATCTTTATCCACCAATGAATTAATGTGCCAACGCATCGGTGCTTAAAATAAGATGAGCACCGGTGCTCATTAGATCATTTCTGTATATATATATATATATATATATATATAGAAAAGCTATATTCATCAATTTTTGATCCCTCGAATTATACGAGGGATGCAATTAATAGTTAAATTTTCTTGTTCAATAATCCTTACGTAAGCAAAAGTTCCCCAAAATAAAAGGCGTTTACCATTTTTATCTATTGAAATGAAGCTCAAGTCCTTTAATCCTTTCCCATATTTTAATTTCATCAAAACTTTGAGGAGAATTTAGTAAATTGCTATTTCAAAAAACTAGGTCATGTTTGGTATAGATTATTTAGAATTCATTTTCAACCAACATTCTCCTAATAATTTTTTTGTACATTGACACATCATTTTTCCTACTTTTTAACCACACATCTCCGACAAAATCATTTTTCATTAAATCTAGGGAAAATTGCAACAACGTCTAGAACCTTTCACTTTTTTTGCATACTTTACCCTAGTCTTTTATTTGTGACAACGAAAGTCTCAAACCTTTGAGAAATTAGCTTTTGGAGTCCAGATGGATTGACCGTTAGTTGACCAAAATAGTTGATTTTAACCAAATTTTAAAAGGGTCTAATAGTAACTTTGATATTTATCCCCATAAAACAATTAATATAATTAAAACAAACAAAAAAGGACCTTTGTCACCCCACCCCCACTCGAAACCAAAAATAGCCATCAATGTCGCCACCACCAATTCATCGCACCAAAATTGCCAATGCAACCACTTGAAAATTGTAACCGCTGCCGGATCCAAAACTTACAACCAAAAACTAAAAACTTAAGGCCCGTTCTCTTTACCATTTTCAAATCATTTTCTATTTTTGATTTTCCAAAAACAGTGAAAATGCGTTCTCTTTCTTATTTTCGAAAACTCATTTTTGAAAACAAGTTAAAAATTTACAAAGGAATCTTAAAACGAGTGTTTTCAATTATAATCAAGTCAAAATTTTCAAAACGCGTTTTGAGTGTTTTCAAAATGTCAAAAAAAAAAAAAAAAACATTTTTAACAATCTCAAAATAGACACTCAAAATACAAAGTCCAAAATGAATTCAAAACTCAAAACATAAAACTGAAATGCAAAGAGAACATCCCCTTACAGTTTCCGACGAGTATAGCTTCTTCGCTCCTGCCAAATCCCATAGCATTATCACCCCATATTTCCAACCACCCGTTTCTTCGCTCCTGCCAAATCCCATAGCATTATCACCCCATATTTCCAACCACCCGTGCATAAGGACCCACCTGTCCTATCCTACGATCCATTAATCCTATCCCATGCAAAAGCAGAAACAATTTGCCTGTTATCAACAAAAAATGCAATCGATAGCACATCCTTAATGTGCCCAACAAATTAGCGGGTTGTAGCATCAGTCTGGAGGTCCCGGATATGGAACTAATGTCCCAGCTTCCGAAAAGCACGAACATACTGTCAGAGGAAAAGACAACGTCTTGGACAAAGTGGTAGTGGTCGATAAGGCGGTGATGGGGGACGCCATAGGTTTTGTCATCCTTAGTGATATTCCACAGATACGCACATTGATAAATGGAAAACCTTATTGAGTTTCTCTTTTTTGTTTGGTTATTGAGTTTGATTTTATTCAGCTTTGGTGAAGTTGGGTCAATTATGGCTCCATCACCGAGGATCAAAACAGAGGAGGGAAATCAATCGCCGACTTATGAGGAAATGCTATAGAAGGGAATAGGGATGATACTGTTGTGAATGTGAATGTAAATATGAATAGTAATGCCAACTCGGGAAGATACTGGATTGGAATGTGAGTGCCATTAAGTCACGATCTTTGCCTATGCCAATTGATTTCTAAGCTTGTGTTTGAATATAATTTTGAGGAGAATATAAATTTTGGAATAGTGATTGATGTGAGAATGTGTGGTGGAAAAGTGATGAAAAGTTTTTGATTTGTGTGATATTATTTTATTTGAAGAATGTGTGGTTGAAATGAAGAATGAGAATGAGAATGAGAAATTAAAGGGTGTCAAACGGGGGCTAAGTTTCATTCTATAATTTTTGGGTGATATGTGGTGTTGTTTGATATCTACGATGGTGGTCGTGGGCGACGGCAAGAGCCGGTGATTTTTTTGGTTTCGATTTAGGTGGGGTGTGGGGTGGAAGAAGATGAGTTTTATTTATTTATTTTTAAATTCTTTTTTTTAAATATAATTTTCAAATTATTCTAAATAAAACATTGTTCTAAAAAATGGGAAAACGCGCCCCTAGTCGCGACGCGCGACAAAAACGCGTCGAATTCGGGAAATGCGGGAAAAATGCGTTTTCCAACTAAAAGGCGCGCCTAATGCGCGCTTAGGCGCGACTAATGCTAGGCGCGCATTAGTCCGTCTAATCCCCCTCCTTTTTTTCTTTTTAAATCTGTTTTTTTTTATATAAAAAAAATCTATTTTTTTTATATAAAAATATATTTAATACCTTAAAAATACGAAACGCATTATGACGCTTATTTTTCGCATTGACACACCTAAACTTGTGATTCTTGATTCTCGGTCTCGACGCTTTACAACGCATTACGCATTTTAAAACACTGAAATAAAATAGCAAAGTTACTATTTTACCAATTTTTGTCAAAATAAGTCAAAAGTTCATATTTCTTGGTTAATTAACGGTCAAATGAATTTCACATGCTAATTTCTAAAAGATTTGGGATCTTTGCGTCACAAATGAAAAATTAGGATAAAGTTTGTAAAAAAGTAAAAGGTTAAAGGCCGTTATTGGAATTTTTTCTTAATAATTCTACATCAAACAGGCTGTGGATAATTTGACTTAACCACAGCATGTTGTCTTCTCTGAATTTCAGCAAAACCTAAAGGAGATTTTAGTGACTAGATATATTTGGCCCTTGAGCTGAGCATTCATGTCCTATACTCTCTCATTTATGTTCTTTTCTTTTCCTTCTCAAAGTATCAATCTTGCTTCTACTTAAAATAAAAAGAATAAAAAAACAAAAGAAAAAATCTCAGCTAATAACTTGTTCCTTAACCTGTGCTTTCTCTCACATTTTTCAGTCAGAAGAAAGTTGCTTGAAATGAACTCATGCTCCTGTCTACTCTAAATTTTCTCTATTTCATCATAAATGAATTTTGGGGTCTTGACCCACAGAGAAGCCTCTCCCAATGCAGCCATTCCAGGTTCAACTGAGCCCAAAAATGACAAGGCAAATGGATCTGGAAATCTGAAGGGCAAAAGATCTGAACTTGCTGAGGATAGTTGGAGGGTTACCAAAATGCCAAGGCCTTTTCAGGTTGAAATCCCTTCCAAGAAGACTGAAAATTTCATTGCTTTTGGAAGATCTAGTATATGGCCATCAGGGGGTGATGAGGGTCAGAATATGCTCTCATTTTCTTCTTCAGAGCCCCATTGCCAGAATGAAAATTTTAGCAAAACAAGAGGTATGTTGATAAAAAAATCTGAACTTTCAGTTTAAAGTTGATTTTTATTTTTATTTCTTCATTTTTATATTCTTTTTTTTTTAAAAAAGGTAAAGAGGTGGATTTTAGTGCATTTGGTGGTTGGGTTTCAGTAAAGAATTTTTTATTTTTGAGATTTGAATGTTGGAGAGTAGTGGTGAATATAAAGAGGCTGTTTTCTTTCTCAATGATGTTTTGTTTCCTTGCACTGGATGTTGGTTGGGAGTAGGGTCTTTTCGTGGACAACTAATAAAGATCTTTCGGGGTCTTGTCAAGAAAACAAAAGCGTGACTGTTCATTTTTTGGCCCCAACAGAAAATATTGGTAGTTTTGTTGCAAATTTTACCCAATTTTTTCAACTTTTTTCTGTGATTTTATATTAGTTAAAAGAGACCAAAAAGCTTAGTTGTGCTTTGGCTTGCTTCAGGAGTATTGAATGAAGGCATGCTTGGGCCTTTTGCTAGATTGAAAGGTCCATTCAGTCCCTCTCAATGGATGGAGCTAGAACGTCAGGCCTTGATTTATAAACACGTTGTGGCAAATGTCCCAATTCCCTCTAATTTACTTGTGCATCTCAGGAGTCCTCTCAATCCATATGCCTCATCTGGATCTCGCTACTCTAATTTTAGTAAGCTTCTCTTCCTGGATACTTGCATACCTAATTTATATGGCATTAAGTCTATTGACCTGATTAAGCAATTGGAACCTTTTATCTCGCAAATAAGGTGAATTAAATAGTACTAGACTTGGACTTGAAGGAAAAGTGCAGTGCCCAAGGTCTAATAGTAGACATGCATACAGAATGATGAGGATCCAGCTTTATTGCTATGCATGATCATTAACAACTATTTTTGTGATCTCATCTCGTGTTTGTCAATCGTAGAACCAATCATTAGTTTTGGGAGTCTTGGTTGTACAACATTTTCATGATAAACTATAACCTCCGTGTATTTGTTTACATTCTTACATGAAGTTTATTCTAAGAGATATGGCTAGTGTAAAATGAAGCCATGCTGGATGTGTGGTTACTGTTTTAGTACATTACCTCCTTGTGTGCAGTGGGATGGGGTCCTTTCCATCTAGGTTTCTCCAGCAGCAATGATCCTGAGCCAGGAAGGTGTAGGAGAACAGACGGTAAGAAATGGCGGTGCTCGAGAGATGCTGTTCCTGATCAGAAATACTGTGAAAGACACATCAACAGAGGCCGTCACCGTTCAAGAAAGCCTGTGGAAGGCCAGACTGGCCATGCTGTATCTGAATGTACCACTTCTAGTGTGGCACCAAGTGCTTCCTCCTCATCAGCACTGGTGATGTCCAGCAGCAGCACATCCAATAGCCATTGTGCCATGCAGCACAAGCCCAATTCCTTGCAAACCGATACTGTTGATCTCATTAACAGGTGAATGATATAATAACCAAGATCTTAGCTTCCTTTAAACATCTTATACATGTGTATGCACTCACAGATTATTGAAATGAGGTATCAAGAGAGGGGGGTGGGGGGGTGCCTATCAATAATTGGCAGTCCTCTCAAACGAGTTTGATTAATCAACTCCTTCCATTACGCCTAGCAAGTTCTTTGGATGGTGCATGTTAATACGGCTAAGGATGTCTTTTAAATACCTGATATAAATATGTTATACTCCTTTTCTTTGTTTGCCGTCATGTCTAATTGACAAAAAACTTTAGCAGAAAGCAAGGATTTCAAGACCTCTCTTTGATACCACCCACCGTCAGTGTGAAAGCCAAAGAAGTGTCGTTCTCCATTCATAAGCAACACTTTCCATTTGAGGAATCATCAAACTCGGATTTTGGAATTGTCTACTCAGATGCCTTTGTCAACCCTTCACAAACAATCTCCTACCTGAATACTGAAAACTCTGGTTCTTTCCTCGGTTTCAATGACCAAGAAGCAAATGATCAATATCCGGTTCGCCACTTTATTGATGATTGCCCAAAGGATCAATCTGATCGAGCCTCCATCTCCTGGCCAAAAGAACTGAAATCAGACTGGACGCAGCTTTCAATGTCTATCCCTGTAGCTCCTTCAGATTTCTCGTCATCCTCTTATCCTTCTCTACGGGAGAAACCTGCCATCTCAACAGCAAGTCTATCTCATGAGCTAGACCCTATCCAAATGAGCTTGACTGCAACTAATGATATTGGAGAATCGCCTCAAAAGCAGTTAAATTGGTTACCAGTTTCCTGGGGAAATTCAATGGGTGGTCCATTAGGAGAGGTTTTGACGAGCACCTCTATCGGCGTAGGAGCTGGCACGAGCTTGTTTTCTTTGAAAGCGTATGAAAGTAGCCCTCAGCTTGATTCTTCTCCCAATGGCATCCTGCAGAAGTCTACATTTGTTTCGCTCTCTAACAGCAGTTCGGGGAGCAGTCACAGGGCCGATAAGAAGAGCGCACCTGAGAATGCTAGTCTTCGCCATGGACTTGGTTCAGCTATTCCATCCCTGTATGTGTATAATAAGGTATGAAATGGCAAAGTGACGGAACACGAACAAAGCTAGTTTAAGGAGATGATGGAGGAGGATTTCCAGACACTGCTCATTATATGTCTCCATTTCCTTTTTACTGTTTATTTTATCATCAGAAAAATATGCTCATATTGGTATATGGCCTTCTGTAATGTATGATTTACTCATGTCATGTAACTCTTAATGGAACCTTTTATAAGACATTTCAGTTTGTGTAACCATATAAATTTTCCGTTCTTGTGTATCCTGAAGCAGTTAGTTGATGCTTGAGTTCCAAATGTCAGATATCTCAATGCTAATAGTGCTTGAAATTTAAGATGTAAAATGTGGTTCATATCCTCGAACTAAGGAAAAAGGTGGCTATGTTGATGGTGATTGTGTATTTCGATCACATGGCAGGGAAAGCCACGTGGAGTCAATTCTGAGTCATGCCAAATGGTTATCTGGCATGATATGCCGTTGAGCTATGCCACATGTACAAAGTTGGGTTACAAAGTTGGGTTACAAAATAACATCTACACCAATCATTTTAAAAACAGATTTTTAAATCATTTGAAATCAACTTTCCGAATTTTGCCAATACACTTTGTAACCCAACTTTTGTAACTCAATTTTGTACAAATAGCTTTATTGGTATGCTGTTTTAAGCATGTTGTGAGAGGAAAGCTTGAAAACTGTCAGCCTAGCAGTTCAGGATTGTCGACTGCATGAATTTTATTTATACTATGCTCTATGAACACAAGCCAGAGTGCTTTTGTTGTAATCCCTGGCTTTGTAAAATTGTTCCTTTTTTTAATTTGGTAATAAAAGTTGGGTGTTTACTCGTAAATACTGTTCACGATACTGTGTTCCGTCCCTTTTGTTATACTGTTGCTGTAATTGTGCATTAGCGTAAACTGAGTGTTGCTGGCTGACTGCGTTGTGGAAACGTAGTGCCTAATTGGCATAAAACCATGTTACAGGTATACTGCTCATGTACACATCAATAACAAAAAACACAAGATTGCTCGAGGACAATCTCATTTTGTACTGGAACAACGATGAGGATCAATACATGGTTAAAACCATTTCTTAGAGCTCAACTCATTCCTTTCAAATAACGTGTATGATTTTGGATAATTAACTCTGGCGGCACTAAAACATGGCATATAACAAGTTTTGTTTGCACATTGCTCGATGTGTCGGGAATACAGTTTGTTCAAAGGCATGAGCACACCTCAACCGCCTCGGATTTAAGAGGACAGTTTTGTACAGGTGAGGGTTGGGTCTCTCCTCATTGTCTCGGAATAAGGAAGGGGCGAACCAGTCACAAGTTTCTGGGAAGACATAGCCTCCAAAGTCCTTGATTGCCTCATTGCCCTTGAAGTTCCAAATCACCTCAGAGAATAGGTGGGCGGGGTCATATGTTGTCTCTAAAGGGACCACCTCCAAGGCCTCGATGGGCCTTCGCGAGGCTCTACATCACCTCGGAGAAAGTGGTTGGCGAAGCCTCATAGGCTTGATACTTGACTGGCGAGGCTTAAGTGGCATCTTGCTTAGCTGGCAGACAAGTGATTGATGGCATAACATTTTATAAAGTAATGTTATTTATAGTGAAGACTAACACTAGTCATGATACGTTGTATACACGCGACAATTTTTTTATTTGATATATAAATGTGATAATTTTTTATTATCTCATGCATAAAATAACGTCACATGTAAGTCATGAATATGTGATCTTTACCCCGAATAACATTATTTATAACGGTATAAACCCTTATCATAAATTTCAACCGATTCACTAGCATTTCAGCCAAGGCAAGCATAAAAAAGTTTAGGTGGTACGAAACTCATCGAGAATCAAGAAGTACTAAAAATTTGTTTAAAGACAGAATGGGCATAAATGCTTTGATAAATTGGAGGTTCCTGAAACAGAACCCCTCTCTCGATTCCTGTTTATCCTTTTTCTTTCCTTGAGTTTTTCATCTTTTTTTACATTAAGCCACTCTTATGATTTCCATTGGGATTTATGGGAATTTAGATCCCACATCAAAAGTATGGACTTTCTTCTGGAGTTTATATAGACTTGGGTTCTCCAACCACATTTGCCAACTTTTGTGGTCTCGCCCTTCCAAATCCTATAACAATGGCATCATATCTTCTGATCTCGGTTACCACTTAGGGTGTATGGGCACTTGCTCGACGTGGATGCCAAATCCAAAAGGTGATGATTTGTCATGATTTCCAGTGAAATTTATGGAAATCTAGATCCACGTTGCAAGTATGGAATTCCTTTGTGGGTTTACATTGGCTTGGGTTCTCCAACCACTTTGGCTAGCTTTTGTGGTCTGGCACATCCAACTCCTATGACAGCCAGCCACATACTCCAAGCTCACCGATATATGAAATCACATTGGCTAAAATCTTTAGAAGATAAGGAAACGATTCTTAAATATATTCTACAAGCTGAGGATAGATCTTGAAACTTGAATATGTGAGAATTTGGTTGAAGACTCGCAACAGAAATACACAAGACAATCAAGTCAATTGAGGAGGAAACACATACCTTCAATAGTGGTGTTTACTGTTTGGCACTTAACCTGCAACACAAAAGTGATGTAAAAGAGGGCTTGCATTTCGCAAATCCCTTCATAAATTCATTGTTAATCATAATCATCAAATGAGAAAAATAAATGCTAGATCATAATGAATTGAAAGAGGCTCAGACACGCACAAATAGGTCATCAGAATTAAAGACCAAATGGAAGGTCAATATATCAGCATCGAGAAATGAATTCTATCCTCATCGCCTCATAACATCTCATCACAACTTAGTAAGTAAAAAGCTTTTTAAGAATCAAATTGCAAGAAAAAATAAAGATTTAAATGCAAAGATCCGAAATTGGAGAATAACCAGTTATTTTTTCCAAAATCCAAAAGCCAAGAAAGAAATGGTGATTCTTGCTTACAACGGAGATATATAGCCAGTTAGGTTTAGCCGTTCGTCTAGGTTTAGTTGTTACAGGAGCATTGGGTTGGCAAAGGGAAACACGGCCCACTTTTTTAAATCCTATCGATAGGCCAACACCAATACCTTCTGACAGTGATATTAAGTCCAGTACTGTCAGCAGGCTCAGTCCACAATGAATACAGACCATTTTGCCTGGGCCTTTAGTTTTAGAAAGCAATTCTCATTTTATAGAAATAGTCATATCCATCCGTACCTAGGGATGTCAATATGGCTTGTCAACGCGGACGACTTGTGGTTTGGCCCGAAAAAAGTCATAGCCGCGGCCCATTTTGGGGGCGTTGGCTAGAGCCCCTGACAAATCGGCTCGAGTCTTAAAAAAAAAAAATACAGCTACATGTGTTTTCAGGAAGCTATAATTACAGCTGGCGCATGCAGCTGTTTTTATTTTTTTAATTTATTTACTTTTTAAATTTTTTTTATTTTAGCTGTATTTTTTTATATGTTAATATTTAATTATTATTTATAATATGTATACATTGCACAGATTTTAAATTCATTAAAAAAAATTAAATTTATAACGATGTAAAAAAAAAATCGAGCCGACTTGGCTCGCTAAGGCTCGAGCCGAAAACTCGGGTCTAGTATAAATTTTTTGGCCGAGCAAGCTCGGGCAAAAAAAAGCCCGAACCATTTTTACTTGAACTGAGCTTGAGCTTTGAGTTTCTGCTCGATTCGACTCGTTGACACCCATATATGTAATATGGCCGTTGAATGGTCGCGTGGTTTGCAAATGCCTTATTTTAGAAGGCCTGGACAGTCGAGCGTGCACATTTTGGGGTGGTAGGGTAGCCAAATTATTCTTCGTTGTTAATTCGAATGTATGAGTACTTAAATTGATAAATAATTGGACATAAAAAGACACATGTGCTATTACATATATAAACATAAGTATAAGCAGTCACGACTCATTCTTGCCCTGAGAAATAATAAGTGGTACTTATTTATGTTGTAATATACACACGACACATACAAAAGTTGAAAAATATGCTTATTAACTTAATTGACACGTGTGAGTAGGACGATCTGTGCTTTCGCAATTTCAATTATATAAAAGTTATATCATTTCATTCGTTCTTTGTGACTAGTCAATCTTTATGTGCTATATACGTTAGTGGGTCCATTATTAGAGGTTATTTCGTTGAAAAAATAAACTACAACAAATAACGAATGTAGTCCCGTTTTATTATCATCCATTGGTTGCGGACAACGTAAAAAACATACTAAATATGAAACAACACCAACTAAATATTATTTAATACTATATTTATAATAAAAGTACAATTTACATGAAATTTCTAAAAGTGTCTTTCTTCTTTCTTTAAATATAAATGTGATTTTTCAATGTAGATAATATGTTAACCAAACAAATAAGTGAAGAATATAATAAGGAACGTGATTTTAGGGTAGCAAGAACAACGACTGATGAGAAGAAAATTGACAATTGTGATTTTTGATGACCTAAAATTGAAGAAGATGTTATTTTAAAAAAAATGGAAACCAGAGTTTTATCAGGAATTTGGAGGAAAACTGACAAGATGAAGTGAGGAAATTTGGGGGTTAATCTAAAAGAGAATTTTCTCATTTTGCCAACTAAAATATTTTACTTTTTTTTTTCTTGTTTTTATTATTGGTCAAGTGCATTTCACCATGTAATCCAACCACTCTGAATGGCCACATTCCCCAAATTTTTATTGATTTTATTTTATGTTCTTAGGTTGCCCATCTGCTGTTATCTCTTAATGATTGGGCTACATATCCATAACCCATTTGTGGAGTTTTAGATATTTGGGCTAAAAGATATCCAAGCTCAGAATTAATTATGGTACCAGAGTCTGGGAGATGAGCAAAATTACCATCTGACATTAACATAAATTAGCACTAAATAAAACCAATTAACGAAATGTACTAATTCAGATTTAGGCGTTTACTTGATATTGGAGATATGAATAATGCTATGTGTACACAAACTTTCACACAATCTTTTACACCCTCCTCACATGGAGGGGGGGTCCACACATAATAAAATAATCGTGGGCCCCCCTCCATGTGAGGGGGGTGTAAAAGATTGTGTGAAAGTTTGTGGGTACATGTAGCATCACCCGATATGATATTAAGACCATGTTTGGTTCTGCTAAAATATTTGATTAATTTTAAATCAAGTCAACAATCAAATTTTAACCTCACTCGATAAAATCCACAACTTTTAACCACATGTTCCATCAATTTTTATCGAAATTTATTGAACATATTATTTTTGTCTAAACCAACATGGGCAAAGTTGTGCATAGCATAAAGGATCTAAGTATTATAATTGGTCTAGGGCTATATATATCAAACTTCAAAATGTAATTCATGTGTGTCATAGTACTTTATTTTTAAAGGGAAAACAATTAATAATTAATAATGGTTAGAGGAAGTGCGGAGCTAGTGCGCAAGACATATATTCGTTTACTTTAACCCACCAATCGATATTCATGTGACATGACGATTCATCTCGAATTCTGTAATAAATAATCCCGAGCGTGACAACGCAATTCCGTCTCAACATTTGCAATCGTGGTAGAGTACAATCATTGCACGTGCCGACCACAAAACTTCTACTAGTAACCCGTTGCGAAGAAAAAAAAAATCCCTTGTTTTCTACTAGTGAACATCTTTTGTAACAATCCAATATTCTAAATGTTCGTTTGGCAGCTTTTTTAAAAAGTTAAAAGTTGCTTTTGAGATCAAAAAGCTTTTTTAAACATATTTAAATAATTTTGTGAAAATACTTTGTCTAACTATAATTTTTCTTTTTTGTGAAAGCTCACATGGGTTAACTTCCTCAATAAGATATTACAGAAGCAAAAGAATCAAAAGTAAAAGTCTTATCACACATAAATATGTAGCGATAGCAGTTCTAGTGTAATGTGGTTAATTTGTTCTGCGATTGATAAACTCCTATGCTATTTTGATTTTTCTCAAAAAATGGAAACCCTAATAGATGCATATTTGTGACCCACGGTGAGACATGATTACAAATCGAGTTGCTCTAATGTTAGATTTGAAAGTTAGAGCATATATGGTAAAATTATCACCATGTAATTTATCTCTCAATTATCGCTTGTTGAAAAACTGCATCTGTTATGCTTCGCCATTAGGTTTCTACGTGACTCAGCCACCTACCGAAGCACCTTCAGTCGAAGCCATGTGGTATCCCAAGTGGAGTAGGACCTACCAGAGCGTGGCTAAGTTGACCCACCGAAACACCTTCCGTTGAAACCATATAGCATCCCACGTGGAGTAGGACCTATTAGAGTTCAAACGAGGTTGACCCCTTCCAAAGACCCTATGCTAAAGACAAACCAGAGGGCCAAACAAAACTTCTTTGTCGAAGTGGAATTCGAGGCTCAACTAAGGCTAATAACGATCCACGTTTGAAAATCTTGAATTTATGAAATCCTTTTAGAATGAATGATTGGACTGTTGTAATAAGTAGAAAGGTCAATCTTGTTGGTATAGGTCATCGAGTGGGGCGTCCTTTTTGGGACATGTAATGCACCACAGGTTAGTGAAGTCAAAATTGATACCTATGACATGAAGCTTTGATAAAGGAGATAAAGCCACGTGTCACGGGGCTAGATTTCTTACACTAGAAAAACTAGACACCGTGCGGCCTTAACGCAACACAATTCTCGTCCCTACGAGAAAGCGCTAAGTCAGCCTTTCGACGCCCCCAAAACGACTTAACCTTGTAGGCTAAATCAAGACAAACTTTGAGTATGAGATTTGAAGTAATAAAGACAATATCGAGAAACAAGTAAGTTTGGGGGAAAATATCTCTTTGTATAAAAACTCCACACCAATGTAATCTACAATGTGATCTAAGAATTATATGAATAGCATGAATCCCATAAATTGCATTCCTTCCAACAATTCTCTCAACTCACATATACTACTTGAAATTCTAATGGATTCCAATCTAATAAATTACAATGGGACTCCATTCCTATTTATAGGCAAATCCCATGTAAACCTCTTTAGATTTAATGGCTAGGATCAATCCCCATCCAAGGGTTCTCATTGGCTACAATTTGCCTTAAACCTCCTTACCAAGTGGAAGCAAACTTGGACTTTGCTTCTTTGCAAGTGGATTTTCCCTACAAAAATCTCATGTGATTAATGTCTCTTTCATAGACATCAATTTGAGTTTAGCTTCCTCCTTTGGCCATTCTCTTGCAAGTTGGTTAAGTAACCAACTTGGACAAGTCTTCCCAAAATATCCCAGCAATTTGCCCATAGTATTTTCCTCCAGAAAACCACCTGGTATGCTGGGATTTACTGCCCATGTCGCGCCCATGTCACTCCCCATGTCGGGCGGCACACATTACGTATTCTTTGTCTTTGCTGCGTCGTAATCGTGACGCGATGCATGCGTGTCTGCGTCACCTGGGTGCTCCCCGCAACCGCCCGCGATGTCCTGGGAGCCGCTCGCAACCGCTGTGACGTCCTGGGCATTTCTTGCAATCTGTCTGCGACGTCCTGGGCGTTTCCTGCAATCTGTCTGCGACGTCCTGGGACGCTGCCTGCAATCTGCATGCGATGTCCTGGACGCTGCCTGCGACGTCACCTGCGTCGCAGCGCCTGACTGCACCTGAATTCCCCAGCATCACCTGGACATGAACCCGACACCATGGACACCGATCATCCCTTTATGAAATTAGGTGACACCTGCATCGCCGTGTATGGTTGAAGCTTAGACTTAATCAACCATAGGTCTAACTCATTTTCCCACTTGGTGCCATCACATTCCCGTGTCATGCCCAATCTCATGTCACTACCATACGGTCCGTGACACGCGTGTCCTCCCATCCAATGGTTACTATTTCACATGTAACACTATAAATATCTCCTATTTGTGTCATTTGGGGCAATGCAAAAGTATTGACTACTAGCAATATATTCTCTTTCTTTTTTATTAATCTTGGGTTTTCAGCATTTGAGTTGTGACCCAGATTTTGATTTTGGCTCTAAGAGGTCATACATTATCATGTAATTTATCTTATACATTTCGTCGGAACACCAACATTTTTGTCTCGTGTTATGAAACTTCTCCCACGTCCAAACGCTATTTTATTGTCAACTGACAATCGTTCCATGCGTGTTGGAGTTAGTTGAGAAAACGCGAGTGAGCTTGATATCTGTTGTCCACGTCTACGGTGCAGAGAACGATGTCAACAACATCTAAAATGGAAGAACCTCAAGATATATACATATGACCCTAATGAATGTGGCCGAAAATGCAGAAATAGGATGAGAAAAAAAAAAAGGAATGAAAGAGAGAGAGAGAGAGAGAAAGAAAGAAGCAACACCCATTACTACATACTTCCTCAACTATCAACTACCCTCATCAAACAGCGACCTGTCTTTCGAATTTCTCAACCTCCTCCACATCTTCTACTCGACTGGGCATGTCTTTTGAAAAGTCGAACATTATTTTTGAGACTAACTATTCGTTTGGCCCTCATTATTTGAAATTTTAATAGTTGAAATACTATATATTTCTTTTAAAATTGTGTTGTTAAAAAAGAAAAAAAATGTTTTGGGATTACGTGTAATATTATTTTATTGAAAAATGTATAATTGATAAGAGGTGAGAAAAACTAATTTTAGTTTTCATGGGGGCCCAAACAAGGGCAAAAAATTGCTTTTAAATATATTTAAATAAAATTTTAAAGTGTCTTCTATGACTAGAAGAGGTTTTTTTTTTTAAAAAAAAAAGATAGCATAAGATAACTTTCTCATGAATATCCATTACAAAAAACAGAAGTCCCACCAAAGGGACTAAGCAAATACCAAATAGCAAAATTTGCTGCTTTTACGAATTTGCAGTTCATCAGCATATAATAATATATGAAATAATCAACTAAATTTCTACTAGGACAATATGCATGTTATTGAATAATATTGAAAAGAAAAAATTAAATAAATGTATTTATTTTACTATCATATATAGTATTACATGTCAAATATTCCTAAACCATGGGCAATTAATTGAGATTAAATTGATGGAATAATTTTATTCAACATCACCGTACGATATTAATTAATCTAATCAAATATATTATGTAACTTTTTTTAGTCCCTGTTTAATAGATATTAAAATCAGATTTTTAATAAATTTTAATAAAAATTGAGGAAATGTATAGTTGAAAAGTTGGAAGATTCATGTAATATGTGGTTAAAATTAATTATTTACTTTGACTTAAATTAAAATTTTAATTTTAATTGATACCAACCGAATGTGTTGAAATAGCTAGATGACTTGTGAATTAGCTGTCAACTCTTGTCAATTTTAATTGCTGCCATTTATGCATTAAATTCATTTTTTTGAGCATCCATTTCAGTCGGCAGTTTTAGCATTTCTAGGCAAAGCTCACTCAAGCGTGACAAGTAATTCATCCGTGTTATCGACTTCTGCTTAGATATAGACACGTGTATAATCACAACCACTGGCAAAACCAGCAAACCAGTACCAGCGTCAAATTCATCACTAGAGTCTGCGTTCGGGGATGAAATTCATCTAAAACATACAAGTAGAAACTGACAGTCACAGATATATTTTAGCAAGATAGCTGCAGATCATTACCAGTTTTACACAAAAGAACATTAAAAAAAATATATATCATTGAAAATCTATGGCTTATGATTCTGGGTATAGATATAGTCAACATGAGCGGCCAGGGTCCTTCTCATCAAACATTCTTCTTCACCAACTCCCATGCAGATCTCTTCCACATCCACATGCTGTGGTTCAGCACCCTTCAAAAAAATCAATAAACACAAATATTAACAATCATATATAATAAATAAAGAAAAGAGAAGACAGAGTATGTTTATTCGACAAACCTCGTATTGGGTTTTCACAGCTGGCTCGGGGCGTGCAGCGGATGAGAGAGTGAAGAAGAAGAGCAGTGCTATGACGAACACAGTAGTAAGTTTAGACATTTTTTTTTAAAAAGAATTGCTTTGCTTACTGGATGGATTTGTTGAGAGTGCGCCGAGGTCAATTTATATAGAGAAGATAAGAGAAAGCCAATTTCGAAACGAATCAGTGTGAACTTGGAAGAGTAAAAGGGAGATTTTAATGCGAATTTTAGAAGGAGGTGATAATTAATGGCGACCACAGGAATTCGACTGATGTTTGCGAAAAAGACAAATTGTACGACGTCGTTTTAAAAACTACGTTGACTAGTGCCAAACAATTTCAATTTCATCTTTAATGTGGCCCCCACATATTTTCTTGAATACTCTTTTCATTGGTTCAAATGTTTTATTGGGTTGTTACCTTTCTAGCAAAATTTGGTTCTCGTCCACCTTGTTATTAATGAGTACTATTGAATTGATGCTCAAGTTTCCCTTCTTTCTGGTGGGAATCACACTCATTAGTAATTAATGAGAGTGACGTTTAACTATTTTAAATTGACTCGATAATAATCAATAAATTATATTATATATTTTTGTTTGATATTATTGAAAACATGGTTACCATATTTTGTTTGTTAATTTTATGTCTTTTGGGGTACTATGATTTTACTTTGTAGTTAAGGAAGACCAAAAAAATTAACAGTCGTATTACACGAACAAACTCAATGATAGATTGTTAAACGGGTAAACACTTGACTAGTTCTCATTAAAGTTAAAAAAATAAAACAAAACATTGTCGATCAGGATTTGACATTTCAACCCCTGGAACGGGCTCCCGTCACTCAGCCTATTCAATGGCTTAATTGAAAAATTAATGGACAGCATAGAAAGGGAAACCAATCAACGTATCCGCAACATCCATTTGATGAGTCATCAGTTACCAAAGATCCTACACTATGATGTGCAATCATAAAGATTGAATCCCAACCTTGAGGGCCCCCACCGCCCCGCACCTAGAGTATTGTGGAGGAGGTAAATCGCGGGATGTGCCTTAATCGGCCAGGGTACAAGAGCTTCTATACTGGTGCACACAAAAAGTCCAATTACATACCTTGTAAGAGGCAAGAATAGAACCCTCACACTACGGCTGCCAACTCAACTAAGACTATCTCACTCCTATCATTTGCACCATCGAGCTATGCTCCGGGGAGCATGTGCAATCATAATTAGGGAAGATGCATGTTAAAGGCAATTAGTTGTAGTGGAAAATTCTTAACAAGGATTGAAAATTAAAAATGATGAAATGTTTGCAACTCTTCTTTTTAAAATTAAATTATTGAAAATTTTGAAGTTTGGAATTTGAAAACTATAATATCAATCAATTATAAATGTATATTATGATTTTAACATATAGTCAATTATAAAAAAAATATTTTACCAAATGAATGCGATGATGACATTATAAAAAATTATACTATACTATATATATATATATATATATATATATATATATATATATATATATACACACACACACTACAGTTTTTCACAAGTATTCGAGTATTTATTTCAACCATCTCATTCAAAACGTAAAATTTATTTGAGAATAGGCTTGAATGTACTTACTACTTAGCTATCTCAATTCGAGAAATGAGTATTAGCTCGACCAGTTGATTAAAGAGCGATTTATTAGTTTAGAAAAGGTATAGTCATCCATATAATAAAAAAAAATACATAATAGTCATTTTTAATAACACAGTCATTTAAATAAATGGTTTCGCTTGACTTCTAAAAGTAATTTGAAAATTTTACGTAATGGATAATAGTTTATAGAACAACAATTCAAATTGAAATCTTCATCTACTTTTTCCCCTCAATCTTTTGAGGAATGCTCAAAAAAAAAAAAAAAAGTAAGGACGAATTAACTCGAAAGTAGAAAAGTAGTGTTCCGAGCGCCACCTCAAATGAAGACTCTTCTAAGTGCACTTATTCATCAACGCTTTTTTTCTCCATTATTTCGCATTTTAATGAATAATAGTTTTTTGAAAAATGTGTGGTTGAAAAAGAAAAAAAAAATTTGGTTTATATTTAATATTATTTTATTAAAAAATATGTGGTTGATAAGAAGAGAGAAAAAAATAAATTTTAATTTAATGGGGGCCAAATAGGGGCTTTGCTAGGGTTGGAACTAATTTGAAAATTTTGTTAAAATAATACAAAATTCTCGTGATTTAAAAGAAAAAAACTTTTTGAAAATTTAAAAGTTATTCCTATGACTAAGTTGCTACTTTTAAAAATATGTTTGAATAATTTTTTGAAAATCCTTTTGTCTCACTAAGGTAACTTTATCTGACTTTTTTTTTTTTTTTTAAATAGAAATTCTGCCAAACAGTTCCTTAATTTACTATATACCGAAATTATATCGATTTTATGTCACACGTTACATAATACCATTTCTCAACTAAAATTTTGAACCTACTTTTACGATCATTGTACGACAATAAGGGTAATAATATTACAAGGTGTTGGTAGTTGAAATAATTATTCAAAGATTATACTAGATTGATTCCATGACTTCACAAACCTATTCTCATACTATTATCTGCTAATATAAATATTAGATTTTTGGATGCATATTTTAAATTCTGTCACAATCTTTTATTTTCTCCTTTTCCCATTAAAATGAAGGAAACTATTATTTTCTCTTTTACTAATGTCGACCAAAAAAAAATAATAATAATAAACAAAGTAAAAGAAGGCTGTTGCAAGTTGGAAGAATTACACACGTTTTGGTCGGTCCGGGGATTTTGTGTTCGGAAAATCGGATTCTTAAATTGGGTCAAAAGCGCAGATTTGGTATTCCTTTCGGCTGGCAAAACGTATTTGGTCTGGAAAGAATACATTTGCTTTAATGAAATAAACAAACTTTTGAAATCTTATAAGATTTGCCTCCGTCATCATGTTTCTTCAATAATTTTTTATTCGAGTAAGTCTCTAACAACAATTGTAAATAGATAATTTTATTTTTTACTCATAAATTAGATAATAAAATGAGAATTATGTTCAAAATATAAGCTTAATTTTAATCTAAGTTTGATAGAAAAAAAAAAAAAAAACTAATTACATGCTTATAAGTATTCTTAACTATAATTTATAAGTAGATTTTGTGGAGGGAATCAAATATGTTAGAAGGAAGAAAGAAAATAATTGGTTAGGGACCTAGGGTAAGGACTTATAAAATCAACTAATCAATGCCTTGTTTGGCTACCGATTTGGATATTAAACCCACATACAAATACCCTCCATCGAAGGGCATTATTTAATGAGGAGACAGACCCTAACCAAATAAAACTTCAGGTAAACTTGTAATTACAGTACCAAATCTTTCACTTTTTTGCAGACTTTGTCCAAACCTTTCATTCGTGCTACCCAAGGTACCAAACCTTTAACTAATTTGCACCCGAAGTCCAGATTGGCAGAAATCGTTAGTCTGACCGTTAGTTGACCAATAATTAAATGTTTGACCAATTGTTGACCAATTTCTAAATGGTAAATATGTAACTTTACATTTTTCATATGAAAAAAATTAGAAGTAAAGAACTAAATTTTTTAAAATAAAAAAAAAAACTCTAAGATACTGTTCACGATAATTCATTTTCTTTCCACCCAAATTTCACATTCGCAATCAAACGAACCCCAAGAAGAAATGAATACCACTCAATTATGCAAAACCAAAACCACTGTCCAATATTTTGTTATTCACATATATTTATGTGGAGACATGCATGTCTTCATTCGGAAAATAATAAGTCTAGTTAAATCAAGAAAATGGACATCTCATTTCAAATCATTTGACTTGACGAACAAAATGTCATGATTTTAGGCACTACATGCACGAATCTGGATTAAATCCCGTGGACAAACCTGGCCATGTTCTAGAGAAATTTCTGCACAATCCAAAAATTTCTTGAATTCCACTGAGAAGCCACACTATGTGATAATAATATACTCTTTCTGATTTGACAGAACCAACATTCCCCACAGAAGCTTCTAAATTTAGTTTAGCCCACTGGTAGGACCATCTTTGAATTTTAGACATTCCCATGATGTTTGATCATGTGGTGCAAACAAGTCAATAAAAGGGATAAGCCCAGCCCAATCTTCTTCCGGGAGTTTTCCACTATTAACGTAAATTGTATTAGTTGTCGTGAAACACACGTTACATGTTTAACGTAAATTTTGTGTAGGTTTGGTCGAGAGTTCAATTTGTGTTATATTTCCATTAAATGTTGGATCAAGTTTAGATAATTTAACCTAAAACATATTAATGAAGGATAACTTTCTTCTACTTCTTGAGACCCTATTTTGTACGTAGACTTCTTAAGATTGATAAAGTGAGTTGAACGATACCTTAAATAATAGAGAAAAATTATTCATTATTGTCCAATTATGTTTATTATGATGCACTATGCACTAAAAAATATATTTTATAAAAACAATAAAATGTTCAAAGTTTTGTATATAAACTAAAATTGAAGTTTGTGTTTCTTTTTATTGGTTGATTTATCATTTTTTTTCAATTAGACCGTTGAATATTCATCCAATAAGAAAGTTTGTGGAAATTACAGTCATCCTTGGTTCTTAAGTTCCTAATTATAAATTAAGATTTAAAGTTTTTTTGTTCAAAAATCAACTGATAATACATCTATAATATATTAAATATCGCATCAAGTGAAAATCATTTTCTGGTTGATTTTAGCCCTACTACAATTTAATTATTTTAATAGTACCTTACTTTTTATTTTTCAATATATATTTAATTGAATATTAATGATTAAACATGCACGCAAATAAATAATTAAATTGTATGAGAACAATCAAATTGATTCATGAATATATAATTTAATTAATTTGAATTAATAGATATAGAAAAATAATAATTTATATACATTTAAACAAAGAGGGTTTACATGAACCAACATGAAATTTAATTAATTTGAATTAATAGATATAGAAAAATAATAATTTATATACATTTAAACAAAGAGGGTGTACATGAACCAACATGGAATTTAATTAATTTGAATCAATGAATATAGAAAAAGAATAATTTATATACATTTAAACAAATGATGTTATATCATAGATTAAATGAATAATATTAAAATTAAAAAAGTGTATATGAACTTGAATAATTTATCTACTCATATAATAATTGAACAACTCCCAAATTATATGATATTTAATAATTTATATACTCCTAGAATAATTTAACATAAAATGGATAGTCATGAAAATAAATATGTGTTCATGAATTTGAATAATTTATTTACTCCTAAAATAATTGAATAACTTTCAAAACATGTGTATATGAACTTGATGATTTAATGTTATATTTAATATATCCATAAATAAATATTAATTAGTATACATGCACATACATAAATGATTGAATTGTAGCATTTTTAGAGTAATTGAACAACCCCCAAAATATATAAAGTGTACATGCATAACCTTGGAGAATTAATTGATTGAATTATAGTAGGGTATATATAAATTAATGTTAATTATTATCATATACGTAAATAAATAATTGAATTGTATAAAAAGTTTATTTCACATAAACAATTTTTTAAAACAATTTTTTATATTTACTAATTTTCAAATATCATTTTTACAATGTTTATAAAATATTTCACAATAACGTGCAACGCAAGTTTGACTATGACTAGTTTTTTTAAATATTAATAATAAAATTAGAAAAATCCAAAACCATCACTCTACCCAATTTCAACCCTAAAATATCTTCTCCGTTTCCTCCCCTTCTCCATCCTCTCTCGGGCGGAAGCGCCAACACTCATCAGACTGTGACCGTCGCTGTGATCGAGCAGCGTACCGTGATGCCACTAATTCGTCATCATAGGGTGCTTCTGCCACTCGTCCTTCCGGCCGAAAAACTCTCTAGTGGATCTCAAAGGCTTCGCCATTTAAGCTTCTTTTTCTTGGAGTTGTCTTCACAAAGGGCAGTATATGGGTGCGCAGCACCACAATTGTGGTTTGGTGGTTTTGTGGAGGTCATGGCAACGTGGTGGATTTGTGGTTGTGGTATGATGGATTTGTAGAGGTTGTGGATGTGTGGTGGTGCAGTTTCCATGGTCCACGACTCGGCACACTGCATTGGTTGGGCATGGTGGTTGTGTGTGGTATTTGGTGTGATGATGGTGTGTTGTTAGCGACATGGTGGTGGCTCTAGCGATTAGGGGTGGGCGCGGGTCGGTTCGGTTCGGTTCGGTTTCTGTTTTTTTCGGTTCCAAAAATTTTCGGGTATTTAGTAAATGGAACCGTTGGTTCCAAATATAATTTTGAAACCGTTCGGTTTCGGTTCGGTTCGGTTCTGTTCGGTTCCGTACTATAATTAAATTTTTTAACATTTAAGATAATACTACATAAATACACCTGAAAGTGGATACCAATATTAATAACAAAAAGTAGATACAAATACCAAGTTCAATCTTAACTTTTACAAATTAACGTAATCTAATTTAATAACATATAAATAATAAGTTGTCAAATACAAATACCAAAAAGTAAATATTACTAATAAAACTTCGATATTCATATCAATAATTCATTTGTTTCAAACCTTCAAGTCTACATAAAAGTGAAATATAAATTAGAAGTCACAAAGATAAAATATTTTAAAGTATTGATAATACTTACCAACTATTTAATGTAATCATCAGTTGGTTGACTTTCCATACTAACTACTAAGAAACTATACAAGAAAAAATTGAAAAAAACACAACTAACAAACATAAATAAACTCTAAATTGTTCAACTAATAAGATTTAATAAGAAAAAAATTATTAATTTGTTTAGAAAAAATAAAAGAAATTGATTTATCCAATATAAAAAAAAAATTCGGTTCTTCGGTTCTTGGTCGAGAACCGAGAACCGAACCAAACCATTCGGTTCTCGATTCGGATACCCGTTCGGGTATTTCATTTTAAAAAACCCGCTCGGTTCGGTTCGGTTCCGGTCCGGTTCGGTTCGGACATTTTGCCCAGCCCTACTAGCGATGGTGCTGTGGTTGCTGTGGTGGGTTCATGTGGTATTGTGGTTGATACGGTGGTGATGATGTTGGTGGTCGTAGCGATGGTGATGTGATTGCTGGGTGGGTTCAGATGGTGTATGGTGGTGATATTGGTGATATGGTGGACGGTGGGGTGGGGTGGGACCAATTATTTGATTGATTGTGATCAATAAATAGATGACCTAAAAATGTGATTATGATTCATAATTTTAAGTTGTGGCCGAAAAATAACTTTTGACTAATTAATTTGATAATTTGTGATTGTTAAATAAATTGTGACTTATTGATTTGTGATCGATAAAAAAATTGTGACCTATAATTTTTTTGATTTGTGACCGGCGAATAAATCGTGACCTATAATTTTTTTTAATTATGTGATCGTGATATAATTTGTGCTCTATAAAATTTTTGATTTGTGACTAATTAATTCGATAATTTGTGATCAAATTATATATAATTGTGACTTTATTATATTTAATTAATAAAATATATATTTAATTAATTATTTCATAAATAAATTTTAATAATATCTGATTTTTGAAATTTTAGAACTTGTTTCTTAGGTTTAAATTGGGTTATAATTAACCTTTTAGAATTTAGATATGAAATTTTCCATAAAGTTCTATTAAAAGTTCTATTGGGCTAGGGATTTGAATTTGGGCTGACTCTAATCCATACTCCTTGAACTCTTCTTACTAATAAACTAACACAAACAACACTAAAAATGGGGCACTTAACGATTTCATTTTTAAGCTCCACATTTTTGTTTCAAAATAGAAATATAGTGGAAGCTCGCAGAAAGTGACTTTAACATTCACTTGTTCACTTCAATTATTATGAATCCCACTTTTTTGTTTGACTGAAAAAAGGGGTTGATTCCTTTATCAAATTTGAGGCAAGGGATTACTTAAAATTCTTTAAAGTTTTAACTGAGTACTCCATAGTTTCTTTTCAGAACATGAATTGGAATTTCAAAAAGCATGAAAATGTAATTTTATTTTTTAAGTATAAGAACCCACCCTGGTATTTAATTCGAAAGTAATTGCCAATAAACCCCATTAACACTTCTCTAAATTCTCTCTAGCTAGGAATATTTCATTTCATCCAACAAATGGAAGAAAATGCAAACACCTGTACATGCTGGGATAAAGACTGTTGTGGCAACCCAGTTCAAAAATCTAGACAATCAGTCGATAATCCTGCAGCCATGCCGTGGAAGTCCAACAAGGTGGCTATGCGGTTGTTTAGAGCATTTGAGATTTTGAAAATATCAAATTCGGTACTCAATTTTACGTTATCATTTGAGATGCTCTTAGTGGTGACCGTGTTGCATTCCTCGCCTCGTTTGTATTCATGTTTCCACCAGAGAGGGCATAAAAAATGATACTAACAATCTGAGCAAAAGGTCGGAGAAGGATAATTTTCTTGAAAAAGATTACAAGAATGCAATTTTTACAACTTAAATCATGTTTCTTAGGTAACAAATGTCATTACCTTGCTATGCTTTCAATTAAAAGATATGCTACTCATTAGTTTAATTATATATATTTATTCTTTTTACTTCATCTGTCCCTCAAACTTGCAAGCTTTGTTAAAGCGATGTTTATGAGGGGAGAAGAAAAGTATTCCAATCAAAAAAGACGCCGACAGAAGAAGTCCCAAAAATTTGCCAACCACGTAGCCACTTTTGCATGTGAGAAATGTGGCCAAGTTATCAAAATTGGGTTGTGCCGCCCATGTTGACCTGCTCATGCATCGACAAAATTGAGAGTGATAGTCCAAACCAACTAAGCCATATAGGGTTCAACAGAAAGTCTAAAAGTTAGACTGAAATGCTTTTTCTTTTTCCAAATTACAAATCACTGTCAAAGTATAATCTTACAGGAATATCCAAGGAATTGAAAGTATTGATGTGTCCAAGTTTCACCCGACTAATCTTGAAGAGTGACTGTCTTCCCCCCGATTCGCCACCCGAATTAATCCGGATATGGTCACAACTTATATACATTTGAGTCGGACATTCGATGGTTTTTCTCCCTATCATGAACTTCTGCATTCCAACATAAATGTTACCTTCCAACTGTCGCGGGGATTCGAACATTCAATACTTCGTAGAAAACTCTCCTACTTTATCACTACGACATGCCCTTGAGGGCTTCTTCTTCATATTTTATTGGATTCATTGAGGAATTTAAAGTATATGAAATTACTTTTAATCCAGTTTTTATGTTAGTATATTAGAATAGACGGTAGAAAACTTTTACACGTCTTTCATTTTTAATCTCATCTAGGTAGCGTACACTATAAGAACGTGCATAGTGATTAGATTTGCAAGATAATATGTTGATGTTGGCCATAATATTGGAAAGGACTCAACAATCAACTAGTTATAAAGACTTCTCTACCAATTATATTATGGCAGGTTAATCTATTGATTACTCTACTTTTTTCTTTTTTTTTTGTTCTTTTTTGCTTTCATCAAATGCACACTATCTTATCTTTTGACCTTGCGGATAGAGAATATATTTCGAAGTTTAATTTGTTTAAAATGATCTATTTAAGAAGCACTCTTCATTCGAATCTAATGAGATTTTTATCAACAACACGTCGTTTTTCATTATCTCGAAGCTAAACTTTGAGGTATGATATCCTATACCCTAAAGATCTAATCTTATGACTGGAGGGTGTTAAAAGAAAAAGTGAATTAGAACATGGGTTACGTATACCCAAGTATAAAACTTTATGTTGGCGATCATTTCTTCTTAAGCCCCCCCCGGGACTACTGGAAACCCTTGTATCAGCAACTAAAATATTGATACGTTTGATTGCAAACATGGAACTTGTATGGAAAGAAACATGAAAATTATCACTAAAAACATGGCTTCAACGAGCATTGCTATTTCCTCGTGAATTTTCTGGTTCCTAGGAGGGAGGTCAAGTAATTGTACAAGTGTTGCTCCTCCCAATACATTCATGGTACCGCTACGGTGATCAAACATTGGTGTGCTGCTCAACCACTCGTTGTGTGGTGCACTGGAGGACCAATAACAGTATCTTCTTTGACACCATCTTGATTTTTTCGCTTATACCAAGACATCGTGATCATGTAACGAAAATAAAGAAGTAAAAATTTATTCAAGAACTTCAGAGCACGTAATACAGAAAGTGAAGTAGTTTAATAATCAATCTTATTTCATCACTGCATATCTAAACGACGAAGAGACTCGTTTAATTAGTCTCTTGCATTTTAACAATAAATATATCATGCGTATCTTTTATATAAGTTGTCTCGACAAATATACTTTGTCGTTTATTTGAGAATAAACCTTTACCATTCTATCATCAGAGGAATTATTTATGTTTTATTGTAATTCAAAAAATTTGTAAATCTATATACATGAAAACTAAAAACTACTGTTATTTGATAAAATATTGAATTGATGACTGATGACGAAATGATTGATGTGGACAAAAATGCATATGAAAAATAATACTACACAAGGTCACCTAAGATGATCACTACCTCGATCAATTATCACGTAATTTCTTGTTCGGCAAAGAGAAATCACGGGTCATGAATAATAAATAAATATGTAAATAATCATAAAAAGTGTTTTAAAAATTGGATCGGCCCAATCAATTCCATCGGAAAAATCGAGAATCGGGAACAAAATCGATCCAATTAGACTTATGCAACCTCTAATTAAAATGGGAAATTATAAAAAATCAGGGGTTTAAATATAGTTTTTTAAAAATCAGGTCCAATATTTATTTATTCAAAACTCAGGTAATTTATTAACCCTAATTCTCCCACATTCCTTCTCCCCATCCCCCTTTCTCCCTCGTCTCTCTCTCTGTGATCCTCTCCCCCTCTCGCCTCCTCCTTTCTCCCCATCCCCCTCCCCTGAAGCTGTCGTTCACAGAGTACGGCAGCGTCGCGACGCTGCTGTGAACAGTAGTGTCGCTACGCTGCCGCGCGACGCCTCCTACCTCTGCCGGCGCGACGCCTTCTATCTCCATCCTTCTCTTTTTTTTTTGAGTGGTGGTGATTGACGGTTCGGTGGTGGAGGTGCGGAGTGCTGTGGTGGTGGAAGTGTGTTGGCTATGTTGGGTGGCGAATCTGGTGGTTGCGGTGAGGTGTGGTCGCAGTGATGGAGGTGATGGTGGTCGTGGCAGTTCTGGTGGTCGCAGTGGTGAGATCTGATTTGGATCTTATTTGTTGTTTGGAAATGGTAGTTGTGATGGTGGCTGATGGCGATGGTGGAGGCGGCGACGCTGTGAGGTGGTGGCTATTTGTGGAGTGTTGGCTGTTGGTTGATAATTGAAGTTGCAGGTGGATGTAGTTTTTGACTGTTGTTGGCTGTTGTTAACTGGTTATGGTGGTGTTTTGGTGGGGCGGATCTGTGTGTTGTAGTGCAGGTGGCTATTTTCTGATCTATGTGTGGGTAGTTTTCTATCGGTGGTGGTTGGTGGACGGTGATGACGATGGTTGTGTAGGTCGTGGTGGAGAAATGGCAACTGCAACCTGAAGTGGTGGCGACGGGTTTCAGATTTTTTGGTGGGGGTTGTCATGTGGTGGAGATGGTTGAGATTTGTTTTGGTGGGGGTGGCTGTTCTGGTAGTGTAGGTAGTGCGGGTTGGGATAGGAGTGGTGGGTTGACGATGGTACAGGTGGATGTGGCGGGTGAGGATGGTCGCAGGTGGCGGGCGGCGGTGGTAGTATTGGTTACGATGGTATGTGACATACTATTTGGTGCTATGTGACCTACTATTTTGTGGTATGTGATCAAGTATTTAACTGTGACCTAAAAATTTGACAATATGTAACTGAAAAATAATCTGTGACCAACAAATTTGAAAATATGTGATCAATGAAATTAACAATTTTTTAAATGTGATCTAAAAATTATATAATCTGTGACCGTAAAAAATCTGTGAGCAATTAATTTGAAAATCTGTGACTGTTTCACCTATAAATTTTGATATGTGACCAATTAATTTTGAGATATGTGACCAACGAATTAAATGTGACCTATAAAATTTTTGAACTATGACCGTAAATTGTAAATCTGTGACCGGAATGATTGGCGGAATAGTCGTCGAAATAGTCGTCGAAGAAGAGTGGTCGCCGGAATAGTTACCGGTGCGGTAGGGGTGGTTCATGTGGGGTTTGTTTATTATATTATATTAGAATTAAAAAAAAAAAAATCTGATTTTTGAATTTTCAAATTATAAACATGTTTTTTGAATTGGTGTAAACTAAACACCTTATTTATGAATTTTTCCAAATTACCCGCCCCAAAATCTGTTAAACCAGTCGATTTTTGGAAAATCATAACTCGTTCCCTGTTTACCGATTCACCTATATAAAAGTATTTTTTTTTTTAGAAAAATCACATCCTGATTCACTTCGGTTCAATTTTTGGACTCTCGACCATTTCCCTTTTCGAGTCGACTTTTGAAACATTAATCATAACAACATAAACACACCCTAGTTATGAAGCCGACTGAAAGCTGTAAAGCCAAGACAACTCCTAGCCTCACTGCGCTGCTGGCGGAAGCCGACTAACCATATGGCTCTCTACGCTACAGTTGTCCACAAGATCCTAAACAGTTTGAGAAATGCTATTCATTCCCAGTGGGGATGCATCCTCAGTCTATGTGACGTTAATGTGGTATTAAATGATAGGTGAAATTAAATAATGTGGCGTTAATGTGACTGGGGATGCATCCTCACTGGAGATGAATAGCATTTTTCAAATAGTTTTTTTCCTTCGTGACTAAGCCTAAGACGGGATCCACACGCTGATGTAAGCCACACGTACGCTTTTAAAAGCCAAGAGCAGCCCCCACATCATTAGTCGTGCCTCTTTAAAGCTTTCCAATTACCAAAAATGCCACTATCTGGACATCCCAAATCCAGTGTTATAAAAAATGCACTTAGACCACGCAATCTGGGTATGATGCACGGTGAAAACACCAAGCTAAGTGGATTGACGTTTTATTTAGCGGTCAACACCAATGTTATAAAAAAGGCACTTAGACAACGCAATCTTGGCATGATGCTCCGTTAAAACACCAAGCCAAGTGATTTGGCGTCTTATTTAGAGGTCAACAGCAATCGTGACCGCTAATGGGCGCCTAGATGAGGCGCGCAATATTATCTTTTTTAAAAAAAAATTGTTTTTAAATTATTTTATGTTAAAATTTAAAGGATGATTTACATTTAAAACATATTTTTTTTGTTGAGAACTTTGAAAAAATGTATAAAGTTTTCATAAATGTGCTATAGATATTTGATATGCATTATTTTTATTTATTAAATAATTTTTTGATTGATTAAAAATTAAAATAATGTTATTTTGGAAGAATGTATTTTGGAATAGTAGATTGATGGAGAATGTGTGTTGAAAAAAAGGAAAAATTATTGATGTGATAAAAAATATTATTTTATTGAAAAATGTGTGGTTGAAAATGAGTAGAGGAATGTGAATAAAAATTTTAATGTGGCTCAAACTTAGGCTAAAATAAGAAAACGCATTTTTACTCATATGTCTTGTCTACACCCATATAGTGCATAGCTTGAATTTCACGCATCGCCACACTTTATGCCTCTTAGAAAAGTGTCCAAATGGCTTTCGGTTTGCCCATAAATACCAGTCTCCTCCCTCTCGTTCCTTCCCTTTTCCCCTCCTAACCTCTCTCAACCCATATAAGCGGTTTTCCGGCGATGATGTCAACATTTCCGACCCTTTTTTCCTCTGATTTTTTCTTTGGAAACCCATTTCCATCTTTCGAAGGTGGTTTCACTCCCTGGGATTCCCATGACCCGCCGTTTCTCTTTCCACCTCAAGAAGAAGAGCCCGTCCTTGTTAGCCCACAACCACCCCAAGAACCAGTCAATTCCAATTCCGGTTCTGACAAACCATCCATCCTCACTCCAAATTCATGTTCCGATGAACCGAACCGGAATAGCTCTAAAACAGTGAGCTACGGTTCAGAGAAGACTAGCCGTTTAGGTGCTCATGCAATCATAGATGAGAGAAAGCGTCGACGCAAGCTATCGAACCGGGAGTCGGCACGGCGGTCCCGACTGCGTAAACGGAAACATTTGGAGAACTTGAGGAACCTCGCGAACCGGTTTAAAATCGGGAACCGGGAACTAACGAACCGAGTGTGTTTGTTGATACATCAGAACCAATTGGTCCGGCAAGAAAATGATCGCCTCCGATCGGAGGCGATCATGCTCCGGCAGAGACTGTGGGATATACGTCAAGTATTGCTCGTCCGGCAACTTCAGCAGCATTTAAATCCCTCAGCATGGCCATGCAATAACATTACATCCGTCAATGAAGAACAAATTCTACACCAATCATTAATTACATAACAATTATATAATAAGAAAAATAAATAGGCCCGTTTCTTCAAGACATGCATGCTTCCATGAACCCTAGGAAAATCTCTCTCGTTAGTGTCTGTGTAAATTAAATTTAGGAAGAAACTGGTGATGATTTTTGGAATCGGTTGTAGTTTAGAAAAAGTGGGTGGGTTTTGTTTTTTTATTTTTATTTTGATGTATGGCTTTATTTAATTAATCAAATATCTCAGATGATATGTTAATTTGTAGCTAATTTCAATTTTGCAAATATTGAATCCGTTCACAAATTAATTTATTAGCTAAAACCGTCAAATAGATTAAACAATGGCATGCAAGCAATTACGTGCATCCAAGATCCAACTGTACAATATATTAGCATTAATAAATTGCTCTAATGTTGTCAATTATTGCATGGAGTACAAAAGGTTAAAGCACATTTACTTGGTATTGCAAATCACGTTCCGACAAATATAATACTTAAACTCATCAAAAGATCTTCGGAGAACCTACTAGATAAGTACCCACCCCCCTGACCCCATCCACCTGGTACTTTAATCGTAAATGTAGTGTTTACGATGATAAATCATTTGATATTACATTACCGATGATCAGTAATCACCACTTATGATAAAAACACACTTTGAAAAAAAGTCTTAAAAACATTTGAACATTTTTTGGACGGGATAAGAGTAACGGAGAATTCATTTCTCCGTATCTACTTTCTTAAAGACTTTTTCAAATATCTTCATAATTAATTTAGAGTGTGTTTGGGAGAAATTTTTTTGGGATTTTAATCAAAATTATAGTCGTTAAAGTTAACTCGTGGGCTCCACATGTGAGAGGAAAGGTCAAAAATGATGATTGATTTGATAGTTAACGGCTAGATTTTTTATTAAAATCCTGATTAAAATTTCTCCCAAATAGGGCCTTATTATACTAAACATATTGATGTATGTGTTAGCGCGATGATGCACATACGCATACGATGTCTAACAGTCCAAAAGCAAAAAAGCAAAACCACGATGTTGGACAAAGAATCAATCAGAGACGGCAAACGTGATTTTAATAAGCAAGTTCAAAAATATCAACCAACTTTTTGTTTGCTAACTTCGATTGGTTTTGGATGAAGCAGAAATGAGATGGGAACTTTAATGTTAATAATTAATAAAAGACAAAAGACCCGCAAAGACGTTGGCCAATTAACCCTTAGCAAATTAATGAGGATGCACACGTCAATCCCATCTCTAATAAATTAATAACCTTGATTAAAGAATTAGACGTAAAATACATTAAATCGTTAAATTATAGTTAGTGGGCAACTAGGCAAATGCATACATGATATTCAAAACACGAAACTTATAAGTATGGTCAAATAATCGATCAATTGAATTTTTCGACAAGATAGCTTCTGTTCATAGTAATATACCAGTTCTGTGGCCAGATCGTTGACAAGTCCATCGGAAACTAAAAACTCCCGTGGAAGTATGTAGTACAAATTCTATGCGCGATCAATCATATATTTCATACGACTCATAACTTTTATCAACTTTTGAACTACACATTTTATCAAAATATAATTTTTAAGCAAATCAAACTCTCCTATAATTGAAAAATGGGTGGACAAACAGAAGAGCGTCGTTGCGACGACCAAATTCCGATATTACACCATATGGGGACGTGTTTAGTGATGTTTGGCGTGTCTGCTGTTTTTAGGTTTTGGAATTAGGTACCCATTGAAACAAATAATTTATTATTATTATTTTTTTCTAGCCTTGATTACGACACATGTTGGACTGTCTCTTCCGGCGAGTTATAAAGATGCAATTATTAAATTTTTTCATAATATACAAAATGTTGTGAATTGAAGAGCGTCAAATTTATAAGACATACATCTAGGCAGTAGCGGACAGAGGGGTGACATGGAATCACGTGACTCACAAACTTTGGGGCCATATCTTTTTATTTTTTAAAAGAAAAATTCTATATTTTTGTCTCAATTTTCAAAGTTATTATGAAATGTCAAACAAAATCGAAATATTACATTCTTAGTATCATTTTGAAGTGTTCATGGCCTAGTTTTCTACGTTATTAATGGTGCAGAAACGGCTAACCATAACAAATGTCACGACTTGTTTCGAGTATTTCGATAACATGCTAACTTTAAAAATTTTCTGACAATTATATGCTATCCGAATCCACAAATTGCATATGTGATCTCGAAGCTAGTTTCGAAAACTACATCGTAGGCATATCGAATTGTCCAAATAGATATCAAAAACGGTCTTAAAAAAAGACATCTAACTCGTTTTTTTTTTAAAAAAAATCTTACAAAGACAAGTCTAACTCGTATTTACAAAAAAAATTCAATTATTATTATTTTTGTGATACAAATTTCTCAATATAATTTAAATCATTTTATTTAGAAATTTTACATAGGATACGAACTTTACATCCGAAAAGTCATACCCCGTATAAATTTTCGGATGCAAAATTTTTATGTAAATTTTCGAATGTCAAATTCTTCACAACTTTTTTGCAAATTTAATTGTATCCCTAACTCAAAATGTTTACGCCATGAGGCCTTAGGCCATTAGGTTCAGATGCACATATGCATTTAAATTCAAGGGGAAATTAGGCCCAGTACGGCCTAAAATCCATAAAATCGAATAATACGTTCAAACTGTCCAAACAGTAAATTGTATGCTCAAACTGCCCAAATTGATGAAAAGAAATCATTTACAGCAACAATAAAACCCTAACCCACTCACAACGCGCCCAAAGCCATCGCCTCACTTCGTTGTCCCCTAAATTGAAACCAAATCTGGATACCGTCTCTAAAGCCATCGTCTCCCTTCACAATGGTGAAACAACACCGCCACACCCATCTCCATCTCTGGCCGGCACCCTCATTCACACCATGGAATCACACATGAGAGAAAAAGAGTATCTGCCACCGACACGACCACACTTGCCTCCCTTTTACAGGGAAAATGCGCCACCACCTTCCTATTACGGTGAAAATCCGCCACCGCCTCCCTTTTACGGTGGAAATGCTCCACTGCCTCCCTATACGGGGAAAATGAGCTCCCCCCTCCTCGACCACCGCAAGTCCACCATTGGTACGACCACACTTGCCTCCCTTTTACAGGGAAAATGCACCACCACCTCCCTATTACAGTGAAAATCCGCCACCGCCTCCCTTTTACGGCGAAAATGCTCCACCGCCTCCCTATACGGGGAAAATGAGCTTCCCCCTGCTTGACCACTGCAAGTCAGCAATGTTTATCACAACTCCCATACAGGGGGAGCAGAGTATCCCCCGCCTCCGCCAACCAGCTTGATTAATAGTTATTAGTTGAACTGGTTATTTGAGTTATGTTTGTAATTTGAACGAGACATAACTTTGTATTTGCTATTGGAAAATGGGTGTAATCTATGTTCATTTTGTTATCTATCTCTACATTATTTATATGTTTCGATGGGCTAAGAGGCAATCTTGTTATGTGCGTAAAGATGAATGCTATGTGACATTGTTCTACGTAGTTCACTTGAGCAAGGATTTTGATGGAATTCAATTGGTTTGTCACTTTTTTCAGTCGCCTTCTTGAAATTTCAATCATTTTTTTAGTAACAAACATCACTTTTTAGTAAAAGTGAAATTGTAAAATAACACTAAACTTTTAAAAGTGACATTATGTCACATTTTTTTTTAAAAAACGTGACAATTTGATCACTTTTTTGTGTGTTTATAACTTTTTTATGTGTTTCACTTTTTCTGTCACTTTTCAGAATTTTTTTTCAATTTTATTGTTTGTTACTTTTTAAAATTTCTATCACTTTTTTGAATAACAAACATAGATTTTGATCGATGTTTTGTCACTTTTTTAAGTATTTGTCACATTTTTGAATTTGTATCACTTTTTGAGCGTCACTTTTTTTGAATTTTGTTACTTTTTTGAGTTTGTGTCACTTTTTTTAAAAAAAGTAAAAAAGTGACAATTTTTATATAAAAAAAGTAACATTGTGTCACTTTTTCATTTTATACAGTATTTTTTACTTCCTAAAAATCTTTCATATGATTTTTCAAAACATTCATAATTTTAAGTGTATTTTTGTAATTACCCTTAAATTCAATTAAGACTTGCTATGGGCCTTAGGCCCTTAACCAACTTGTTTAAAATATAGTCTGGACCTAGTACGAAATGTCACTCCAAATCATTTTATTGGACTGATTCACGAATGGGTTAATAATGCATATATCTAGTCTTGAAAACATAATCGAAAAAACATCGACGTCTCATTTGATTACTGAAAAATATGTAATATCAGTTTCCATTTAATTCAAGCGAGATTAGAAGTATCTAAAATTACAATATGAAAGGAAAAGAGTGACGTGAGCCGGTAATATTTTAATTAGGTTACAATTATCAGCGCCATATGAATACGAATGAAAATTATGTCACTTGTACACCCATTTCTATCACCCTTGTGTCACACGCCTGCGATGTTGTTGAAAAATCATTGACTGTAAAAGTTGTTTTTTATATGAACTTTCAAATGAAAGAATGTCATATAGCATAAAAGGAACCTTAAAAAAGTGAATTTTTTTGAAATTTGAGAGATGGAAATGTATATTTTATGAATTGATTTAAACGGAGCAATAATTAAGGATGGATTAAGATACATAACTTATTTTTAGGTTCTTCATATTAATTTATATTTAAATAGAGAAAATTACAGTCGTGATATCTAACGTTTACTTTGTGGCACCCACGGTACTAAATCTTTCAAAAATTAGCACTTGGAATCCAAATGGATGGAAATCGTTAGTTTGTTTGTTACTTGATCGAAGAATTGACCTTAACCATAATTTTGATTAATTTCAAAACGATAAAATGGTATTTTACATTTTTTTCAACAAAAAACACAAATATAACATATTAATAATTAAATAAATAAAACAAAAACACAAAACCACCACTATTCCCATCTTCCCCAAACCCCTTGCACCAAAACCACTAACAGTAGCGATCGCGCGCCATCGCCACCCACCCTACCACCACCGCTCCTTCAACCACCACTTCTTTCCATAATGCTGCCAAACAATTATACACTTCAAAATGGATCCATCTTTTATCCAGCAAGCACGTAAGAATTGCAATCATATAGATTATTTTTCTTCTTTCCCCATTCTCCCCCTCCCCCTTCCCCACCCACACCAAAACCAAATCCAAAGTGCAATCGCCACCATTGCCAACGTCACCGACATTGGAAAAACCCGTTGTTACATCCCCTACACAAACCTTTCTTCCTCTCCTCCATCGCACTACTTACTGTTCGCGTCTACAGCTCCCATCCAAGGGCCGAGGGGCGAACCTAGGGGCAAAATCTAAATTTTAATCTAACTCAAAGTAAATAATTAATTTTAATAGAATTAATTTTAATAACATATTTCATGGAATTCATAATTGTTTAACTTTTATCAAAATTTACTAAAAAATTGATTTTGATCTCTACCAAATAGGGGCAAAATCACATTAAATTTGAATTTCGATAACATGCTAATTTTAAAAATTCTTCAACGATCGTACGTTAATCGAATCTATAAATTACTTATGTCATTTCAAAGTTTATTTCAAGAACTATATTATGGGTATATCGAATAGTCCAAATAGATATCGAAAAATAGTTAAAAATACGTTAAATGTGAGTATTAAAAAATGATGTCTAACTGGCATTTTTTTTAAAAATTCAATTATTTCATTAAAATTTATTATTGTTGATATACAAATTTTTCAATGTAATTTTCATCATTTTATTAGAAAATTTTATATGGAATATGATATCAAAAATTTTCAAAATTTTACATTCGAAAAAGTCATATTCCATGTAAATTTTCGGATTTAAATTACACGGAGTATAATTTTTTTTGACGTAAATTTTCGATTGTAAAATTTCTCACAACTTTTTTGTAATTTCACCTGTGCCCCCTAACCTTTAAGTTCTGCGTCCATCCCTGCTCCCATCTGTTAATGACTGTTAGGGTGAACCTCATCTGCCTTTGCTGCTTCATCTTCTTTTAGATTGTTTCAGTCTACTGCTCCTGACTGCTTTAGTCTATTCAAACCTATTGCAGGAAAAAAAAATTCATGTGAAATCAAATTTGAAGATAATCAAGAAGCTAGAATTTTAAGTTTTTCAAAATAATTGGTTAATTGGTTTCAGTTTGTGTTCAAATTTCAGTTTTATATATATATATATATATATATATATATATATATATATATATATATATATATATATATAGAAAGTCATGTTTGGTATCGATTGAAATATAAATTTTAATTTAAATTAAAGTTAACAATTAATTTTAATAACTTTTTTCATGAAATCCATAACTATTTAATTTTTGTCTAAATTTACTAAAAAAATTGATTTTTGTCTCCATCAAATAGGGGAAAAATCACAATAAATTTTAATTTTTCTCTTTTCCTCTCGCATTTTAACAAAATCTTAACTCTCCATCAAATAAAGGTGAAATATTGCATTCTTAATACCATTTCGAAATGTTCACAGTCTAGTTTTCTACATCGTTTATGGTGTACGAAACGATTAGTTGTAGCCAGTGTTCTAAAACACGCCTAAATGTGCCGTGTAGGCGCACATAGGCATGATGCGTTTTAAAAACGCGTTGACTTAGTGGCATGCGCATAAAAACGCGGTCAAACTTTTTCGTTGACCATCCAGACGGCAAAGTGCGCGATTAGGCACGCCTAATCCAGCACCTTTTTTAAAAAAATAAAAATTTCTACATATTTTTAATTGTTTTATTTATTATAACATATAAAACAAAAACTATCCATCTTCCAGCCTACAGATCGCAGGCCCAGAAAGATACATAAGTTATTGTTGGCCCATTTATTTATAAGCACCATTTCTAGTGCTTCACCTGCAAACTTCCGATGTGGGACAATTACATGTTTGGGATTTGAAGCCAAATGCAAATGCCGATGTCAAGGCAATTAACCTTGAACACCACGAATTTCCTCCACTATTTCTGCTATTTCTTCCTTCTTTTGCTAAAAAATTTTCCCCACAATGTTAATGCAGCGAATAATGAAGCTCTTTTACTGTTTTCATGGATCCATTCTTCTCCTTCACCACCTTCTTCGTTTTCAAATTGGAACTTACAAGACTCAAATCCATGAAAATGGGCATTCATTAAATGTTCTGAAATTTTGTTACAGAAATTGATATTCAATCCATTCAGTTTGCCATTACCGTTCCTTTATTTTCTTGAAAAACTTGTCATTGCTGGTGCAAATCTCACTGGAACAATCCCGCCTGAAATTGGGGAATGTATTTCTCTTAAAACCCTTGATTTAAGTTCAAATAATCTTGTGGGGAATAAGGACATTGAAGGGAAAATCCCTGATGAAATTGGGGATTGTTAGAATTTCGAAGTTCTGGGCTTCGCTGATACAAATTGGGAATATCAGAAGTTTGGTCATTCTTGATTTTTCACTGAATTTTTTTACAAGAAGTATTCCTTGGTCTTTAGGGAATCTTACAAATCTTGAAGAGTTGATGTTTAGTAGCAACAATATTTTAGGTTCTATCCCGAGTCCCCGACTAGCCTTTCAAACGCCACAAGCTTAATTCAATTTCAGTTGGATGCTAATCAGATTTCTGGTTCAATTCCATCAGAACTTGGATTTTTGACACAGTTGGAGGTGTTTTTTTGGTGGGGGTAACAAGCTTGAAGGAAGCATTCATGTCGCATTGTTTTTTTTTTTTTTTTTTTTTTAGTGTCCAATCCATTAATAGTATAATTAATACTTGATAGTAAATGTGTATGTTTATTTTTATATATAAAAAAAAAATTAATATAAAATTTTATTTATTATACTTAAAATAATATTAAAAGTACAAAACGCATTATGACGCCTACTCTCCGCATTGACACGCTTAAACTTATGATTCTTGATTCTCGACCTCGACGCATCGCAACGCATTACGCCTTTTAGAACACTGGTTGTAGCAAATGCTACTATTTGTCAAAGTAAGTCGTTCAAAATTAGTATTTTAAAAATTTCGATAACATGCTAACTTTAAAAAAAATTTGACGATCTTACGCTAATTGAATTTACAAATTGCTTATATCATCTCAAAACTTATTTCGAGAACTACATTTTATGTATATCAAATAATCCAAACAGATATCGAAAATAATCAAAAATGCGTTAAACTTGAGTTTTAAATAAAGGCGTTTAACTCGCACTTTCTTTAAAAAATTCAATTATTTCATTAACATTGATTATTTTTGCAATACAAATTTCTCAATATAATTTTCATTATTTTATTAGAAAATTTTAGACGAAATATGACATAATTTTTTTTTTTTGGAAATTTTATAGCTGAAAAAGTCATATCCCATGTAAATTGTCGAATGCAAAATTATATGGGTATGATGCTTTTGGACGTAAATTTTAAATTGTAAAATCTCTCTCGCTATCTTTACAAGTTCGATTGTACCCCCTAACTTTAAACTTCTGCGTCCGTCCCTGGCAGGGGCGGACCGGGGGGGCTGTGATTTATATATATATATATATATATATATATATATATATATATATATATAATAAAAAAAAAATTTGATTTCCCTAATTTCTCTCCTTCCCACTCCCACTCCCCGTCTCCACCCTCTCTCTCTCCCAAATCCCCTTCTCTGCATCTCCCCTGTTTCCGTCTCCAGCTCTCCCCCCCCCCAACAAATCTCACTCACCGACAGTCACCACAGGTCCACAACACCGCCGGTCCACCACAGACACAACCCATAGACCACAGACTCCACTCTCCAGTCCACTGCATCGACTTCTCCACTCGAAGATCCAGCTCCACTGCCCTTCTTCTCCGACTCCGCAGCAGCCCCAACTCCTCCAGTCTCCGACTTCGAAGCTGCAGGCTGCAGCCCATCTCCTCCAGGCTCCAGGTCCGCCTCAGCTGGCCTCTGAATCTCTGATTGCTTATTTCTTTTTTTGTGTTGAATGTTATGATATTGATTGTTAAGTGTTATTGTGTTAATGTAATCTGTTGATTCTTTTGAACCGAATTCAGGGATGGATTATGGATAGACAGGATAGACTGGGTCACTGGATAGTTAGGGACTGAATGTCTGAATTTAGGGATTGAGCTTATTGATTTGGGGATTTTGATGAAATTTGATTTAAGGATTTAGGGATTTATTTAGGGATTTGCTAATGCACATGTTTGAAATTTGGTTGGTAATTTGGTTAGGGATTTTGATGAAATTTGATTTAGGGATTTGCTAATGCACATGTTTGAAATTTGGTTGGTAACTTGATATGACTTATGAGATGAAGAAATTGATTTAGGGACTTCTAATATGATTGATTTTTTATTTGTTTCAGCTATGGACAAATACTTTAAACGTAAATCTATGCTTTCTTGTGATGAGCAAAATGCCGATGAAAGGAATGTTCGAGACAAGAGTGATAAACATGATGTTGAAGTTGGTGTTGGTGTTGGAGTCGGGGATATTGATGTTGGTGTTGGAGTTGGAGTCGGGGATATTGATGTTGGTGTTTGAGTTGGAGTCGGGGATATTGATGTTGCACATCTTATCGCCGATCCTGGATTGAGAATTCCAATACAGAATTATGATATTAATTATCGAGACGTGATTCGAAGAGCATATGTGCAAAGGGGTCCTTGTCAGCCTCGCAATCATGTTTTTCCACCACACGAATGGGTAACAAAGATATGAGATTTTGTGTTTCATGGTATGATGAGCACCCTACCTGGTTGGAATATAGTGTAGCGAAAGATGCAGTTTTTTGTTTTTACTGCTATCTTTTTAGTTCGAGTGGTGGTTCATTTGTTAATGATGGATTCTCGAATTGGAAAAAGAAAGAATGCCTTAGAAAACATGTTGGCACTGCAAGTAGTGTGCACAATCAGGCTCGAGTCAACTATGAATCGTTCAAGAATCAAGAGCAGAGTATTCAATCATGTCTCGTTAAGCAATCAAATCAAGCTCGAACAGACTATAGAATTCGATTAAATGCGTCAATTGATTGTGTTCGATTTCTTCTACGACAAGGTATGGCTTTTCGTGGACATGATGAATCTGAAGATTCAAACAACCAAGGAAACTTTCTTGAACTATTGCATTGGTTGTGTGATCATAATGCTGAGATTAAGGCCGTCGGTTTGACTAATGCACCCGAGAATTTCAAATTAACATCACTACGAGTGCAAAAAGATATTGTGAGTTCTATTGCTTCTGAATGTTTAAATGTGATTATGAAAGATGTTCGTGGTAGTTTCTTTTCAATTTTAGTTGATGAATCTCAGACATTTCAGTGAAGGAGCAAATGTCGGTTGTTATTCGTTATGTGAAGAATGGGCATGTGTTGGAACATTTTGTTGGTGTTCGTCATGTTTCGAGTACCACAGCTATATCACTTAAGGCTGCAATTGATCAATTATTTTCGGAGCATAGCTTAAGTATATCTAATTTGAGAGGTCAAGGATATGATGGAGCTAGTAACATGCGAGGTGAGTATAATGGACTGAAAGCACTTATTTTGAAAGAAAAACCAAGTGCATATTATATTCATTGCTTTGCTCATCAACTTCAGTTAGCTCTTGTAGCTGTGGCACAGAAACATCCGAAGATTGAAACTTTCTTCACTACTGTACACAGATTGGTGAATGTTGTTGGTGGATCGGTGAAAAGGAGTGATGTTATTCGAGAGAATCAAAGGTTGAAAGTTCTTGAAGCAATCAGTGTCGGTGAATTATCAAGTAGACGAGGTCTCAATCAAGAAACTAGCCTTCAGCGTCCTGGTGATACACGTTGGGGGTCTCATTACAGTTGTTTAACAAATTTGATTGTCATGTTTTCAACCATAGTTGACGTTGTTGAGATGATTGCTACTGACACTACAAGTACCAGAACAAGAGGTGATGCTTGTATATCATTTGAGTTGATGTACAAATTTGAATTTGCATTTAATCTACATCTTATGAAAAAGATTCTGGGGATTTCAAATGAATTGTCAAAAGCATTACAACGAAAGGATCAAGATATTGTCAATGCTATAAGATTGGTGCAATTATGTAAAACACGGCTCCAAATGATGAGAGATGATGGATGGGATTATTTCTTTGGGGTTGTTTGTTCGTTTTGTGAAGCTCACGAGATCAATGTTCCTATTATGGATGATATGTTCATAACTCTAGGTCGTTCACGGCGTTAGACAGTGACAAATTTGCATCATTATCGTATTGAAATGTTTTATGCTATCATTGATATGCAACTTCAGGAGTTGAATGATCGTTTTTCTGAGATAAATAGTGACTTGCTACTTTGTGTTGCATGCTTGTCTCCAAATAACTCATTCGATGCTTTTGACAAAAACAAAGTGATTCGATTATGTCAGTATTATCCGTTTGATTTTGACGCAACAGATATCTCAGAACTTGATGATCAGTTAGATACATACATTCTTGACATGCGCACATCTGAAGATTTTGAAAGATTACAGGGTATTAGTGATCTTGAACAGAAGTTGGTTGCAAAGAATAAACATGAAGTGTATCAATTAGTCTACAAGCTTGTGACATTAGCATTAGTTCTTCCCGTGGCTACTGCTACAGTCGAGAGATCCTTTTCTGCGATGACTTGTGTCAAAAATCGTCTGCGCAATCGTATCGGAGATCAATGGTTGAATGATAGTTTGATTGCATATATTGAGAAAGATGTATTTGACAAGATTGGAAATGATGTAATTATGGAACGTTATCAAAATATGCGAACACGTAGACAACAGTTGTAATAAAATATCTATTTTTTCGTCTTTTTTTTTAAAGTTTGATTGTGCCCCCCCCTGTTCAAGAAGTCTACGTCCGCCCCTGGTCCCTGGCGGTGCCGAATTTGTTTGGGGCAAGAGGTGGATTTTTTCATGGTTGGTGAGGGCGGGGTGATGGGATGGAAAATGGGTAGAAGACAAAAACATGTATAATTTTTTCTTATTTAATTATTTCAATTATTTTACGTAAAATTGGACCCTCACTTAATTGGTCAAAAAAGACTAGATTTTTTTTTTGGGTCAACTAACAGTCAAACTAATTGTTTCCATTCATTTGGACCATAGCAATTGATTTTCCAAAATTTTGGTACCGTGAGTGCCACAAAGTAAACATTTGGATCAAGTTTGCATAAAAGTGAAAGATTTTGTACCACAACTGCAATTTTTCCTATTTAAATATGTTAACGAATTTATTGACTCTCCACTATCTTAATTTTTTAATGACTATTATATCCATACAATCATATTTCTTAAAATATAGGAATTTGATTCTCAATAAACACAAGTGACTCCCTATTTTTTTTCTCTTTTCTCTCTAGTTCATAACTCGTGATCAGCATGAGGTTCTATTCAATTAAAAAAAGGGTGTATTTTTCAAAGAAAAGCATCAAGTTATCGCCAAAAGAATTTGCAAAGTGATAATTTATTTCAGCCCCCAAAAAAGATGGCATTATTCTAATTTCAAATTTCAAAAAGACAAATATGATATATGTTATTTGATTTGATCATAAGTATATTCGCCATATTTTAACCTATAAGAGCTTAATTTAGCAATCTAGAGAACTGCACTTGGACTCAATAGAAGGGACGAACATAATGCAAGAGAGCGGGGACGAATCCAGGATTGTTGATGAGCTAGGGTGATTGTTGACCTTTGACCGTCAAATGCTACAATAACGAAACCGTTTATTAATATTCAATTGAATAATATTAAAAAATTCTTTAATCAATATATAAATGCACTAAAACGTAAAATCATATACATATAAAAATATAATCCAATACAACCCAAAATAATAAGAAAGAAATACATAGATCATTTATCATTTATCCAAAAAAAATATATAGATAATTTGAGAAAATATAATTTAATACAAAAAAAAATAATAAGAAAAGACACAAATTAAACTTAATTTTAAACTATCATCAATTTTCAATACCAAATTATCATTTACCACAAGTAATAAATTCCCCAATTTATTATTTATCACAAGTCACAATTTCACAAATTTTCATAAATCATAAATCATCACACTTCACATATTAAATTATTAATCAAATGATCAATACATATTAATTATCACTTCAAGGCTAAGTTCTAAACTAAAATGGCATCAAAATGAACAAAAAAAGGCTGACAGTTAGCGATGGCAGCAGGTAGGCAGTAACAGTCCATCGAGAATCGGCAATATCAAGTCACAAGCGTCAGTTGAACCACAAAAGCTCAAATCCCTTTTTATAAAAATTGTAAATGTGAAAACAGAACAATGAATAAAAAAATTCAGAAATGAGGTGAATTATCCAACATAAAAGAAGCGCACGCACACACGACACCCTACAGAAAAA
This sequence comes from Fraxinus americana, assembly GCA_035079005.1. Classification (NCBI taxonomy): domain Eukaryota; kingdom Viridiplantae; phylum Streptophyta; class Magnoliopsida; order Lamiales; family Oleaceae; genus Fraxinus; species Fraxinus americana. The sequence goes on from CM068712.1 coordinate 33,324,765, forward strand.
AAAGTACATCAAATATAGAGTTCCAAAACAAATTCTAAATCAAGAACCTCAAATAACCACCAGCAAAACTGTGACAAAAAATTAGAAACAGAAGTAAAATTCAATTCGTACTCGAAATCGAGACTTTCAATTGGGCAAACGTTGGCGCCAACATAGCAATCTGCAAGTCGGGGCTGCGAGTGGGAGCTTAGAATCAGAGATAGGGTTGCTGGCGATTTGGTTTACTTTCTGTATTACACTTAGGGGGAAATGTTTTAACCTCAACAAGCCTTTGGTAATGGTTCTAATGTTAAAAAGAGAAAATTACTTAGAAACCTACTTTTAAAGTTTCATTTTCAAGAAACAGGTGGATTAATTTTTTTTTTTCACAAATCAGGTGATAATTAAGTTTCAAGAATTATAATTAATAAAAATTTAATTACAATATATAATTTCTCCCAACCGACCACTCTCTCTCCAGAACCATCCCAACCCGTCGCCCCTCTCTCTCTCTACATTTCTACTGCCCATCACCGTCTTGAGAATCATTGGCGAATCGTCCGTCATCGTTCCATTGCACAGCTCTGCCGCTTCGTTTGCCGTCGTCTCTCAGCCCCATCACCCCAGTCGTCGGCGTTGGTACTGTTCGGAGATGGCGACGCTGTGAATGGTGGCGGTGGTTGGTGCTATAGGTGGTGGTGGATCTGCAGCAAAGTCGATCCAGTCGTCGATGCTCTCCACTACCCACCGACAACCGCGAGAGTCGTCTGCAGCCATGAAGTGAATGTTGTCATCGGTGCGATTTAAGGGTGTGGGTGGTTTGCTGGTGGTGTCGTTTGTGATGGTTTTTGGGCGTTTGAGGTGTTGTTTGCAATGGTTTTTGGGCGGTGGTGGTGGTGGTGGAAAATGAGGTATACTGTGGGTAGTTTGCTGGTGGTTGGTTTTCTGATCAGATCTGCTGATTAGCCGGAGTTTTGGGGGGTGGTGGTGTAGGTGCGATGGTGATGGCGATGGTGGTGTTTTGTGCAGATAGTTGTGGTGTGGCGAACCTTTTCTGATCTATGACCAGATCCCAATTTGACTAAATGAAGTTTTTGTTCAACTAGTTAGTACCGGATATAGGAGACTACAATTTTAACAACTTTGGACTTCAATTTGAAGTGGTTTTTTTATCCAATTCGATGTGCAGATTGTTTTGTTTATTGCCCATGTTTTGTTTGTTTAAACAAGCTCATCCACTTTCTGAAAACAGCATCCAGTGACAGTTTATGACCGATTGTGACTGGTTAATTGTGACTCGTTGTGACCGTTTTGACCAATTATGACCGATTGTAACTTGAAATTTTGGAATTTTTTTGAAAGTTGGGAATGGGTGGGTAGGTTGATCGGAGCATGCGTTGGAGTGGTCATTGGAGAAGTTTGCCAGAGGGATCGTGAATAGCCGCCGAAGAGAGCATTGGGGTGATCTTCGGAATAGTCGCCGGAGCGGTCGTTGGAATTGCCACCGGAGCGGCAGCCGGAGAGATCGCCGGAACTGTCGCCAAAACGACCGCCAGAACTGTCATTGGAGCGGCCGCCGGAGTAGATGGCCGCCTCCGATGGAGAGAAGGGGTAGGGAGAGGATAGAGAGTAGAGAGAGAGAGTGTGTGATTTGGATTTGAAATTTAATAAATTGGGGTAATTGTATTAAAAATATTTAATTGATTGATTTAACACCTAATTTTCGAAAAGATTTTTGAAGTTTGTTATTTTTGTAATCTTACTCCTTACATATAGGATTTATGTATTGTTCCCATGTTAAAAAGAGGAAAAAAAACCAACTTAACAAAAAAGCTCACAATTTTTATTTAGAAAATGGCCCAACAACTCATCTTCCCGATCAATTCATCACTGCTCTTCACTCCAACCGACGGCTCTGCAAGTTTGCATCCAAGTTTCAACCTATAAATTCTGGCGGAGCCAGCACAGGCGGCCACGCAATCTCGCCGGGTGCTAGCTCCGCTATTGCAAAAGATGATAGCGACAAGCTGATCCCAAGAGGACTAATTGTTCCAGAAGTGTCTGATGGTCTCTGGGGTGTAGTTGAAGGATTGACAAGTGGCAGTTGCTACCTTGGAGGAAAGAGGCTTAGTGGTGAGTGGCGCCACCTTTTGTCGTGTAGGCTGGAACTTAGATGATTCAGCTGTGAGCTTTTGAACTAGTTCCTTAAAATTGATTAGATCTAGCTCCAGTGTCCGAGCCAGCACCTGGTATTTTTTGCGATCCCTCCGTTGTTTCTCCTCCAGAATCCAAATTGTGGGCAACTCATCAAATCCCAACAACAAATCGTCTAAACCCATCTAAGCGAGTATTGATCTCCTATTTACATGCAACAAAGAGAATCTTGTATTGCGGTCTAATAACGAAATATTATATTTCACTGTTGTCATCATGAAAGATCAAGTTGAGTTATTAACTTGATCAAAACCTCGATCTTTCCAAGAATTTTAGAGTCAAAAGCTCAAATACAAATTTTTTGAAAAAAATATGAGGTTATAGCCACAATATAAAGTGAAGATCTCAAAAATACAAAAATAATGTAATTTGCAAAGGGAGATGTTATTATAATATGGAGAAATAATTTAAAGGTTTGTATTTACAGCTTGTCTAATTTAATCTAAATCATAATGAAGAGCCACTATATATAGGGAAGAAATATGAGACATCCAAACTCTAATAGTAAAGTTATAGTAGAAGTTGAATGCAAGAAAATTCGTAAAAATGCGAAAGTGAGGTCTGAGTCGGAAACACCGCCGCTCGACCTGGCAGCTAGCGCCGCCCTAACGATCGAACAGTAGGCTAGTGCCAAGCACCCAGGCTAGCGAAAATGCATCGAGAAAACCATTAATTCCATAATTTCAACATCTTCAAGACCAACACAAATTTCAACTTTCAATATGGCTTTTATATAAAATTTCAACCAGAAATTACCAAATAAACTTGAATAAGATTCAATTATAGCATTTCAAATAGAATTCCTCTTAATCTACACTTTAATTAGAATTTCCAATTATTTTTAACAAATAATTCAATCACGCCCAAATTCTAACAATGGTCATTTGGCTCATACTAATCTTATAGGCCATTCAAGCTTAAGAGTGATATCTAACAAATGAAATCATTTTTTCGTTCGTACATACATAGAATGTGACTTATGACATACTAAAAAATTTAAAGGTTGTTTGACACAACTTCTGATAATTTTTTTAATAAAATTTGATATAGTTAATAACAAGTATGGTTAAAAGATCAATAAAAGTTGTATATCTCATGAATATATGGTTAAAATTATACTTTTTCAAGCCAGCACTGAATCATATATTGGATTAAATTAGATTAGGTATGAATCAAAGTTTGAATTCATACACATACTCTCCAATTTGCAAATATTTACGTTATTATTGTAGTTTTTCATTGAGAACAAGGTCATACTAATATACGAGTCAGTTGACTTTGGTCACTTGCTCATATTTTATGCCTAGTTTATCACAAGATTGATTCATAATCAAAATTTACTTTAGTCATCATTCATATTTCCATATTATTTTTATTTTGATAGTATATGTATGAAACAAAATATAAATTAAGGGTCTATTTGATGTAGATTTTTTAGATAAGATTTAAAGAAAATTTATACCAAGTAAATCAAAAAAGTTTGAAATTAAGCCAGTCAAAAAAATTGCAATATAACAAAATTGGCAGATATTGAAAGTCAGAGAAACCACCTTATTTGAATAATTCAAACTATCAATCAACGTCAGCCAGCCTAAAGATTGTATCATGCTGTGGGTGTAAAAGGCACATTTATGGATATTGCACTATGATTGACAATTATCAAAAGATTGAATAAATTTAAAAATTTATAAAAAAAAAATAAAAAATCAGCAAAGTCCCTTTTATTGCGATTCTATGTTCTGGCACTTTTTAAAGTCATAATATTTGGTAAAGAAAATGTTGTGTGCACATGCGAGAGAGGGAAAAAAAATTATTGAAAAAATTATTAGTGTAGACGAAGAAGTAACTTCAATTATTTGGCAATGGAAGAGAAAAACTCCGAGGAAAAGGTCGAAGGGACTCAAATTCCACTTTGATCGGAAAATTAGAGATTTTAATTTTATAGCCTTCATTTGTAAAATGATCGGACTCTACCTGCGAATTTGATTAAACAAAAAACATTCTAACTTTTCTGTGAGACTTGTTCTTATCTTGAATATTTTTATTTTATTTTATTTTGATATCGGTGTTCAAAATCTTTGAATTTTTATCCTCACCGGCTATATCATTGGTGCTATTGTGCCCAAACAGTGCAAGTCGATGGTCCACACTTCGCACAAGCATCAACACTTGAAACCGAAAACGAAATAAAGAAACCCACGCCAAATTGATAATGCGAATGAATGAAATATATATCACTTTCAAATCCATATTCGAATCATGAAGCAGCATTAATCCAAATGAGGTATTTCGTTACGTATATAAATATTGTAGCTTAAGGGGTTGTTTGGCAAAGTTTCTGATAAAAAAATTATCAAATTTCAAAGATAAAAAGTTTGATAAAAATTATAGATCTCTTGAAATAATTGGATTTGATCTTAACTTTTTAAGTTATTCCAAACAAACACTATGCCCTCATTTGGTTCCCATCAGTTCTAAAATATATTTTTCTCTTTTATTTTTAATTACACATTATTCAATAAAATAATATTATACGTAAATTAAAAAAATTTCCTTATTTTTAGACTACATATTTACCATCAAAATACCATTCCCAAATGCATTTTGGGCAAAAAAGGGGGCTCGGATAGACTCTAAATTTTGATCATTCATTTTAAACTAGGGTTCTCCCTTCCAAACAAGTTTTAGGTTGTTTCCACCCATCTTTCCCTCGTTATCTACTCCAATACTTGTTATATTAAAAACATCCTCTGTGCGCATTCTTCACAAGCTAAAAACTAATCAAGTATAGAGGGAAAAAGAAAAAAGTAACTTCTAAACCAGAAAAATGAGCCCAAAAGAGAGCAAAATCAGCAGATTCATTAAAGCCCCCATTAGGGTTTTGTCCAAAGCCAGGGATTTATATGTTAAAAGCATGTTGAGTTGCGCTGGAGAATTCACTCATGCCAGCGCCATGGGGTGTCCAGCCCCGCAAATCACGAGTTTACCTAGAAGTTTCAGTGTTAACTCATCAGTGTCAAGCTCCGATGAAGACTTCCGGGAACTTGTCAGGGCTTCTTCTACCCGGAGTCTCCCCGGAAAAATCCAGGCAGAGATTCTCCGGTCTAAACAATCACCTGGAGCGCTAAAGGTTGTGCCTCGTTCACATAGTATTGCTATTGGGAGGATTGATGAAGAGAAACCCTGTGAATTTGTGGAAGACTTGGCGATAAACCCGAAATTGTATCCAAGAAGTAGAAGCTATGCACCTTCAAGCAGAAGTAAAATGTTCTGAACAATTTGATCTAGATGAACAAAATACTGAAGAATACTGTAAGGAAAATTTTGCTTTTTTTCTGCTCTCCATTGACTCTGTGAGCTGTAATATACATACTAATGTATTATGATTATGAGTATCTATTTGAGAATATATAAATCTGGAATATTTTAGTTAAATAAAATAGGTATAAAAATTTAAAAACTACTTGGTTGTTAGTTTTTATGTATGGAATTTTCTTGATTTCCTGATTCTCAGCACGTTCGACATAACATTTGATTCAAAACACTCGTGTATGGAATAGTAAACAAGCTTTGAAAATGGTTTCATTTTGGTACTAACTTAAATTATTAGTAACAAAGTAAATTCAATACAATGTTATATTGATATGTTTTTCAGTTACTAATTGTAATAAATAATTGCCAAAACTCTTTATTTTCTATTGAACAGATTTTGTATCTTTTACACTGAATTCGTCACAAATTTTTCGTCGTTGTGTAAAGTAAGGCAAGTTGATTAGTAGTTGCCAAGAAAGTGAAATAAAATTCATCTTTTCTCCTCCTAAATGCCAAAAGAATGAGGCCCTGTTCTCCTTCCACTAAATCAAAATTTTTTTTTTTTCAAACTCATTTCCAACCACACATTCATACAGTCACAAATTTTTCGTCGTTGTGTAAAGTAATGCATGTTGATTAGTAGTTGGCAACAAAGTGCCAAATGAATGAGTCCCCGTTCGTCTTCCACTAAATCAAAATTATTATTTTTTCGAACTCATTTTTAACCACATTCATACGATAAAATATTTTGCACGTAAATTTAAAATATTTTTCTACTTTTTAACTACACATTCTTCAAAAAACTACTGTTTCATAACTCAATTTCTCCCAAAAAAAAAAAAATAGATAAAAACTAATTTTAATGGAAGACAAAATACTTTGGGCATTGATCACGAACCTACGTGATAGGGTTTTTTGTTTGTTTCTAGCATGTTCCATTCAAGAGAAATATGATTGATGAGACGGTGCTCGACAATGACAATTTTACAAATTTTGTGTAAAAAAATGGTTGGGTCTCACTCGTATAATAAAAATAAATAATGATGACTAATTTTTCAATATTAATCTTTATCGAACATGCTCATCGTAAGTCCGCGTACATGCATCGTGCTAATTATCACATAATTAGTAAAGAAATGTAGATTTCATTATCTAAGCTAATAAACAAGTCGTTTACCAAATGGAACGAGATTAATATATTGCACTGAGCAATATAATAATAAATAAAATTTGATTCAAAACTCAACTACTTTTGTAAATAAATAAGTATTAATCATTATCAAATCACCTCTTAACTCGGGAAATTATTAAATGTTTTTACTTCAGTCACTTGAAAACTCTTTTTGCCTTAAGTTTTTTATTTTGATTGTCAACATTTTTCATGAAAAATGTGTTTTTTTTTTCCACCTAATTTCCTACTTTTGTGCTGTTTGATTGACAATTTTTTTTTCACTAAAAATATTTTTCTACTTTTGATCATTTGACCATATTTTCCTTGAAAACAAGGAAAATAATTCTTTAGAGAGATTTGATTTTTATTTTTCAGGTAATTCACTCTCTCTTTCTCTCTCTTAGCTATCTCCTCTCTCATCTGCTCACAAATAAAAAATGGACATGTATAATATTATTTAGATTGAAAACTAAATCAATCAAAGACATTTAATTAATAATTTTCATATAAATAAATTTTAGGCAATTGAATTATTTAGAATTTATTTTCTTTCCATGCAGATTATATACGTCATATTAAACTTAGCCACATAAATATAATATATTATTTGTAACAACTTGAAAATAGAGAACGCAGATAAATGAAGTGCCCTGGAAATTTAATTTTAATACCCAACGTTTTAATCTGATTTTAAGGGAAATGGTTTTCACAACTTCTCTCCATTTTTTTTTTTTTTTTTGGGTGTATGTGATATATTGACACCACGTTTATATGGATTATAGTTCTATATAAAATCCATAGGAATAAAAGATAAAATCAAATTCTAAAAGGAATTAAAATCCTAATCTAATTAAAATTAAGAAAATTATACCGAAAAATGAGAAAAGCGTTTACGGGGCCCTAAACACAGGAATTGGATTGAAACACGCTGTACATCATGGATAGAGCCAATGAGTTTTGCTTGCTGTGCCGTTTTCACTCAAAATAAACACAAACATCTCTGAAAATGAACAATTCGAAAATTTATTTTTTTCGGACTCCAATCTCTCCTTTTCATGAACTCGTCCTCTTTTCATATTGAATCACTTTTGTTTCTTTTCTTCTGTCCCACATCGTAAGATTGATAATGGCATTGGGGGAGGATTGGCGGTAGACTCAAATATCTAGCTAAGATAACTACTTCGAGTATGGCCTTCTCGAGCCATTTTTATAGTATATTTCCTTTGCTTTTTTTTAAAAAAATGATCCTGATATAATTATGACCAGGTTTCCGGTTCGTGATCAAACCGCCCAATTTAAAGGTTTTTGACTTGTTTTTCAATACTCGGTTAATAACACGTGATTGAACCAAATCTTGGGCCAATTTTCAATTCAATCAATCGATTTATGTCGTGTTCGGTGCATATTAAAATGAGATAATGCATTTTATAGAAGTGATTTGATAGAGAATATATGATTAAAAAAGAAGGAAAAGTTATTGATGTGATGGAAAATATTATGAGGTTGTTTGGGAGAGATTTTTGGGGGAAGAATTGATTTTGAATAGTGATATGATGAGAAATGTGTGGTTGAAAAAGAAAAAAAAAATTATTGATGTGATGGATAATACTATTTTATCGAAGAATGTGTGGTTGAAAATGAGAATTGATTTACTGTAGAAAAATTTAATCCTTGGCCTATTTGATTGAAAAATGTGTGGTTGCAAATGTAAAGAAGAATTAGAATGAAAAAAATAATGCGTGTCAAATAGGGGCTTAGTCCGATTTTCATAACACCAATTTTAAAAAATCCCAAAAGACGGTACATAAATGAAATGACTATTTTTTTTTAAAATCCTTTTGTCGGATGATAATATTTCTCAAAGCATAAATGAAATATCTAAATTAAAATTAGATTTTTAATAGATTATGATAAAAATTAATGAAATGCATAAATGAAATATCGTGGGATCCATCCAATTCCCGCACAATACCTCCTAAGGAAAATATCGAATGGATCCCAAATTGACGGGTTAGTGTGAACTTATCCATGCGGTTATGCACTCTTCGAATATGAATCCGTTTTCTAAAATATCCTGACTTCCGTACTTTAGTGGGTATCCGAGATCCTTTTGATGACCTATGTTGTGTTATGTAGTTAAATTAATTATTGATTTTAATTTAAATTAAAATCTAAATTTTAATCTCTATCGCTTAATGAAATAGTATCTCTCCCCCTCGTTTTGTAATTTGTATTATGCACAAATGACTGGTTTATGAATTACTCAAAAATATTTCCTTTTAAATTTTCCAATTTTTAAAACGTTGGTTTAAGGAAAATGATTGTGCATCCTTTTGTCTTCCATTAAAAAAAGTATTTTTGGGAAAAATGTTTTTTTTAATTGTAATTTCAAATATAATTTTTATTGATCGATTAATAAGGCTTACTGTTGAAATCAAGCTTTGTTTTGGTAACTGGTAATTGGATGATTGAAGAGTCCTCGAAGAAGATGAAGCAGGAGGAGAAAGAACGGAAGTTCCATGAGGCCCTCCTTAAAATGCTTTATCCTCCCCCACCCTCCCCTCCTCCACAGGTATTCCCAAATTCTGTTACTACATTTATTTTTATCCCTTGATTATATGTTTACTGTTATCTATGTATTGGATGTATTATATTGACGCAGGAAGAGGAGGAGGAGGAAGAAAATAAACCAATCAAATCTTTGGGGGTAGGCGTCAATTTGAATCAAATTCCAGGTGTTTGTTAAAATAGTACTAGATTAAACATCTATATCTGCTTCTTTTGCAGTATAATTGAGAACGATTTAACGAGATATAGTTGTATGCTGTGCATGCAGATGAGTTGGAGGATGAGGAGAGAAATCCGTCGTCTTCAGACCATGATGGTGAGGACTGTAATGGTGCCATTCAGAAGCTGACGCGGGCGCAGAGGAAGCGGCTTCGCAGGAAAAAGCTTAAGGAAGCTTCTGGTCAACGCAGGAAGATTATTGGGCCGATGCCTTTGTTGTCTAAAGCAAACGACGGTGGAAATGGTGGTGGCGATGGTGTTGCAGGAAAGGCACCGGAGAGTGTTCGACAAAATGCTTCTGTGGAAACGGATACCATAATGAAAAAATCAGGTTGAGATCCTCTCCTGTATTCTATATGATCATTTGCTAGGAAAAACTAATCTTTATGGATTGTTGCATTTGTAATTAATTTTGGTTTTCTTTTTGATGTTGACAATTGTGATTGTTTAGGAGAACTAGCTTCTTGCTCAAAACAGAACAAGGTAAAGCAAAGAAGAATGGGTAAGAAATTGGCTAGTGAAAATTTGAAATCATCAGGCACAGAAACTACTAGCCATCAAGGGGAGAAAGAAGGATTAAAGGACTGAGCCCTGACATACCCGAGGGCGTTAACTATTATCATAAAAATTCAGGAAATTGTGGAGTTTTGCAACGACGGCGTTGTTCTGAATACTCCAAGATTGTAAGCCAACGAAGAAAATACTCAAGTTGCTGGTGCTTACAGAATCAGGGCTTGCATTTAAGTTTGTACTTTCATGTTCAAATTTGAACTTTCAAATGGAAAGAAAATAAAAGGAAATGATGGCAGACTTTATTTCAGCATTTTGCTTTTCATGTATGCAATTCGTAATCGTTCCTTTAATATTTGACCTAAGTATTTTAGTGTCAAGGAATTGTAATTCCTGACATAGAAAGATGAAAGATTTCGAGGACGATCATGGTAGTATATATGTCTTGTGAACCATTTTTTGGAGAAGCTTTACTTTAAATTGTGAATGTCATGCTTGTTTCGAAGCATTTCTGGTTAAGTGAGCTAATAATCACATTTGTTTTCATAATTCAAAGTTTATATATTATTATTTATGAGTAGTGGATGTGTAATATTGCTGCCAAATGTGTTCATGTGTTATATGTGACTTCTACAAATGATAAATGACAATTTTTTCAAAATTTGGCCTGAGACTGGACTCGGCCCTTGAGCCACGAGAGTCCTCTGATTGCATGGTGGACCAGGCCTTCGCTCGCAAGGCCACTGAAGTTATAATTGAGATGGTACATGAGGGAAAGTTGTTGGCCGCCCTATCCTACTCACGGGGCATCCTGGTACCAGAAAGACTGCCATTTCAATGGGCATGGCGAAATCCCTGGGCCAAGATACCCTGTATGCGATGCAGGCAGCAAATTGTATTCGGTTGAGATCGAAAACCGAGGCGCTAATGCAGGCTCTTGGAAAAGTTATCAGTTTTAAAATTGAGAAGACGGAGGTTATTGAGGGAGAGGTGGTGGAGATACGAATTGAGAGGGAGAGGTTATTGAGTGATGGCTGGGTGGCTTCGAGGACAGGAAAGCTGACGCTATAGACAACAGAAATGGAGATGGCATGTGACTTAGGGGCGACAATTATTGAGACCTTGGAGAAGGAAAAGGTGCAGAGTGGGAACATTATTGCAATCCATAAGGCCTCAGGGAAGATCACATAGCTTGGGAGGTCATTCTCGAGGTCTATGGATTATGATGCCATGGGGCCACAGACCAAGTTTGTGCAGTGCCCTGATGGGGAGCTGCAGAAGAAGAAGAAGGTTGTGCATTGCATTACTCTTCATGAGATCAATGTTTTCAGCAACAGGTATATTGGTACATTTATGTCCTCACCTTGCACTATTATTCAAAGATTGTAGAAAACCACTATTTGTTGAATGTCTTGGAATTTTTGTGTAGACAGTTTTATGTAAATTTGTAATTTTCTTGTTCTAAGCTCAACTTCAATGCACTCTCAAGTTGTGTGCGGTTAGAGAAAACTCATTTTATTATTTACATAATGTCAAAACTGCATTTCCTCATTGATTTATATACAGTAAATGGTGCAAGCGAGAATAATTTAATTATCTGCATGAACATACTCTAGCATTGAGAAACTCTCCTTCATGGAAGAATGGAAGTACTTTATAAATTGAATTTGAAGATATTGTGCAAAATTGCATCTGCTTTGATATGTCCTTGGCTTTACACTTGAGATGTTACAGTTGTGCAAGAGCATTTTAGCAAGACACAGAGGAAACTATGTGGACTGATGATTTTTGCACCATATGAGTGGCACACTTTGGGAAGAAAAAATCGATTTTTGTTATTAATTAGGTGAGTTACCTAGTTATAAAGAATGATAATATATGAAATCCGTTGTGATCAACAATGAAACTAACCAAAACTTTATTAGACGACAAAAGTAATTCATAATTGACAAATCACTTGGATAGGATAGAATTGAGTTAACGAATTGAAAATATATGGAGCAACTTTCAGTTCGTATATCAAAGGAAATCTCAGTTACGCCTTTAGGAAAGGCAGTGAAGAATATAAGTTTTGATGCTCATAAGCCGAGAAATCTGGAAAATAAATGATAGGATGGAAAATTTAACGACAGTAAAAAACCGTTCGTATGTAAATTTACCAGGTCATAAACATGTTATGTAATCTTTTTCCTTTGTTATGTTTCTCTTGCTTCTCTTTTGTTTCATATCATGAAAACTGTGTTGGTCATCTTGGAGGAAGATATTGTATCGTATGAATCATTCAGTGAATCATCCATTAGCTCTACAACTTGCATCTTACTCTGTCCATTTCTTATTTTGAATACCAATATTAGGTATGCACAAATAGAAAACATATTAGTATTTAGCTCAATAGTAGCAATATTATGTAGAGGAAACCTTGACAAATTGCATAATAATCAAGGTGTTTCGATCAAATTGTGATTGTTGCCCTGCTAACTTTTAGATCTTGGAAAGGGCACCAATTAAGACTTGGTGTTTTTTCAATCTATAACTAGAATTTCTGATTTTAACATTGTATGAATATTCATATGGTTTGTCTGATTGTTCTAGGGAACATCAATTAGTATATGCATCATTATTCGAAACATGGAAAAATATTTGAGGTTTGAGATTCAGAAATTTGGTATAATTTTATTTTTTCCTTAGAACCGTAATGTGATTAGCTTTCATTCTTCATTGTTAGATAATTGAATATTTCTGCGATTATAGCATCCTCTCCTGATTTCAGCTAGCTCTCTTCACCGGCAATACTGGAAATTCGTGCAGAAGTGAGGAAAAAAATTGACACTAAGGTGGCAGAGTGGAGGAAGGGAAACTCGAGATTTTGCCAGATGTCCTGTTCATTGATGAAGTGTACATGCTTGACATCGAGTGCATTTGATTCCTTAATTGAGCCACACGGGTATTACTACTACTACTACTACTGTTTGAGGCTCTAGCTACAAATCACCACATGGTGTTCTAATCGATTTCCTTGATCGCCTGCTTATTATCTCCACACAACTATACACGAAGGAAGAAATTCATAAATTCTAGGCAGAAGATGCCAAGATGAATAAGTAGCATTGTCTGAAGATGCAATACACTATAAAACTCATAACATCGGTTGCATTGGCTTCCCAAAAATGGAAAGAGAACATTGTGAAAAATAGAATATTTTAGCTGAGTATACAAGCTGTTTTATGATGTGAAGAGATCCAAGAATATTACCATTTTACCAGAACATTCACCAGCTGCATATATCCTATTCATTGAAGTATAGCTGGAGTATATTTTTTTCATTGGGAAAACATGTTTACTGTTTATTTTGTATTGAACAATTAAAATATAGAAACTTTTATAATTACTTCGTAACTTGTTTTTACGGTGCGGCTCTGGCCAAGGTTTTGGAGCAATTTTGAATAATGTAGAAAGGGCAATTAAATGCATAAATGAATAATGTAGAAAGGGCAATTATATATACAGAAATGATCTAATGAGCACCGGTGCTCATCTTATCCTAAGCACCAATGAGTTGGCATATTAATTCATTGGTGGATTGGAACTCACAAAATCTTTATCCACCAATGAATTAATGTGCCAACTCATCGGTGCTTAGGATAAGATGAAAGACCAGTCTTTCATTAGATCATTTCTCGTATATATATATATATATATATATATATATATATATATATATATATATATAAAACCCACATAGTATAACCACCAAATATTAGCAGAAATTGTAAAAGCTTGAAACATTAGATTTTGGCATATAATAATTTCAATTTAGCTTGTGATGAGATGTGAGAAAATTCCATCCATTTTGAAATAATGCGGATTAAAATGACTGCATCAATTTGAGAAAAGAAACTCTTGAATTTGTAATTTGTGTTTCTGAGCGCGAGAGAGAGAAGAAAAAAATAAAAGCGCCGTTGCCGGGGATCGAACCCGGGTCACCCGCGTGACAGGCGGGAATACTCACCACTATACTACAACGACTTGTTGTCAAGCGAGTACTTTTTTTAAATATATAGTATTAAAAATCTCTGTCCTCTAAATTTTCATTTTTTGACAGCTAGCGATCAACCACAAATGCTTAATTCGTGTATTATATTTATTATTGTAGCATGACCCTAAACAGCTATAAAATGAAGCTCTTCAATGGATGAATGAGTATAATAGTTGGCTTAATTATTTATTTGTACTTGAAATTTTTTGAAACGTGACGCGTGTTTATATCTAGATTATAACACACACAGCATTCAATTATACATATGAACCCTGCTATGAGTACAATAATTTTTCACATAAAACATGCGAAAATTTGAAATGAAGGGAAATGATAAAGTCAAAATTAAACTTACTAATAACCAGAGTTCATAATTTATGTCGACAAATTATTGCTATGGTAGGGTGCACACTAGGACAAGAGAAAAAACACAAATATTTTTTATTGTCAGCGTGTGTTTTGGACACTTCACCCAATTGCATTCATAAACTTTTTTATTTGATATGTCCTTGTACTCTCCTCTCCGTCGAATCTATAGAATTTGAGAACTGAATTAATCGTCTTTTTCGGACAACTACCACAATGATTTAAGTAACTCATAAACTTGGGCATAATCTTCCTATAACAAAATTTTCAAATTTCCTTGTATTATTCTTATAATGGAATCGCGATTATAGTTCTACCACTCATAAAACATCTACAACAAGACTCCTTATCATATTAGGAACATGTCTCGATCGACGATGAAAATATCCACAGTTCAAGTCATGTATAAATCTATTGGATGAAATCGTCATTAGAGATTGTTTAAACGTCTACTATTTGTACCTCCGAATTTATATAGGATTTGAGTTGAAAAGCAACAACGAACTTTCATTTGAATTTCGAGAATTTATTCCAAGAAAGTGAAAATAAAGTATAAACAGACCTAGAAAGTTTTGGCAAAGTTCAGTGATTATTTAGGAAAATTTTGAAGTTTAGAGATCCCCTATGAACTATTTGCAAAGTTCAGTGACTACTTAAGGAAGTTTTGAAGTTCGGTGACATCCTGAGAATTTTTGGCAAAGTTCAGTGACTATTTAGGGTATTAACTCTGGTTTGAACATACGAAGTTGGATTGAAGATCGATGGTTGAGTGATAGTCTAATTGTGTATATTAAGATGATATTTTTGATAACATAGATAAAGACGTAATATATGGTGATTTCAAAGTATAAAAACGCATAAGCAACATATTTAGTAATGTATTGAATTATTTTCCTTAACGTTAAGTTGCTTGATTTTATTTTATTTTGTCAATGAAGAACACCTTCGTCAATACTATCAACTACTATACACTTCTTCATGGTAATATCGGCATATGCAAGCCATGTAATTAAACCTGATAATTGAAGAATAAATTTTACTTGAAAACTTGTATACATATGTAAATTCCAAAGTACATTTTGCTGAAACAACCAAATTCTAAGTTTACTGTTTTACTATACCTGACCTCTCATGCAGGATAATCAAACGGCACAAGATTCACGGTGGAAGGATCCTGGAGATCCTGGTGCATAAATCCATAATTCCTAAGCACCTGATTATCAGCAAAAGCTAAAGCCTTCTGCATGGCATCGAAGCAAGTCTGACCAGAATACATCTTGTTGTGGTCCCCACTGCAGGGTTGACACCCAGTGAAATGTGTGATGAATGGTCTACGCCAGCCATCTCGCCCAAACCCAGCATCCTTCAGGTATTCCTCCCACACCGGAATATTACTCTCACTCACCTTCTCAGCATGGCGCCGCCTTAACATGCGCACCCTCTTCTCAATTTCATTGTACTTTTCAGTGATATTATCAAGTCTACCAACAATGTCCATCCAATACCCCTCGAAATAATATTCACCCTCCACATATATTTTATTTCCCCATTTTTCTTTTTCTTTTAGTAATAAATAAACTAAGCCAGATTGATCATCTGATTCTTGGAAAATCTTATCTTTAAAAGTTGTACTCAAAATTTCACCCCATTTATCATAGCCAGGGGCCTGTGGGCCCATACTGGCCCACACATCCATGAAGTCCATAGCCCATTGGCAATTTCTAATCAAGAACACGCCTGCATTGATGCTAGTCCAGCTCTTCTTTTCGTAGATCAACTTGGGCCATCCGTGGATCACTAGATTATGGGCCTTGTACTGGTCCAGTGGAAGCTTGAAGTCCATGTCGGTGAAGGCCGCATCCGAATCGATCCACCAGATCCATTCAGCCTCCGGGTGGGCCAGCATAGCGGCCTTGACGGAAGGCGTTTTGGCCCAAAATGAAAACATCTTGGGTTGGAACAACACATTGTTGTAGAAAATTTCAATTCCATGGCGTCTGCAGTAATCCACCTTGTTCTTGAAGAATTTCAGCAGCAAATAATCGCCGATGGGATTCTTACACGGTGTGGCTTGGGAGCCGGTCACCATTAGAATTCGATTTTCTACTCCGGTGGCGAATGATGGGTGTTGCTCAAGCCATTCCCTTCTTTTTTCATTCCAGTTCTTAACCGGCGGCGCCTCTATACTGTAGCTTAACTTCTGGTCGTCGTAAAAATTCGGGTCTGGTGGGTCATGGACCATGTCAAAACTCGAAGCACCATCGGGGCAGCTCAGCACAGGGGAGGCGTATACACTCTCTACACCTGCAGATTTACGTTCGGTAAATGAGGTGGAAAAGAAACCAGGAAAAGTTGGGGTCGGACTTGGACTGAAAAATGACTAGAGAGCCCAAACAACCAAAAAAGCCACCAAAGCTCCGCCGGCGTAAAGAAGAGTGTCAGAAAAGAAGGAAGTAGTTTTGCTCCGACCACCGTGCTTGGCCATGGAGAAATTTTGATACTGGAACTGCTCTGGTGACACCATTTTATAAAAACCCTTGATTTAATGCGCTATAACTCAGTCATTGCGGTGAATTTCGTCTACTAGCGCAGCCGCAGTGTTACATACATCTGGAAAATGTATCTTTAACCCATAAATTCAGTAGAAGATTTGCGGAGATAGAGAACACTTCCAAAATAGCTGAGAATTTTAACTAATGGGTTTGAATAATTGGACCTTTAATGACGAAATGAGATTTGGATGAGAAGCTCCCACAATAAACACGCATGGAACTCATGGGAGATTTGATTATGGCTGGTGGTGGTTTAATGGCGGTGTATTTAGTGAGAAGAATTAAGCTATTTGTACAATTTGATTTACACTTTGATTTACTCGGTCTCACCCCCTCCCTCACATGGAGGTCGGGTCCCACGCATTTTCCACCTTTGCCACATTTTCTTGGTTTTAGTTGAATTTTAATTCCCATCTTTCCATTTTTTTTTATTTTATTTTTTTTGCAATAAATACAAATTATATCCCCAATTATAAAAAAAAAATTATCTCTTTAATTGACAATTTTCATGTTAAACAAAGCCCAACGAACACAAAAAAATTTCCTTTTTTTTTGGCAATCCAAACAAATTATATCCCAAATTATAAAAAAAAACTATATCTCTTTAATTGACAATTTTCATGAAAAATAAAGTCAAATGAACACCAGAAGATAAAAAATTTCAACATTTTCCAAGTGAAAAATTATATCAATCAAACAAAATTAATTAACAATTCTCAGTAAAACAAGTTCTAGACAATTCAATTCTCTATAATTCGTTTTCTTTCCATCAAAATTTCATCTTTCCACACAATTAAAAGATTTCTCTTCTGGCACTACCGAATATGAACGGAAACGCCGAGAATGATGAGATGAGTCAATTTTTTAGGGTAATAGTGAAAAAAATTGACAGATAAATCGTCCTTACTGTCACCCCACGGAATCATACATGAAATTTTCACCTTATTCGAAGTTCGTGAGCAAGGTGAGAACGGGCTTCCCAAAAGTCCCCCTGAACCGGGGTCAACATAGTAGAATCGAAAGAAATAAAAAACTTAATTTTTGTTCAAGAATTTTCTTCTGAGCTCGTAATATTCTTTCAAGTTTAATTATTCATGCGCATTTAAAGATAGAGTTTCGATTTGGAAAGAATTAATAAATGATTTAATTTTATAAATAAATAGAAATGGATGGTGGATAGGTGAATAATAGCTGTAAATCGAATGAAATGTGGGGTTAAAAATAAAATTTTGTTATTTACAAATAATTAATTTATAATTTTGTGAAATGGAGGCTAAAATATCTAATTTATAAATAAATACAAATGATAGTATTTTGTGTTTATCGGGATTTAAAATTAAAAATAAAATTTGAATGTTTATAAATTCAATAAATCCTCTTGTACAATGATTAACACATTATAAAACTTACAATGTGACACATTAGGGTGGGGTCCACTAATAAGTTTTACAATGTGCTAATGATTGTACTTCTAGCATGTTTGTTATAAATTAGTCAGATCGTGGCTTAACAAACTGCGTGTCCAGGCCGACACTATGTAATCTCATGTTTCAAGGCTAGTGTCATTGTCCATTCAAATTCCGTGCAAAAGCACCATTAAGGCCATGTTTGATTGTAAATTTTTCATGAAAAATGTCATAACCGAAAAAAATAAATTTCATTTTGACCGTTTGATTGCAATGTGGAAATTGAAATCGAATTCCAAGATACAACCACTTTAAACTGCATTTTCTTTGTTTATATGGAAAACGAATTGCTATGAGTTTGGTGAGTTTTTATTTTCCAATTAACATAGAATTTGAATTTATTTCCACAGTTGCCTATCAAACAGACCCAGTTGTACATCATGGTTGACAACATTTTTATATTATTTGACATAACATACAATTTTATCATTGATTTTAACAACACTTATTCAAATCAATGACCTTAATTTTAACAATTCAAAATATGTCAAACTAGTTGTACACCAAACTTAATTCTAAAACTAATGTGACATTGGCTGATTAGTACTTAGTAGTACGAGTAGGAGTAAGCTCAGTCAATTATTCAAAAATCAAGTAAGTTACTGTTTGGATTTAAAATTGAAATAATGTGCGCGCGAGAAAATGTTTAATTTATTAAAAAAAGTGTTGAAGAATTACATGCCAAACCAATATCACTTGTTAGCAAAATAAAGGAACGAGAGCAATATAGCAATATGAAAATCAAATAAGAATAAAAGATTTACATGGTAAAATTATACCACGAACAGAAGATGGGAATTTATTAATATCAATAATGAAAGATTACAAATTATTGTGTAAAATGTAAGAATTGACTCAATATGTGTTGTATATCTCATATATATAATACTAAGATCCCTAGCATACTAACGAAGAGTTTAATATAAGATGAAATCTCAATACAATGGTAAAACCAATAATAAAATATTTAAGATGAAATATGAGTCAAAATTGTCAAAAATCGAAATTAAAACCCTGTTCAAATAAGACCAATGCAAGCGATAGCCAACCGCTATAGCAGTGAGCCTCGCGGTAAGCAAGCGTTGGAGCTCCTGCTTTGAGCCCTCAAGCCGAATCAAGGCGTCATGCGGGCGCCAATTCAAGCGGTGGTCTATCGCTCAATCGCGGTTGTCGAGCGGTGGCCTATCGCTCGAGCGACAACCTTGAGCGTTCAAGAGGGATCGAGGCGTCTGTGAGCGTCGTTCGACGTTTCCTTATCCAATTGTAACTTAAGACTCCTTTAAGATATTTTCAAGTCTATTACCAACTCTCAAATTGAATTCCTACTTAAATTTCCAACTAAACTTCAAATAGAAATTTCAACTAGACTTCAAATAGAATTTACAAGTAGTCTTCCAAATAAAATTCAGGTTACAGCCTAATTCTAACAAAAATCGAATGACCATTGAGTTTGAAAACAAAGAAAAAGAGCTGACATCTTGTAACGAAGAAATGGATTCATCGTCTGAAGATAAAGTTTATCTGCATGTTGATTTTGATCATAATTTTTCTTGTCACGTTATTTTTCAATACAACATAATTAACAATCATTTGCTGCAATAATGTTATGTGCTTAGACTTCATTTAGCAAGTTTTTTGAACGTTGGGATAAATTCTAGAAGTGTTTTGATTGGTGTAGGCAAGCTTCTTCATAAAATTCTTTTACGAGAAACAAAAGCATAAATAAAAGCCCTGGCCAAACTGATCATATTGTTACTTCCTCATAAAACCTTTTAACAAGAAGCATGAGCAAAGGCAGAAGACCTGCCAAATGGTCCCTTACATCATTCTTGGAAAAGATTTCTAATATACTTTTCAATTTCATCGTAGCTCGTGTACATGAATCTGATCAGCACGTGAAAGGATTAATAGCGTCTTATCACAAGCAATTAAAAATGGCTCGACTCAATTAAGTAATTTTCATATGACCCAACAAATCGCCAAAAAGAAAAACCACTTTTTCTTTAATTTAAACTTCCTCTACTCCCCTCTGCCAACACGGCCCAAAACAAGGCCAGACAGAACATGGGTTATATAGATCCACTAGGACCAGGACCATGTATTCACGAGATTCCAGTGAGAGGCCCTTCTTCTAATATCCAGTACTTATGGTGACACTTCACTGAACACTGGGGACCCTGTCATGTCATCTTAGTATTGTCTAAAACTTGAATTCAGTTCGGTTCAGTAGTCTCGGGTTCGACTTTCACATGGCTAACTGCAGTTCGAATATGTATTTTGTACGTATCGTGGCCCAGCGATTAATGGAGACATGGACTGCATGGCTCGACCTATTAGCAATGTCTGGTCCAGTATTGTTCAAGGCCAAGTCAGTTAGTTATTCAGCATAAAGTTCAAGAAAAAATCACGACAATTGCACTAAAGAAATGGCATGCACAAGCTTAGCATGATCAACACAAGTGCCTTCAAATTATTTACACAGTAATCAGTTTTCTGCTTTTCACTTTACCCAGATCACATGATATTAACTTGTCCATTAAAACAAGTTTGAAAGATGGGCTGCAGCAACTTCCCCACTGCATTTATTATATTCCTCAATTGATTCTAATCACAAAGTTTAATATTTTCTAATTAATTCTCAGCACCCTTGCATGTCCCGCCACCGGAGATAAATCAGCCCTGCACGGTAATGAGTATAAGCTCCTGCTACAACAAGGATGTGAAAAAGTTGGTGGCTGTGCCCTGCAATATCAAATTTTCCTGGCATCCACCTTTCGGGAACTCTCATAGCATAAACCAATGCTCCAATACCATAAAATGCACCCATCAAGACTTCGTAACCTGTTGTGTGGAGTGCCTCGGGCTGGTTCCAGAATAAGATGAGTTTGTGCAGAATAGGTGCTACACCAGACACACCCATTCCGAAGAAAAGTGCTGCACGAAAACTACGATATTCAGGAGTTTGGAATACGGGAAGAAGGGATGCTAAGATTGTACCAAGGCCCAGGAGAGTAATGAACCCTATGTAGAGACTGCAGAAGACGGGATAACACATGAAAGAATAATAGACTGGAGGATAAAAGGACGTTGAGATCAAAGCAGCGATCCCAGCATAGTCGAGCCTGAGCATAATGTATGATAAGCGCTTGGAATGACATGAGAGTAAGTGACATGTACTGCTTGCTGACAAGCAAAACATGGCTCCTCCAAGAAAGGCAAAGAAGGGCCAACGTGTGATCGGCCTCACCATTAATGGTGCTATTATATTTGCCACGTCCTCCTTCATGCTACACTGCAAACAGTAAAGCCATGTAAAATATGTTAACAAGATGCAACTTTCTCCAATGTTAAAGAGATGAAGACAACAGCCGCACACAAAAACTTGAAAATAAAACGGATTAAATTGTTGTATCCTCTCTCTTTTAAATTACAAAAAATGGGAATTAAACTTCTCCATGAGTACTTGTGTCTGCAATCAAAATTTCATGAAATTGCAAAATAAAATTCTTCACAACTATCTCAAACGTTGAAAATTCATTTGTTGCTAAAATGAAGTATAATCAATGTCAGTCCAATAACTGAGGTTCTATTTGAACTACCAATCCAATGCCTATCACCTTAAGCCGGGGAGAATCTTGAATTTCTTGCATTCACCAGTACTTGGCGTAAGATTCAGTCTTGAGTTATGCCCCGTGGCATAAAGTTTTATGCAAAGTGCTTATCTTTACCACTTCGAATCAGCACAAAACTCACAATTTCTCACCAAAAGTTGTTAACTTGTTACAAGCTCATGCATGCAAGCTTCAAAGTTTTAGCTTTATAATAACCACAAATTTACACATGCAATGATGCAAATGCACAAGTTACTTCATTAATAGATGTTAACAAGAAGCTAAAATATACTCCCACTAAACTTGGATCGAATATATGAATCATTTTTTGCAGCTCCATCTACTAAAATGTTCAATGGAATTAAGTATTTTCCTCTGCCTCTTCCAATCTGTTCTATTGCACCGCTTTTTTGAATGAGAGCTTCTTTTTAAGTCTATACCAAGACATGACAACCGACACAACCATCTAAGTTGTATTAGGTTAATTGATATTCGAACAAATACAATTCATCTACCAGTCACGATCATAACGTGCCTAATAAAAGAAACAACACTAAAACGGAAAAGAAAAAACTCCACTGAAAAAGGGCTGAAAGCCAATAGACAAATGCAGATGTTTTGCTCATCACGTTGAGTTACATCCATCTCTCTTTGATAGCATGCATGTATATTATTGATTGTGCATCACTTTTCAATAAATTTCTCATAAAATCAATAGTTTCTCTCTTTGTTGATGAGAATACCAGGGAATGGCAACTTCGTATCAAAAGCCTGCTAGGTAAAATTTAAGTTAATTAAGATATATATTAGAAACGGTGCATTCACAATCATGAGCAGCCTTCAACAGATTGACACAGAAATACATCAAACGAACAGCAGAACTAGATACGAAATGCAGGGTGAAAAGACATGAACAGCTACAGTTGACAATATAAAAAGAAAAGGCACTGCTCGCATGTATCATGTAGTGAAGCCAATGCAGTACTCATTACTACATAGTGATTAATAGATGCTCTGTCTCACATGCTAATGAAAGACCATGAAACTGGAAAACTGGAAAGCAGTAATATGAAAAGTACCAGAACACAAGCATCAGTGTGGTTGCTTGGAAAACGCTCCAGCAAACAGTTAGAGAGGAGTTCCACAATGTTCCAATTAGAAAATGATGACAAATCCACAGAAGGCAACAAAGTCTTTAACTCCTCTCGGAGTCTGTGCAAATCAGGCATCTGTGGCAAGGACGGAAGACACGCAATAAGTTCTGTACGCAATTTTTGGAAATCGGCATTCCTCAGGACCTCAGGGAAATGTTGCAGGGTTGGAAGGTCCACAACCTGTGGAACCTTCATAGCAGTGTAAATAGTTAGACAGAGGAAGAGGAAGAACCCTATCAAATGCCTGCAAATTGAAAGACATAAGGATTCAAATGAAGGCCTAATCACTTGGACAGAAAAACAAATAGTCACGCCACCACCAGCAGCAGCAAAACATCCAAGGTAGAAAGCAATAAATTTTAAAACCACATATCCTTCAACTCAAAAAACAGCATTTTGTACTTATCTAGGGTCCTAAGAAACAACATATCCCTGTTCTATAATTCTTATGACTTCTACAACACGGAATGAAACTCAAAAGAAGGAAGAAATGATGTCGATCTGTCGTGTCCCCTTCAGTAAATTGATAGATAAACACAATAAATTAAGCCCTTGTTTGATTTTTATTTTTTCCAAAATCACTTTTCCTCAAACTCACTTTCAACCACACATTCTCCCAAAAAAGAACTTTTCATGAAATTACTTCTCAAAAAATAAAGAAGAAGAAGAAGAAATGAGAGAGGGCTAAAGCAAAACAGAAAACCGTGACGTCAAATAACATAGTATTCTTGAAATAGTCGTTGCACAAACTGGAAAATGTAGAGATTGGTCTAAACCATAAATCAGAATCACAATTGGCAACAATAGATCAGAAATAAAAAAGATCAGCTACTGGAGCGTATTTCTGGAGCCTTTCTTTTTCATTTCCATATACACAATTCCATTAATTATTGCATCTTGGTCAAGTCTGTCAGATGTTCACTAATATTGCGTCCTGGTTGAAATGGATTGCAGGAAGTGCATGAAAACTATAAGAAGCTATACATTTGTTATAAAATCTTTTCCAATCCGTGGATATTATATGCCTTTTGATAAAGAGTTTCAGTTCATAGGGCTCTCAGGAATGACTTCAGGCTGAAAGTGCGTGTCAATTTTTTTCTTAACCGCCATGAAAGAAAGTGAAGTTCAAAAGAACACAAAAGCACTTTGACTATGATTTAAAACAACCTAAAAAATATATTTTCATTTTATCAACAGTACATGAATGAGTTGAATTTCCATCTCTTAGACGAAGTTGCAGGAAAATGACGGACTCATGAGGCATTGCCTCGTATATAGAAAGCATTAAAATAGCGCAAGTGCAAAATCACCGATTAAATACATTGGTATAGTTGATTCTTGTACAAATTTCAAGAAATGGTGAAAGATTAATCCACAATTTGTTGTCCAAAAATAAAAATTAGGAATAATCAAAGAAGAGTCTGTGAACTGGCATAGAAAAATTCCAACGTACACAAAGAAATCCCATCAAAACGAGGAAGTACAAATGCTATTGCAAGCTAGAGTGCACCTAGAGGGGCATTAACACACTCCAAAGATAAGGGCACATGTTGAACACTAAAATAACACTCCAAAAATGCATGAAACCTTACCAGCACACGACATAATGAACAAAAAAAACCTATCCTTAACCAGACATGCTGAAGGCATGGTAGCCACATTAGTTTTGAAAAGAATAATATGGGTTGAGTTCAACGAAGAAAAAAAATATGCAAAAAAAGGGTAAATAGGGTAGAAAAGAAATGGGAAGAGTGAGATTACCTAAGACTTACGTAATCTCCAATGACTTTTGAAATTTTTTGGCTACCTATAAATCTATAATGCTCTCAAAAACTTGATTCAAAACCACCAACCTGCCTTGTGTTTTTTCTTCTAAACCAAATTTTGCCAACCCTACCCAGCTTTCCGAAGTTCGTGTCTATCTAATCCTTGAAAATATGGTCGAGGGAATTACAGTCTCAGGAATGATGTGTCTCGTCTGATTTTCAGGAAACGGTTTCCAGGGATGGAAGTAGAGTACATAACTACGTATATTAACAATAAAAAAGAGAAGCTAAATACAATATGAGGTGAAAATAGAGTTGGACCACAAATATGTAAGCCTATCCCCCTCCCCTAATCCTATATTCAGAAATTTCCTCCAAGGCTCTGTCGTAGTTAAATATGAATTTTAGACCAGTCTTTAATCCTCACACCATCAGCTGTTTTCCAATCACCTAGGACAATCAAATCCCATGATTGTTTTTCAGTAAACCTCAAGCTCTAGTTCCTGCAGTTTTTGTACTAACCTCAATCCATAATCAACTCTATTATCAAATATAATGGAAGTATGAAACAACCCAATATCCATTAAACAGCAAAAAGAACTCAATAACACTCAAGAATCGCAACCAAGTTCCAATCTTGGTAGACAAAAATCACCAAGCTAATAAAAGCAACAATCTTTACAGAAAATAAGCAAGAAAAGATGCAAAGAAGATAAATTCCTTACGTCCAAACATTGAGAGTCTCATTATGAATAGTGAAAACGCTGAGCAAAACCTGCCTTAACGGCCATTCAGACCTATAATGACCAAGAATATACTCATTGTCCTTCAAATACGCAGGCAATGAATTGTATTCCACCAGCTGGTACTTGACTTTCTTCCACAATCTCTTCCCTTTCCTTCCCTTTAACGAAGAACCCGCCCTCTGATTCTCTGATGATCCGCGGAAAGATTGCGTTTCCTCGCAATTTCCTTGATTTCTATCCATTTTCTGACCTACCCATTAAACATTAAAACATAATGTAAGCTTAAAATCGTCATATTAATACTGGGTATCAAGAATTGACATGAAATGTATCAAAATCATGATATATGGTGGCCGTGCGCTTATATTTTATATATGTAAAGCAATTGAAGAAACACACCCGAAATGGAAGAAACAAAGCACCCGCCCAGAGACGACCAAAAAATTAGATTATATATATATATAGGGTGGCTCGTGTAATGAGTTTTCCTCGTCTTTTCAGCGGATTCAAGAGAAGTAAAAAATGATCAATTTGGTAAAAAAAATTAGGAAAAAAGTGGGTGGGGAGATATCGGCCTCAAATCAATGTCATAGCGTAACGTTAAAAACGATGAGTTTCTTACGCAAGTAAAAGACTCGGCCTGCTTCGATTTAGAGAGTGAAAAGTGAAAACGACGGGAAATGGTCACGTAATTTTTATTAATTAAGTTAAGAGTAATTTCGACGTCTTAACAAAAAAAAATGATTTCCTAATCAGATATCTTCTATATATTAAAAGTGGCTATATAACGGAATTTCTTATTTTTAACGGAAAAACTAACGGAATTTGTTGTTTTAACGGATTATGTAACGAAATTTCTTGTTTTAAACAGACAGCTGCACCTTCTTTCAGTGTTTTTATCATAACTTTGTATTCCGATATCCGATTGAGGCGATTCAAAATGCGTTGGAAAGCTAACTCATCTGGCTACAACTTTGATTCAGACATCATTCTTCAATTCGATCAATATTTATGCCAAAAATAGGTCTCAATATGAGACTAAAACATCGGAGCATAACTTTTCGGTTGGAAATTGATTTGTGATCATCTTTTGACTAAATTTGATTTCATTGACGTCTTCCTTTATCCAATTGAATCCGAGCACTCTCAAATCTTCATCGTGAGGTTCGGCACAACTTTTAAGTATTTACATTTTAGTCCCCGAACTTTGGATCCCTTGCAATTTAGTCATTTCTCCAAATTTTCAACTTTTGCTTATTTTCTTCGATCTCACGAACTTACATCACAACATCAAAATCACACATCTAATTATTTATCAATTACATAAATATTACATTATTAATTATTTAATTAACAAAAAAAATTACACTTTTATTAATAACAAATTAATTCTTAAACAAAACTATTAAATATAAACTAGGTGCATTGCACGTTACTTGCACCTAGTAATAGTAAAATTGTTAATTATTTTCAAAACTCACCTCTTAACCTTATTTGGGAAAGAAAAGAAAAATGTTTATTCAATCATTAAAATGTACAAGGGTTCGTTATTTCCTCGTGAAATTCTTCTACAAAAAATAAAAATAAAAGTAAAAGCAAAAATTATGTCATACGGATCTAAAAACAATTTTTATGTGAAAGATTGTCAACCAACCAAAAAATTTGTTTTCTTGATTGGCCACTAAATCAATTACATTAGCTTGATTGAATCAATTTATGTTGAATCGAAATATGTTACGTGAAGTACGAAATACTTAATATTAACTAGTTTTTATCGATATAACAATTTTCAGCATTCTTTGTTGATTATCGACTTTTGATGTTTGTGGTGAGTGATAAGTACCATTTGCGTATCATGTCACACATAAAATAACTATTGTATTTATAATTATTTGAATCCTTAATTAAATAAAAAGCAAGCATACGAATTAAAATAAATATAACTGATCTGAAAAATACAAAAGTAATAATATGTTAAAATAAAATTACAAGATAAAGGGCTAAACAAATAAAAACGAAATTATTTCCGTTGTTTGGGTCCACGAGTTAAATTCTCGATACTGGACTGAGATGGACGGGCTTAGCAGCCCATGAACAGCCCTAAGTTTGTTTGTGGCCCAGTGGATACTTTCCACCTGCATGTGGGATGGGGGAAAAATGGGTACTTATAAAAATACCCTTAAAATTAGGGGTGTTTTGAAAAATCATGTAAAAAGTTTTTAGAAAGTAAAAAATACTATGTAAAATGAAAAAGTGACACAGTGTCACTTTTTTATAAAAATTGTCACTTTTTTACTTTTTCAAAAAAGTGACACAAACTCAAAAAAGTGACACACACACTCTCAAAAAAGTGACACACACACACACACTCTCAAAAAAGTGACATATACTTAAAAAAAATGACAAAACACTAATCAAAACCTATGTTTGTTATTCAAGAAAGTGATAGAAATTTTTAAAAAGTAACAGACAATAAAAAATGAAAAAAATTCAAAAAAGTGGAGAAAAAAATGACACAATGTCACTTTTTTAAAAAAATTGACGCAGTTTACTTTTTCAAATAGTTAAATGCTTGTTTGGTCATCTATATTTTACTTTATTGTTTGTGTTTGCACAATGCTTCAGCCACCTCAAGTCCGTCCCACCCACCAGCAGCCATCTCCACTACCAGCACTTCCACCGGCTGTACCTCCACCAGCACAATGATGATACAATTGATTTAATAGATTTTGTAATATTTTGAATTTTCATATTGTTCTATAGGATTCGAACTTATCCTACACAAACAATTGTCAATTCATCCATCCTCCATCGATCCAAGGCCTTTCAAATCAACTTTTTTTTTTTAAATGTAATTGGAATTTAGCCCAAGTTGAAATGGTTTCAAACTTCAAAAATTGTTGAAACTCAACAAAATGCCTCATTGTGCCCATAAAAAAATTTGGACAACTTACAAAAATACCCTTAAAATTAAGGGTACTTTAAAAAATCATATGAAACATATTTCGAAAGTAAAAAATAGCGTGTAAAATTAATTGTCACTTTTTTAATAGAAAAGTACAATAAAAAAAGTGACACTGAAAAAGAGACTCACTGTCACTTTTTAAAGTTAAGTGTCATTTTTTTTTATTAAAAATGACATATAATGTCACTTTTATTAAAAAAATGATGTTTGTCACTCAAAAAAGTGATAAAAATTTCAAAGAATTGACAAAAAAAAAAGTAATAAACATTAAAAAAAGTGATAAAAATTTAATAAAAAGTGGCGAATACTAAAATTTTTACTGTGCAATTCACCCCTACTGGCTTATGAAACTGGATAACTTGAATAGATTGTAAATCAAGTTGACAAATTGCACTCGTCAACCAATTTGAACATCTATGCTCCTGAGTACTCGTATAGTTCCTAGTTGAAATTGAAAGCCGTAGCAAGGCAGTGGCACAGCCCCTCTAGCTTTACGTGGCCCAATATTAGAAAAACTAGAGGTCACCGACTCACAAATTGGGGCAAACCCACCTGAGGCCCTGTGCTTGGGTTTTGGAAAAGAAGAAAAAATTGATGTATCCAATTTTCAAGTGTAATACACCAGGAAAAAAAATAAGAACTTACAAAGAAAAGAGAAAAATAGATTAAGGAAGGCTACCGATTTTTTGGGTAGTCACCTATCTTCCCTTTTCTGCTCATAGCAAAACATGAATCTAACCAAATAACCCTTGGAAAGAAATCAACAATTCCTTTACTAGTTCATACCTCCAATTTTCTATTAAAATTTTGAAGAAATCCCATTTTCCTGAAATGATCATTTCCAAAAATATGTAAAAATGGATGAATTAAGTAATCGGTATCATAAAATTCAGTGGGATTATCACAATTCCACCAGTGGTTTTTATTGTCAAAATGAAACGAACTTTTTTCACAACTGGAATCTATTCTTGGATTTTTCTAACCCAGATTTGCACGAAGTAAATGTTATCTCATGCGTGCATCCCTATGCAAGCTGCATACTTAAACTCTATGCTGTTTCAGAATACTTTACAAAACACATTCAGAATCTGTGGTTAATAGTTGGAGAGAAGAAGATGAGAGAGAGGAGATTGCGGGGGGGGGGGGGGGAGGAAAGAGATGAAGATTTGAGTCCTATGAGGTTTCTAGGAGAGTAAATCGCCTCTGTTGAGGAGTGGGGAGGGTTTCTATGGGGCTTAGATTTTGGGTTTTTAGTTAGTAGGTTATGACGTATTAATTACTTGTTTGAAAGATTTAATTAGATTAGAAGGGTATTAATCAAATTAGTTATTTTTACACGGCACCGGCCTAATTTTCCGAGGGAAAAATCATAAATAAAAGATTAAGTTTCATCCATTTCAAATTTAAGAACATAAGGTTAAAAATTTTAAATGTCAGATTGTTTTTAAATTTTTTTATAAATTATTTAATTTAACATATATTTAAGGAATTAAATATATTAAGGTCACAATTCTATATAATTTGGTCACAAATTATAAATTAATTAGTTACAATTATTTCTCAGTCACAATAAAATGTTTCATAGGTCATAAATTATTTCACAATCACAAATCGAAAATTTTACAGGTCACAATTTTTCCATCGGTCACAAATTTATAAAATTAATAAGTCACATATTATTCATTGGTCACAAATTACAAATTTTATATATCAAAAATTATTTTAACGTCACAATTCAAACATTTTATAGGTCACAATTTAATCATCGATCACAAATTAAAAATTGAAATGTCACAATTTATTTATATACCACAAATCACAAATATTATAAGTTGCAACTTATTAAACTGTCACAAAGTATCAAATTATCGGTCGCAAATTAACAATTTTTTAGGTCACACTTTATTTTTTTGTCACGATTTATTTTTTTCATTAGTCGAATATTCTTTATCGATCTGAGATTAATCAATTTAATAGTCACAAACAACCAAATAATCTGTGATCACCACCAATACTTGTGATTACCGCCTCACCACTGCTACCAACAGCATGGCAACTAAAACCCCGTCGCTGAAACCATCACCACCACCTTCCGGCAACAAACCATCATCTAAAAAATACCGACATCACCACCACCACTACCCATCCACAACCACCGCACCACCACCACTAAAACCACAGAACCTCCACCACCACCCTACATCCTACAACCCAAAAAAAATCCCCAACCCTACCCTCATCGCCGTCGCAACACAGATCTACCACAACCACAGCATAGATCCACCACATACCACCACTGAACACCACACCACCCACAGCACACAACCACAACCACCATTTCTCTATCTCGATTTACACCACACCCAACCACCACCTCACCACAGATCCACCACCCACCCAGCACCACACACCGCACCACCTACAGCACACCACCGCCATTGTACACTACACTGCACCGCACAAATCTACCACAACCGCACCACCCACAGCACACCACCAACACTACTACCATATCTTCTATCTCCATTTACACCACACCCAACCACCACCCCACCATAGATCCACAACCACTCCTACATCACACCACCACCAACACCATTTACACAGCCCCACAGTCGCAACAAAAAGAAAATGGAGAAGGGGAGGAGGAGGAGGAGGAGGAGGAGGTGGAGGTGGAGGTGGAGGAGGAAGATAACAGTGGCAACACAGGTTCCACTTTGAGCTGCGCGACGATTGTGTGTAACTTACTGGTTGGTCGCGCAGAGACTGAGTTGGAGCAGCCTTTCTTTGTACTCGTTGGAGCGGCCAAAGGATAGGATGATCTATAAAAAATTTATTACGATCGATGAATATATTGTGACCTATAATTTTTTTGGTTTGTAATCATGAAATAATTTATGATCTATAAATTTTTTGATTTGTGATTGAAAAATAATTTGTCATCAAATTGTATAAAATTATGACCTTAATATATTTAATTAATAAAATATATTTTTATTTCATAATTAAAATTTAATAATATATGATTTTTAAAATTTTGTCTTTAATTTTGAGATGAGTCATATTTAATCTTTTATATATGAAATTTTCCCATATTTTTGTTCTTTACTAAATTCAAGCCCAACGCTACCACTAGGATTAGGTTTCGACTATTGATGATGACATTATGAATAGCCCACTTGGGATACTGGACCTGATACAATTACATGTTAGTGATGCTAAATTGACGAGGGCATTATCTGTTTTTCTATAATTTAATTCAAACATAATATTTTCTCGTTAAATTAAGATTTTATGAACATTTACACTGAACCACTACGTTCAGTATGTATAAATGTTACTTTTTTTTTTCTCGTTAATTAGTTAAATTAATTTTAAACACATTATTTCATTTGATTAGTAAATCAATTTCATTTTTCAATAAAGGGTGACATGTTAAATTACTTCATTTAAACTATATATTTTAACATATATTACATTTTCACGAAGATGTGTCGTATTTATTTTATCTTCCTTGTAAAAAAGATTAAATCTCTCTACACTTGTACGTGAAATTCTAATTAACATTTGCGTTAACACACTCTCTGCTGTGAAAGTAAAAAACTTATATGTACGAGGATAGGATTAAAATTAAATAATTAGGTATGGGCACCCCGTGGCACATCCAAGTTGGTGAAACAATTGCATTTGTGGGTTCGCAACCCCAGCGTGGAGAGGTCGATTTCTGGAAGGCACACTTTGTGGAAGGCAGTGATGAAAATTCTCTTGGGGTCAGGAGTAAAAGCAATACCGAAATCTGGGAGCCAATAAGGGCATAATTCGCGACTAACCTCCTCGAGTCACTAAGGGATCTGGCTAAGATGGAATACCTGAGTAAAAAAAAAAAAGTAACAAACTTATATGTATGAGGATAGGATTAAAATTAAATAATTAGGTATGGAATATGTCAGGCGCATACTATATGACGTCAATTCCGTACCATCATTGAATAGCAATTTAATCACCCTACGACAACCCACCCCATCCCTGCAAACGCAAAGTCATAAACTACATACTGCTACTTGCAGGTGGTTTGGCAGATCTAGCACTTCACGTCACCACTCCCAACCATCCCTATATCGATACATAGTTAAATCAATCAATGACCATTGGACTTTCATTAGATTTGTACTTGTTCAACTAACTTTAAACAATTGTGGTAAGAGGAATATGCAATTTGTACATTCAAAATGTACAACATTGTGTAAAGCGTAAAAATTTGTATAATTGATTGTTTTAAATATCGTTGAAATCAATGACAAAAACGCGTCACTCCACACACTGCTAAAAAACTGTCAACATTAATGTCACTGCAGCGGGATTATATTCTATAATGTCATAATAATTTACATAATAACTACTTGACATTTCATCATTAGATTATTTTAAACATAGTCAGCTTTTCTATCAAATCATTTGCTGCCACCTCGAATTACGACATTGCATCTATCACATTTCTTCTAGCAAAGTTGGAAGTGGCAAAATCCAACTTTAGAAGGTTAATTATTCATCACCATTCGTTGAGAAAACAATTTCAATTGTTGATGAAAATTAAATGTGTGAATTTGGTCCAAATCAATAAAATAGAATACATGAAAACACATTTTTTTCCTTCATTTTACAGAGACGTGTACGAGTAAGTCAAGTCGGGCATATTTCATACTGTCAACTTGTCTTGTTGGATTCTTGTTTGTGATGTGAGATTTTTCGTCAACAATTGGAATCGTTTTGCTAACTGATGGCCGATAGATGATCTACTGAAAGATGATTGACCGTTGAGTAACATTTTAAAATTTGGTAAGCAGGCACAAACATGGTGAAATTTTTAATGGCAATGGATTAATATATAACGGATGGTGGATAGATAATTAATTGAAAGATAAGGGACTATAGAGTAATAATTTAAAATTGCATGACCAAGTAGAAAAAGTTGAAAGTTTAACGGCATCGGATTGATTTAGACCTAAATATTTATATATTTATGCTTCATTTTCACGTTCGCATCATCAGCCCTTAACAGAATTTCTTCGCACTTCCCTCTTTCTTACAAAATTAGCACAGTGATAATATTGAGAAAATATTGGATGTATAAGTTTCTCGAGCATTGGTGACTGTGTTTTTTTGTCACATCTAAGGATTCCTTCCTTGATCGTCACTATCTCTCATTTATGCACTGAAAGAACCCTTCAACAACCCCTTGCTTCATAAACCAGACATTTTTACTCATTTTATAAGGTTCATTTGATCAGATTGGTGTTCGGAAGGAAGGAAGAGGCGGAGATACTGTTTAAATGGGGAACTGCCAAGCGGCAGAAGCGGCGACGGTGGTGATTTTGCATCCAAACAACAAAGTGGAAAGGATTTGCTGGTCGGTTAGTGCTAATGAAGTTATGGCTTCCAATCCCGGTCATTACGTGGCACTGATAATCACCTCGCCGGCGGCGAAAACAAGGAATGGGACGCCAGTGAAGCAGCTAAAACTTCTCCGATCAGAAGACACTTTGCTTATTGGACAAGTTTATCGACTCGTCAGCTTTGAAGGTACAACTTTGTGTAAAAAAGTTGATCTTGTTTCAATGATTTCTTAATTAACTCAGTTTTTTTCTTGCGTGGTGAAAAAGATGTGTTGAAAGAATTTGCTGAAAAGAAATGCAAGAAACTGGGCAAGTTGTTGAAGGAGAGAGGAGCACTCAATTTGGAGCCAAAGAACTCCAAATCTAAATCAAATCCAGCAAATTGCAGTTCGGACAAGGTAAAAAATTTCCACATTATTTATTTGATTTTGTTATTTTAGTGCTAAAGAAAATACTGGGTCATCTATTCTATTCTTGGAACAGTGGGATTGGTATCCTGTTTTGGTTGTCTGTCTATTGATAAAAGCATGTTTGGATTCAAGAAAAAGTGGTTCAATCTGTAAAAGCTTTTATTTTTTCACGTGCATCGAAATAGAAAAAAGATCTCTATACCCCAGAACCTGATTTTCCTTTTTGCTCAATAGATTCACAAAATTATTCATCTATTCTATGCCTTCGTGAGGTAAAGTTGGTCGGGCCACCTCGTATTTTGAATTGGGAACATGCGAGTCTCTGCTTAGACCATAGTCTGATAAAAATTCAAAATCACTCCCAACTTGGTACTAGGCACATTCCAAGTTTCTAAAACATAAATGATAGGTAAACAAGGTACTTAGTGTCCTTTTGACAATACTTTTAAAAAGATAAAAGTTACTTATAAAATTAAGAAGCTATTTTCAAATATTTTGAATAATTTTACACGTGCTTTATCTGATCAGAAGAACTTTTAAAGGAGGCTGATCTAAAAGTAGAAACGGGTCCGTAATTTGTTTGCTACAATCTCTAAAAGCTTTGCATAAGAAGCATATAGGTTTTGGAAGAGATTATTTTGTGTTTAATTTTAAAATATGGTATTATTTGTGTAATCATAAGGGGTTCACATGGGATTTTATCCCGCTAAGTATGGGTATTAAACATAAAGTAAACTGGAAAAGCGTTTACCAGAATATTATGTTGGTTGTTAAAACTTCATTAAATCTACTTCTTTATTGAGCATTTGTCATTTCGACTTCGAATATTTTTATTTGGTGCTGAGATCTGACAACAGCCGAGAAGCACTTATTGTCGAGAATCTTCAGTGCTTTAATTAAGTAACATATTTTACTTAATTAAACTTTAATTAAAAGGCAGTACTCCTGATATTACGAGAGGTTGGTGACAAGTGACAACTGCAGACAAAAGTATCATCGAACTATTGTACTAACATTTTTTTTGACTCGTGATGATAAACCCCTTGCAATTTAAGTTAAGCAAGCACAAGTGTGTAATGTAGTTTAACGATTATGATTCTATCAAACCTACCGCGACGACTTTTCTTGTTAACGAGGATTTGAGATCGGCCGTGGGATGACGTGGCATTTCATTTAGCTTATAAAAATTCTCTCATTCGAATCACATTTGTTGATCTGCCAAATCATAGATTATTGAATTAAGCTAGTTTGTCCGAATTAGTTTGCCCATCTGGTTGACCTAACCTCACATGAGTGTGGGTGCGACGTGAGATCGCATGAAATAAAAAATGAAAAAAAATGCTTCCCTCCCTCCTAATGTGTGTGTTCTGTCCCTCCCTAACAAAGCAGCTCGGTTCTAGATTATTAGACCTAGTACCCAACATAATTATGAGAACACATCAGCAAATTTTTGTCAGCTAACTTAATTTGTCATTGCTTAGCTCAATAATTGTACTTCAACTGCCAAAATGGCAAACAGATGTGATTGAATGTGAAGGGTTGTATTTGCTTTAACTTATTCTGATTTTCACTTTCTCTAAACTCGGTCGCACGAGTGGTGTGATCTCACCATAAATAGTATCGAATTAAACTAACCTAGCGTGCAATGATCACTTATTACTATTTTTCTTTTGTTGAATATTGTTCGGTTATGTGATTCCTTGTGCCCATTTTTCAGACAGAGCAGGATGCGCAACACCCTGGTAGCAGCCGTGGTGGCAGAGGTACGGGCAGGCACCATGGCGGAGGAGGGCAATGGAGACCAGCCTTACAGAGTATTGCAGAAATTGGGACCTGAACATGGACACACCACCCCCCAATTCCTCAACTTTTCATAGCCAATCCATTAATGAACACGAAATAAATGAAGTTCTATTTTCTCTACTTCTCATTCTCTTGCTCTTCCAGAATGGGAATATGATATGATGTATCCTTTGGAGTATCTCTTACTTGGTCCTCACTAATGATGTTTTGAGTTTACCTTTTTTTTGTCCTTCATAAACTTTGTCCCAAGTGTATCAATTGTTAAAGAGTGGAGCCCTATACCCCAGCCCAAATGAAAGCCTAATGTAAAGAAATAAAAAAGGGCAAATTAGGCCGAGTACCCTAAAATATTCAATAAATATGCTAAGAGTGTTCATAGGTGCATGTGTTGTAATTATTTAATAAATATGCTAAGAACAAGAATCACATATATCAATTAATAGTACGAAATTCATATCCACGGAAGACATTTTGTGTGTGTGTGAATACTACCAGCTAGATTTTTTTCTCCTTACTCCTCAAAATAATCGACCATCAATGGGGTAAGCCAAATACATATGGAAAGGAGATGTGGGCCTATCTTTTAAATAGGAATTTATAAAGTCGGCCAATTACCGACTCAAACCCTAATTGGGTTTACAAAATTCCGACCCACATCCTTAAAATTATCACATTATAAATAATAAAGCCTGAAAGGTGTACAATGGCCTAAGTGATCACTAACATATTGAGCTAATTATAATATCATTGCAAACTATACATGTAATTCTTAAAATTCGCAATTAAATGGAAGCCCACATAATTGAATTATTCTAACATTCTCCCACTTGGGCAAACATTTGATTGCTATAAAACAGAACTTTTAATCTCCGGGTCAGACTACATAGGTGGCCACACAAGTATAGTTGTAATGATAATACCTTACACAACATGATCCGGTCGAACAAGAATGTTAACATCGAACATGGAAGTCGTTACACCAATCAAATGATGTAGGACCACTCCGCAGCTACAAATGCCAACATCCTTATCGACATAGATTCCTATCCTCCAACCAATGTGGTAGTATGTAGTATGAATTTAGCACCAAATGTGATCAAACCTCTGCTAATTCATATAGGTCCTCAAAACACTTCTAATCAAAATGAAGCTACATGTCTCTAAAAAAGACCTGTCTTATGCCTTTATCTGTCATATCTGGATATCAAAATAATAAAAGACATAAGTCAAATGCATGATCAAAATAATTGATGGATATGGGAAAATATATTTTATTATTGGAATGGGTTGTACCCGAAAAACATATGGGTTGCTTTATATAAATAACTACCATTAACCAAAAAAATCAAAGGTTTCCACAATACTCATATTAGCAACATGTGTCGTAGAAATTTTAGGAGTGAGTTCCTTAGATCAAGGATCTGCAATCATTGCCTCTGTATTAATATGCTATATTTTCGTTTGTCTTTCCTTGACTCTGTCTCTTACCACCAAATATTTAATGTCAATGTGTTTCGATCCACTAAAACTTTCATTATTTCTTGAAAAGAACACCGTTACGCTATTATCACAACAAATAGTAATTGGCCTCAAGATAGAGTCAACAACTTTCAACTCAAAAATAAAATTACTTAACCAAATGGCTTGAATTGTAGCTCCACAACATGCCACAAATTCAGCCTACATAGTAGTAGATGTCACTAGAGTCTGCTTAAAATTTTTCTATAAGATTGCACCACCAGCCAACACGAAAATATAACCTGAGGTTGATTTCAAATCATCTTGACATCCAACAAAATCAGAATCTGAGTAATCTACCACCTCAAGGTGATTTGAATACTGAAAAGTGAGCATGTAACTTTCAACTTTCTTTAAATATCTCATAACTTTCTTAGCTGCTCTCAATGCTCTTGCCTTAGATTTGACTTTTGAAACCTACTAATCAAAATCACTGCTTGTAAGTAAAATGTTATAGCATACATGACAAGATAAATAAAATTTATCCCACAGATTTTTAAGATAAATGCATTGATCAACTGTATTTTCAACAAAACCAAGAGAAGTCACAACCTTGTGATTTGATATCTTTTTCTTCGTCATTTTTCTTTATTCAAGAGTTGGAAAAATCTTTGATTGTATTGTGTCGTTGTATGATTGATATGTAAATTTGCATATAATAATGATAACAGGAAGTGGGTAGTAGGAATTGAAATTGAAATTGAAAGGGGATGACAATGGTGTTGCTTTTGTTGTCAGTATTTTCTTCTTGGGGTTTTACAATAATTGCAATGGAAGCAGCGAGCTGTGGATTTTGATTCGTTTAATAAATCAGAGAGTTGCTAAAGAACAAGGGAACGAGAACGATTCAGCTTCAGCAAGTGACTTCAATTCGACCTTTTTTTGAATTTCTATCACTTTTTTTGAATTTCATCACGTTTTTTTAGTGTTTATCACTTTTTAAAAAATTTTATCACTTTTTTGAGCTTGTAACTTTTTTATTTTATTTTCTGTCACTTTTTTTGAACTTGCGTCATTTTTTATTGTCACTTTTTTTAAATTTCTGACACTTTTCTGAATTT
This sequence comes from Fraxinus americana, assembly GCA_035079005.1. NCBI lineage: Eukaryota > Viridiplantae > Streptophyta > Magnoliopsida > Lamiales > Oleaceae > Fraxinus > Fraxinus americana. The sequence goes on from CM068712.1 coordinate 33,363,585, forward strand.
TTGTTCACTTTTTTAGTGTTTTTTACTTTTTATGTTATTTTTATTGAAATTTCTAGTACATGATAAACATTGCTTTTTAATAAAAATGAGATTATATGTCAATTTTTTTTTAAAAAAATGATACTTAACTTTAAAAAGTGACAATGTGTCAAGAAAAAAAGTGACACTTAATTTTAGACAGGTCCAAAATATTTTTCATATGATTTTTCAAAATACTCATAATTTCAAGGGTAATTTTGTGTAAGTCGTCTGATAAAAAATGTATGTACAAGTTTAGCTCAAATTCTACTTTAGTCCAATTAACTTAGTTTACAGCCCTAGTCCAATGATAAACAATCTAAATTTAGTTAAGGGAAAAACTCATATCTAAGGTGTATTCTTTATCTCAATTCAAAAGTAAGGTAAAATAGTTAGAAAATTCAAAAATCAGGTATGGATTTAATTAATTAAAAATATTTATTAAATAAAGATAATAAAGTCACATTTTGTGATTAATGGTCACATATTCATAATTATAAGTCACTGATTTATTTACTGGTCACATATCGTCAAATTTTTTGATCCCAAATTATTTCGAGGTCACATATCAAAAATTTGTACGTCACATATTATTTCGAAATCACATATTTTTAAATTAGTTGGTCACAGATTATTTTTGAGTTACGTATTATTAATTTTTTAGGTCACAGTTGAGTAATTAGTCACAAATATTGCCAAACATTTGGTCACAGACTACCTCCGCTTGATCACAAATTACTAAATATGTGGTCATGGACTACCGCCGCTTGGTCACAAATCGCAGCAGCCACAAACCACCACTCCCACAACCACAGAACACACGCAGATCCGCTACCACCATCAATAGATCCGCCCCAATGACCGCAAACATAAACAGCCAACCACCAATCCTTTGTTCCAAAAATCCGCCACCAGCAAACAACAGCCCAATCCCTGCTACAGCCCCTCAAAATCACCACCTGCTAAACCACCACCACACCAACAAATAAGAAACCACCCCTACTATAGCCCCTCAATACCACCACACCACCGTTGCACAACGCACCACCACCCCCACAAACTGATTTTAACCCAATCTGGACTTGATTCTCTAACCCTAGGGTGTTTGTGGGTTTTACTAGTTTCAATGGCTACCGACGCCTCGCCGACCTGATAGCGGTCCCTCAACCACCCGAAAATTATAGTTTCGCGGAGCACGACGGCCTCCACTTTTGGTAGTTTATGATCGCTGGATCAATCGCGGGTGTGGTGGAGCACATGGCAATGTTTCCTGTTGATACAATGAAAACCCAGATCCAAGCCATGGTCTCTTGCCCAGTTAAATCCGCGAGCGAGATGTGCAGATATCGCGAAGAGCCGTGAGTTCGGCGGTGGTCTCCGGCAGTGGGCAGGTGGTCTTCGGCAGCTGGCGGCGGCGCCACAGGTGTGGGTTGAGTGGAGAGAGTGAGGAGAGAAGATAGAGTCAAATGAATTTTTTTAGGGTTTGGAATTGGAATGGGATGAGATGGGTTTTACATTTTAATAGTTAAATCAATACCTGAATTTTGAATAAAAAACATTCCCACCAGATTTTTGCACAGTGATTTTGAAATGTCTGGAATTATGTAATTTTCCCTTTAGTTAAATATCCACTTTAGCCCACTTAACTTGATTTTCAGTCCTAGTCCAATGATAAATAGTCCAAGTTTAGTTAAATGCTCTATATATAATTACACATTCATCTAATTCACATTTGTTGCAAAAAAACTCGTTATCAAGTTAGGTATTTTATTTCATCTATATTTGACCAAGTTTAAAAGGTTCATTTCCAATTAAATAAATAATTTTTTTAATAAATCATTTTTTTGCTAAAGTTAAAAATAAATGACTTATTTAAACAGTAAGAGAGCTACATGTTTGACTAGGCTTATATATTTTCACGCGTTACTTATTCATATTTATAAGTAAAGATTTACTTATTTTGAGCAATTTTTATTACGTGAGTTCATTGAAAATTTTATAAATCGTAGCCCACCTCTATATCTTTTCCAGGTTTTGCCCTTGGTCACTCGAGTCAATCGAAACTATTAAAATACTTCTCCCTATATTTCTTACTATACTATTACTCCGTTCGGTAAAAAAAAAGAATTAAACTTTAAATCAAAGTCAATAATTGAATTTAACTACAAATTCATGAGATCCACAATTGAGAATTTTTTTTTAAAATCATTATTTTTGTAAATTCAATCAATGTCGAATAACACGAATCTACTAATTATTATCCATACATTTAGTCTCATCTACTACTATCTCTATTTATAAGAGCAATGTTATTTGACATCATTCATGTTAAACACAAGTCTGTTAAAAATACCATGAGTCAAGAAAAAGAAAAAAATGTCGATAAAATAATTAATCAACTTGTTTTTATTAAAATTGAAGTAATCTAATGTAAAG